>JAVGWX010000016.1:65983697-66563697 GCA_036924085.1 Ariolimax columbianus | reverse complement strand
TGAAGTTGTCAACGTGATGTTATCCACGTCAACTTATCCACATGATGTTATCCATGTGAAGTTGTCAACGTGATGTTATCCACGTCAACTTATCCACATGATGTTACGCACGTGAAGTTATCCGCATGAAGTTGACATAATTACAATACTTAACTCAATGTATGATATAGTCATATAAAAATGCCTTTAAACTAGTGACGAAGGTTAGATTCTTTTGAAAATGTAATCTAACTCTTATGAGAATTTGTCCCAACCTTATTAACGTTTAGTCGAATTCTGATAAAATTGTAATCCAATTCTGATGAAAGTTTAATCCAATTTTCGTTAAAGTTTAATTTAATTCTTATGAAAGTATGAAGACTTTTTCACACAGTAGAATATCAGTCAATAAAAATCCTTTAACGCCCTGTCTTCCAGTCTTCCTGTCGTGAGCTATCATTTCCAGTTCACCACAAATCTTCCCTGTGCATTTATATTTGTCTCGACCTTCCTTCTCCATGACTATTACAGTCTGCATCTCCTTTTCCTGCTCCTGCAGTCTGAATCCACAACAATGACTGCCTTGTAAAACTGTCAGCTAACTTCTGTAATGTGTACCATACCCATCGTCAATGTCCTCTTGTCAGTCTAACCCCAGTGCCCCGTTTTTTGCCACAATTCCATATTAGTTATTTATTCACATTTGGATGGATTCCGTATCACACCTGCAATGTTTTCAACGGTCTGCTGAGGAAACAATGAATCGGAGAACAATGAAATTTTGCAAACTTGACGGTTGATATGTACGGTTTACACCAGAAGTAACGTCATCATGCACGTCGTACGTATGTTCACTTGTTGCAGTTTGATCCGGTTTCATTTGAACACGCTTCGTACATTATAGGGATCAATATTCTAAGTCGTGCATAAGCTGCAGTGTCCAGCTGCCAAAGGGCAAGCGACCTAGAGCTGTCATGACCCATATCCATCTCCGCGTGTTGATCCTCGGTAACAAGCTGCATCAGGGCAGACTGGCTAAGAAGAAGGGATCGAAAATGGAAAGTTAACCCGTCATCTAAAAACGTCATGTTGAAGTCGGATGTGTCTAACTGAACGGTGCAAATATCGTAGTCAAGCGGTAAGCTACAACACAACATATTTCGTTCACTGGACTACACATTCTGCTACATGCAAATCCATTTTCAAGGCTTCATAGCGGGAGTGAAGTTTAGAAGTGTGCATTATACAATATATATATATATATATATATATATATATATATATATATATATATATATATATATATATATATATATATAATAAATATATATATATATACAATATCATCCTCAAGTGTCGTGTCTAGGGTACTGACAATCAGTTCCTCCTATAACCTTATGTTCTGGCTGCATTTCAAGTTGAGTTAACTCTTGACTACACATATTTCATAGCCGTTTATAGTAGCTCTTCTTACGTCCTGATGTGTCTTTCTGGGTTTAATGCAATGTGAGGTTCCTCAGTACACTCACCCCTGGGGAGATTGTAGTTTGGACCACAGCTTTACTGTCCAGACTACTATGACACAGGCTGAGGAGAATGAGCGAGAACGTGAGACGGAAAGAAAGAGAGAATGTGAGAAAGAGAGATAGATAGAGAGAGAGAGAGCAGAGTGTGGGAGATGGAGAAAGAAAACGAAGAAACTATATAATTAAATGGGATATTTCTTCTTCTTCGTCGTTCGTTCTGAAACTCCCTCTTTTAAGCCCTAAAAAAAGGCTTTAGAAGTAGCAGGATGTAGACCTGAAAACGTACTACTTTGTGTCGTAGTTTATAGCTTGCTCACGATATTTCCATCTTTCGGTCCCAAACATTTCACTTGAGCACGATGTTTTTGGACATCGGGTTAACCTTCCCTCTTCGATCCCTTTTTCCTTAGATAGTCTACCCTGTTGGAACGTGTTATCCAGGATCACCACGTAGAGCTGAAGAAAGGTCTTGGCAGCTCTGGGTCACTTGCCCAGACATCCTTGAGTCACTTTTTCTAACGCTAACAGTCAGCTTTGAGGCCCTTGTTCTGACGCTAACACTCAGCTTTGGTTCATTGAGCGCTACGAAACTTAACTTAGCGTCTTTATACTGGATCAGAGTCTGCGTATAGCCAATTTCGTTTACATTCACTTGATCTAAAAGTACATACCCGTATCAAATCTTTTCTTTAATGCATTATTGATCTTCACTCCACTATTTCCCGTGACAATGCCTTCCATGCATTCACCACTCTCTGATTAAATAAAAAAAAATATCTCGATATCTAACCTGAAGCTTTAGTCATATAATTTGTAGCTTTGCCCTCGCATTCTTATAGGCGGCTGTATTTTGAAGAAAATAAAACACAAACTTGTTATAGTTCAATTGATCATTTCCTTTGATAATCTTATAAACCTGTATTCAATCATCTCGAATTCTACTCTTAACGTACCAATGTAGACCGGTTTTTGAGTCTTTCGTCATAACTATAATTCTGGATTATATTATAAAATATCTCTTACATACACTGCCATGTGAGATTTGAGATTTCAGTTAATATTCAACAAGTAACTATTAAAAAAAACTACCTTTTTCGGTACAAACCTTTATTAACACAATTTGCTGTTATTTTGTTAGTCTGTATGGTATTAGAATAGTGTCTTCACCTTATGTCATCTTCAATGTTTACTTCAACCGGTTCGTGATTTTCCTACTCAGCGAACGCCTCTTACCTTTCCACATTGTTACCAAACTTTTCATTTTGAATGCTGTGGTCCTTCAGACCATTACGTAAAATGCATGCTGAAGTCGGATGCACTGGGCCGACAGGTGCAAAGTAAAAACCACAGTGCAACGCACACCGTCTTTGAGAATTAAGAAATAAGGCGAACGCAAAAAAACAAAAACAAAAAAAATTGAATTTCAGAAGTAGCTTGTTTAAGGACATATTATTCAAAGATCTGTCAATACTTGATAGATGAACTGGTTGTACTAATACAAATGGCGTACACTATTTCAGCTCTCTAGTTTCATAGGGAATTTGGTTACAATAGGAGAGATATAAGTCCACAAACGGAGAATATGTCTAGATAAATACAAGTTTGTTCTGGACAGGTCATTCGAAAGTTCGTCAGAATTTTATAGATTAACAGGTCACACTAGTAGAGACTGTGCACAACATGGCAGCTATCTAAGTAATTGGAAAGTTGTTTAAAATAGGAGAAATCGAAGTCCACACGCGGATAACATATCACGTTATATAAAAGCTTATAAAAATCACGAAAAAACTGAAGACAATAAGCCTCACAGAAGACAACATCAAACAATAGCAAACACAGGAAGCATTTCGTGATGAAGAAACGAAGCTGCAGGTGAAAAAGACAGTAAGTACAAAGGAAATACAGCAGATCCATGTTAGCCTGACTAATCTAGTAAATGGGTTCTGTCAGCAGCACTGGGAATGCTCACAAACTGTCTGAATGTAAACACATGAGTTGAAAAGGAGAAACACACACACAGATCCTGGATACTTAAAATCAAAGAAAGAACTCCAGGATTGGAAGAATCAAAATGCTATAGAGAAGTGTGTGTAATAGCTGGTGCAATTCAAACGTTATTTTATACTATGCAGAACCGACATCACTGCTCTCCAGTTAGATTCTTAGGTGCTCAGTCTATGTCTTCGAAAACCGAATGGTTTTGTAGAACGCTTGATGCACACATTCCTGCGAAGTTTTAGTTGTTTATCACTGCTCGACCGACAGTTGAAGTCAAACTCTTTGCAGAGCTGAGGCTGAGACACTAAGAACATCTACATTAACCATTGTGGAAAACAAGAAATATGCCACAGACAAAATACATTTTCTTTCTAGATTCCCGATCATTCGCAATGGTGCCCTGAAACCATAAAAACAATGAATTGAACAGCCTGTTTCATATACTCATGAATATACGCTATAATTTCAACAGAGTCAAAATCTATTGGATCCCTGCACACCGTACGATACACGGACATGAGGACGTGACATATAGACAGGTAAAAGGGGGGGAGACAAACCCCAAACTGAAGACAAAGCTATATATGAAGAACGAAACACAATTATTTTTTAAAAATTGCTCCACAGAGAGCACTCAGAATATAATATAGCAATCAATACATACTAATCTTTGTCAAGAAGAAACACGTGACAATATATAGATAAATATATATATACATACAATATCATCATCGAGTGTCGTGTCTTGGGTACTGGCAAACAGTGTCTTCTATAACCTTATGTCCTGGTTGGATTTCAAGTTGAGTTAACTCTTGGATACATCTTTCGTAGCCGTTTACAGTAGCTCTTCTTTCATCATGATGTATCTTTGTGGCTGTAATGCAATGTGAGGTTCCTAAGTACGCTCACCACGGGGAGATTGTAGTTTTGACGACAGCTTTGCTGTCCAGACTACTGTGACACAGGCTGACTAGAATGAGCGAGAGAGAGATAGATAGAAAGAGATAGAGAGAGATAGAGTGCAGAGTGTGGGAGATGGAGGAAGAAAACGAAGAAACTATATAAATATATGGGATATTGCATCTTCTTCTTCGTTCGTTCTGAAACTCTTTCTTTCAAGCCATACAAATGGCTTTACATGGAGCATGGTGTAGTCCTGATAACGAAATACTTTGTTCCGTAGTTTACAGCTTGCCCGCGATATTTGCAACTTTCGGTTCCAAATATTTCACTTGAGCACGATGTTTTTGGGCATCGGGTTAACCTTCCCTGTTGGATCCTTTTTTCCTTAGACAGTCTACCCTGTTGGAACCTGTTATCCAGGATCACCACGTAGAGCTGAAGAACGGTCTTGGCAGCTCTGGGTCACTTGCCCAGACATCCTTGAGTCACTTGTTCTGACGCTAAAAGTCGGCTTTGAGTCACTTGTTCTGACGCTAGCATTCAGGTTTATAGACAGATAGACAGGTAAATGAGGTGGAGGCAAACCCAAAACTGAAGACAAAGCTATATATGAAGAACTAAGGACAATTATTTAAAAAAATGGCTCACAGAGAACAGCCATAATCTAATATAGCAAATGCATACTAATCTTTGTCAAGAAGAGATCAAGTGACAATATTCAGACTGTGAACTGAAAAATTGTCTGCTCAACAAATTACAAATTAGACAAATTGACGCATGTGTGGAGAACAAACAAAGGGTGGAACATGTTCTACTTGTCTCCTGGGTCCACGAGAGGTGCAAAGTGAGTACATAACCCTGCCTAACCTAATTACACCACGCCCTTCTCCCCACCAGGCGCCATGTGCCCACAACGTGTGCTTTCCAATCAAGATGTCAGGTTTTTTCATAATGACTAACCATCATCATCATCATGTTGCCTGTCCTTTACAGACGTCGCTCTCATGACAGAATGTCTATTGGAAACTATCTTTCGCCAGTCTTCCGGCCTGGTCTAAAGTCAAATCCAAAGGGTAACCACAGCCTGGTTTTGAGATACCCTTTATTGGCAAACTGCGTGTTATTAACCCCCAAATGGATAAACCTCATATTGATAAATCCGATATTGACAAACCGCATATTGAGAAATATCATATTGATAAAGCCCATTTTGGCAAACCGCATATTGATAAACCCAATATTGATAAACCCTTTATTGACAATTTTCATTTTGACAACTCACATATTGACAAACCACATATTGACAATCCCTAAATTGACAATCGCTATATTGACAAACCCCAAATTGACGAACCCCGTATTGACAAACTTCATATTGACAAACCCCATATTGACAAACCACACAATGACAAACGCCATATTGTTAAACCCCATATTGACAAACCCCATATTGACTAACCCCATATTGACAAACGACTTAATGACAAACTCCAATTTGACAAACCCCATATTGACAAACCCCATATTAACAAACGTCATATTGACAAATCCCATATTGATAAACCACATATTAACATATTGTTTTAAGGAAAGCTTGTGGATGTGTCATTTAATACTCTCTGTAACTCTTGTCTTCTTTCTGGTAGATGGCATCTGTCTTTGGTTTCACTACAGAAATAAATATATATATACGTTGTTCTTGATTCACGAGGGATGATGACCTTTCCTTATTTCGTTTAGCCAGTCCTTTCAGTCGAGTATTCTGTGAGTCGTGGTTGTGGATGGGTGCGGAGATGGCCGAGTAGTCCGATTAGGGATCTGCATACTCGCAGGCAGTGAGGGTATGGAAAGTTCGCTTCACCAGACGGGGATATTTCACGGGCTTCTCTGCTCTTCTCCGTTGTTCTACTGCAGTCTTTTTAGAAGCCTTTGCGGAGGGCTGTGCGCCACATTGTACGTTCCTTTGGAACATTTTCCCATGTTTCGAGGTTTATACTGAAGTTTTTAAAGATGTTTTTAGTGTGTCTTTAAATCACTTTTTTGCCTCCTTGTGAGCGTTTGCCCATCTACATCTCGCCTTAGAAGATTATTGTTGGCAACCGATAGTCTGTTATGCGAACCACACGAACCGCCCAGCGAATCTGTGATTGCATCATGATGGTACAAAGCTAGGGATACCAGCTCACATACGATCAGCAGTGCCTGTGATCCTTTTTCCATTTGATATTAATCACCCTTCTTGAGAGCTCGAAGAACACTGTAGAAGAGTTACTAGGTATAGGTTAATAAATGGAGAAATACGGTTCAAGTTAAAAGAGGCAAATGAGGCGTGGATCGCTGAGCTGTATGGAGCACAAACTGGGCAGAAATGATGCCAAAGTAGCATATGTCAAAGATCTAGTAAAGCCTATACTAGGTCGCAGTATGGTAATACAGGATTCATCTTCTTCCTCGTTCATCTTCAGACCTCAACTTTAATGACTCTAACGAAGGCATCGGTCGACTCAAGGATCTGTACTCTTCCGTACAGCTTCTCGTGGAAGGACACTGGCTGTTGCCAAATGCTATTTCTTTTGTCGGTATACACTGGACATGACTGCAAAATATGTTCTGCCTTCAGGCACAAAGGTCTGTAGTGCCAATCTTGAACTTGTTCAATTTCTTCGCATGATGCCTGTATACAGTCCATGTTTCACTTGCATATAGCTAGATAGGAACGACCACTGCTCTGTACATCTTCAACTTCGTCTGGAGGCTGTTGCCACTCCGACGCCAGACGTTTGAGTGTAGTCTGCCAAATGCAGCGCTGGCTTTGGCGATTCTAACGTTCATCTCATCATCCATGATTACATTCTGATACAATGTATTACTGGGGTATTGTAATCTATTCACAACCTTCAGTTTTTCACCATTGATCTTGATGATTGATTCAATATATGTTTTGCGAGGAGCTTGTTGCTACATTATTTCATTTTTCTATGTGTTGATGGTAAGTCCAACATTGAAATACGCTAAGTATTAATTATCCAGGCTTTTTTGCAAATCAGCCTCTAAGGCAGCATTTACGGCAGTTTTCAGCAAACAGAAGATCTCTGATGGTGTGTGTCTCGACCTTAGTTTTTGCTTGAAGCTTCCTTAGGTTGAACAGATGACCATCAATAGGGTATGTTATGTCGATTCCTATGTCCCCATCTCAGAAAGTTATAAATTTAGTTAGTATTTATTTCCATGTACTTGTTATATATTTAATTTTTGTACGTGTATTTGTAATTGTTATACACGCAATTTTTATAACTTTGATTGTTGCATCATCATCAGCAGTCCCATAACCTGAAAAGTTATTGGGGCACCAATACTGCAGCTTGTTGGACCAGTTCCGGCCACTCCATTAGGTCTTGTGCCAGGATATTTGTTCCAGCTGTGGATTTTCCCGTCCATTCTCTGATGTTATCTTCCTATCGCATTTTATGCCTCTCTCTCTTACGCATCCCAGCCACAGTACCTTGAAGAATCGTCATGATCAACCCAGACGATCTAGAAACATGTCCATACCATATGAGCTCGTGTGGGTTTACCATTGCCAACAGATCTATGAAATTGTTATAAAAGTCTCCATTTTTATGATAACCAGTTGCATTCCACGGTTTTCCCTAACAGTATGTCGAGCCCCATTTACAGATTTGCAAACCGGAGAGTATCAGGTCCAGAAATTGAACTCTAGACTGTTGCTGAGAGAAGCAATTGCTCTAGCAACTCTGGTGACCCTTAAAGCTCAAGCTGAGAGGGCGTCGTAATATAAAAACAGAAAATACTGGAGGGATTATGTAAATCAATTCCCGTGCGGATTTTTCTGTCACACTTATTGTGCAGGACAGAATTAGCTCATTTCATCCCCCTGGGCATACCGTAAAGGGCGGCTATGCAGGGTTGTGCATGAAGCTGGTAATTTAATTATGTAAAACAAATGCTACAAAAGCTACACAAGCAAGAGCACCCATTAATAGTTTAGCACAGACTTCCTGCGAGGAGATCAACAACGTTTGTAGTCCGATAATGCTTTTAGAGCAAAAATCGAAGATGGTTATGACGGCCAGACGCTCAGAAAAAAAAATTCCTTGATAACGACTCATCTGTTGCCATTTTGCTAATTATAAGAGAAATTTAACTATCACTAGTGTTCTCTCAATACAGAAGACTCCGCAATAGCAAGATTTGTGCATTTGTAGTAGTTGCTTCCATAACTATCTTTGATATCTACTCATTATCAGGTAGCATGTCCTTTGTAGAACGTCGCTTCCATCACAGTCTGTCTGAAAGAAACTCGTTCTCCTACCAAAACTCCAGCCTCCGCCACTGTCATACCCAGGCATTCCTGGATATCTTGGTGCCATTGTCTTCTTTGTCTACCCCTTCCTCTTTTGCCTGGCACCATACCTTCCATCACCGTTCTCTCAAGACCGTTGTGTCTCTTGATGTGATCAAAGTATTTGCATTTTCTAGCCAAAATGGAATTGAAAAACCAATTCTCCTCCATGCTCAACTCTTGCCGAATGTCTACATTTGTTTTTTTTCTCTGTCCAGGGTATTTTGAGGATCTTTCTGTAACATTTTGACTCGAAGGATTCGATTCTTTGTCTATAAGTTTTGGTAATCGTCCATGATTCACAGCCATAAGCTGCCACAGGAAAAACACAGGCTCTCAAGACTTTTACTTTTATCGTTTTGTTGGTGCCCTGCCATAATTTCTTCAGGCAGTTCATTCTCTTCATTGCCATTGCTAGTCTTCTTCTGATTTCTTTCGAGCAGTCGCCGTTTTTGTCAATTCTGGAGCCCAGATATTCAAAATATGTGATATCTACTTGGCGTATATAATTTAATTGCTAGTCTAACGCTTAATTAATTTATTTTTTATTTTTTTTATTTTATGTGTTTGCCTCATTAGTTTCTACTCGTGGAGGCGCACGAATTCCACCCCAAACCGTAATCAATTTGGCGATATTAACACGCATAAACCAGTGCTTGGATGTATGTGTGCGTCTGTATGTACCTATGCTAGGTTTGTGCGCTCTCAGAAGCCAGCCCAACCAAAAGGCAATGGAAGGGCCTCAACATGAGGGCGTGTGAAAGTTGTGCAAGAGAGTGGTTTTTAGACAGAGTAAAATGAAATAATTTCTTTCGATTCGCAGATAAATCGGCGCATGAGATATCCAACACTGACGCAAATTGGCATTTTGATATCGGTACATGTTACTTACAAACGTATTATATCTTCTTCTTCTTTTGTTTCTTCTTCGTCTTCTTCTTCTTATTCTTCTTCTTCTTCTTCTTCTTCTTCTTCTTCTTCTTCTTCTTTTTCTTCTCCTTCTTCCTCGTCTTCTTCTTTTTTATCTTTTACCTCTTGTTCTCATTGTTATTCTTGTTCCCCTTATCTTTCTTTGTCTGTTGACCTACTGCCCTTGCGATGAGGCGTTGCATAAGACGGGATGCGTATATTTCCTGTTATCGCCAGGTGGGAGGCTTTTACTATCATTAAATGAAAGTTCCTGGGTGTGTTAGAGACACCCTTGAACCACCAACGTCAAAAATGGCCCCTTGCACGTGGACCGGAAATGTGCATATGAGATGCTCACGCTGCAGGCTGGCCATAATGCATTCTGACTAAATGACCAAACCACTTGATATATGTTGGTCGCCAATGTAGACACTCACTATGTTTGTATCCACTATTTTTCAATCAAACCCAAAAATACCAAATTAAGTTTAAATGGCAAATTACTGCAGCCAAACGACAACCCAAACTATCTGGGAGTCACATTTGATCGGCGCATGACATGGAAAAGTCAGATCGAGAGAAACCGAATGAGAGCCAGAGAAAGAATGGCAATCATGAGGAAACTTGCTGACACAAGCTTGGGAGCAGACGAAGGCATACTAAAGAAACTGTACACTGGAAGAGTGAGACCAGTTCTCGAGTATGGCATTGCGGCATGGACAACAGCAGCGAAGGCGAACTTCGATAAAGTTAGCAAACTTCAAAACCAAGCCATGAGAGTTATAACAGGAGGCATGAAGTCAACGCCAATTGTAGAACTTGAAAATATTTCAAAACTGCAATCTATGACCGATAGAAGAGACTGCAGAGCCCAGCTGCAGTCAGAGAAACTCCAAAGACTGACTGACCATCCAATGCACCAGAGACTGAACAATTTGGGAAATGGGAAACTAAAGCGGAGAAACTTTGTAGAAATAGCCAAAGCAAAGATGCACGAAGATCCCATAAACGCACTAACAACACCAACGCCCATCACTACTGTACGAAAACCTACCTGGAGGCAGGATATATTTCCAGAGGTGGTAGAAAATATACCAGGTATTGGAAACAAAAACTGCCAGACTGAAAAAGAAAAAAGAGATACTACCCTAAGCTTTATATCGAAAAACTACCCAAGCATGGACTGGACCCATGCATACACCGACGGTTCTGTAACAAACACTGCACAGAACGGAGGGGCAGGAGCATTCCTGAACCTACAAAATGGCAGAGAAATAACATTGTCATTCGCTACTGTTAAGTACACAAGCAATTTCAGAGCGGAGGCAGAGGCACTGAGGGCGAAGAAATGGTGACACATAAAGAAAATGAAAGCCATACAGTCCTGCTTACAGATGCTCTCGCCGTAGTCACAGCGCAAAAAAGCCAGAAAAACACTGAGCTTAATGACTTAAGAGCAGCACTCTGTCAACTATGCCAGCAGTCCGCACCAAAAAGGGTAGTGGTACAGTGGGTCCCATCACAATGCAACATCCAAGGCAACGAGGAGGCAGACAGACTGGCAAAAGAAGGTGCAAGACTACCAAAAACAGATACTAGTATGACGTACGAAGAGTCAAAACGGCTTATCAAAGCCAGATACATGACCAAATGGGAAACCGAACATACTGGTTACACCAAAAACGATGCCTATTACTAGTTGAACAGAAGAGAGCAGGTCGTTGTCTTCAGATTTCGCACTGGCCACAATAGACTGAGGTACCACCTATTCAACAAATTGAAGATAGGTGGAACCGACAAATGCCCGTGTGGTACCAGGAAAATGACCGCTGAACATCTGCTGCAGAATTGCCCGACATACGAGGATCAGAGAGAGCAGATGTGGCCATCACCAGTGAAACCACAAGACAAGCTCTATGGCAGTGTCGACAGCCTCAGGATGACCGCCATTTTTTTCGAAAAAAAAATGATTACTGTCTGACTGCGTATGAAGAAGAAGAAGAAGAAGAAGAAGTACCCTCTATTTTCCATAGTGTCGTGTTAAGGATTCGGTCACATATTGTCTCTCCGGCTGCACTTCTAACAGCGCGTTTCTCGCATCTCCGGATCTTACTCGTATGTGTTTCAAGTAAGGACCAAGATTGATATTTGCAACCTAATTTAGAAATAAACCGTGCATTGATCAGCAATCCTCCTAGTTGAAAGAAGCACTCTAGGGTGTTTTAGAATATTAACAATTTGAAAGTGCACAATGTTCGCCTTCTCAATTCTATGTCCGATATGTATATTCACTCTGCTGCGATCAATGACCATACGACCTAGGTATTTGAACTTCCTTAATCGCTCGATACTTTCGTAAGTGAGGTGAAAGCTTCTCTTTACGTGTTCACACGATATCAACATTATCTCCGTTCTGTCGGCGTTGATCGTCATGTCATATCCGTTACATGCGAAATTCAGATAGATGTTGTAGGTGGTGTTGTAGGTCTTCTCCATTGCGGTAAAAGATGCTCTCATCAACATCAACCAAAGTTCATGTACAGTGGGTGATTGTATCCATATACATTATACATAATAGTTGATACTGACTACATACTGATCAGACATGTTAATCAGGTTCAGGCAAAATATACTAACCAAGACTCCCCCCTCACTTCCAATAAGTTCCCCATGGAAACAGGATATTTTAATTGCTGTCTGACAAACTAGGTAGAGGATCGACGTGATCCCCGTAGCAATGAGCATCAGGAGGATGACGCCAAGCACAGCACACCATCCTGAAGGACTTTAGTCCACCTCCTCATCCACATCCACATCCTCGAAACGTGAGGAAAACTACTGCACCCCGCCACGTAAGACCCTTATCAGGGCGTAATAAAAGGTAACATGCTCATTGTGTACATTCAACAACATGAACAACAATAACAATGTGCTGGTATCATCTGTCAGTTATCAACAATGTGATATCTGACGTCTTACCACTGTAATGTATTATTGAAAATAAATATATGGAACGGGAAATGGCATTACAAAATTAATGTATATATAACGGGGCATGACAAGAGATTCATTAACACAATGCACGTCTTTGGAATGGGACATCACAACAGATTGACTAACAAAATACATATCTTTCAAACGGGATAGGACAAGCGATTGATTAACAAAATGCATATCTTTTAAACGGGACAGGATAAGAGATTGATTAACAAAATGCATATCTTTTGAACGGGACAAGACAGGCGATTGATTAACAAAATACACATCTTTAAGCGGGATAGGACAAGGAATTGATTAACAAAATACATATATTTGGAATGGCACATGACAAGAGATTAATTAACAAAATACATGCACATGGTTCTGAACATGACGTACGATTCATTAACAATGTAAATGTATATGAATCTGCACATGACATGACATTCATTGACAGTATAAATGCGTCAAGAGACATAATAAATTCCCAGTAGAATGAGTTATCCCTCTTTAATGGCCGGCTACCTCCCCTTCATCGTTCGTTCATTCCAGTGTAAAGTAAGTCGTAGCGTATATGGCCGATCAGCTGCAATTTACAGATGGACTCGGACAGGAACATCCGCTTTCCTCAACTCTTTTTTAATGGGTTATAACTAACTAGCCTTGAGTTGACCCCAGCCTACATGCAAGGCGCAGCTTGTTTCTGAGCTATAGAGTTTCATATACCTGGAATCACATTTTAGCCCATGCTGGGAAGGTTGCTGTGAACATATGTTTTTACAAACCTGGGATTCACACGGGCCTTTTGATAAGGCAATGTAACTGACAATTATCGTAATGATATAAACATCTGTATCTGTCGAAACCCAAGGACAATATGACCCATGTTTTAGCTACAAACCTGAGCTATAGGAATTGGCAAATACAATACGATATGACCAAACAGACAGAACATCAGGCTAGACTAAAGATGTTTACATTCATTTGACCTGTTTTATCTGTTCTTGTGAGACACATATATGTCAGATAAGGTACTGCTTTCAGGCGGGCTGTGACAAGTTGAACGTTCTGCAAAGGACATGCTACATGATGATAATGACAATTCTACCCGGGTGCAAAGTAAACAAGTAATAATCGAAATATGTGGTGCAATAAGTTGTGTTTGATTGGTGTTAACAACATGTGATGACGAGTGAAATCAAATTAATGCATGAAGTCAAGTCGGTCAGCCAATAACTGCAAGATATCAAGTTAAGCATTTCTGTGCTGCATAACGTTGAATTAATCAACCAAACCATGCATGAAGTCAAGTTAATCAACCAAACCATGCATAAAGTCAAGTTAATCAACCAAACCATGCATAAAGTCAAGTTAATCAACCAAACCATGCATGAAGTCGTTAATCAACCAAACCATGCATGAAGTAAAGTTAGTTAATCAACCAAACCATGCATGAAGTCAAGTTAATCAACCAAACCAGGCATGAAGTCAAGTTAATCAACCAAACCATGCATGAAGTCAAGTTAATCAACCAAGGTATGCACGAAGTCAAGTTAATCTACCAAACCCTACATGAAGTAAAGTTAATCAGCCAAGGGATGCATAAAGTCAAGGGCTGCATGCAGTGAAGTTAATCAGTCAAGGTCTGTATGAAGTCAAGTTAATCAACCAAAGGATGCATGAAGGCAGGTTCATCAACCAAGGTCTGTATGAAGTCAAGTTAATCAACCAAAGGATGCATGAAGGCAGGTTCATCAACCAAGGGATGCAGGAAGTCAAGCTACTCAACCAAACCATGCATGAATTCAAGTTTATCAACCAAGTGATGCATGCAGTAAAGTTAATCAGCCAAAGGCTGGATGAAGTCAAGTTAATCAACTAAGGAATGCATGATGTCG
This sequence comes from Ariolimax columbianus, assembly GCA_036924085.1. Classification (NCBI taxonomy): domain Eukaryota; kingdom Metazoa; phylum Mollusca; class Gastropoda; order Stylommatophora; family Arionidae; genus Ariolimax; species Ariolimax columbianus. The sequence continues at coordinate 66,549,142 of JAVGWX010000016.1, read as the reverse complement.
AGTTAATCAACCAAGGGATGCATGCCATTCAGTTAATCAACCAATGTTGCTTGAAGTACAGTTATTCAACCAACGGAGGCATATATGTCAAGGCGATTAAGTTAAACAAGACAATGTCGCGTAAGGTAAAGTTAACGAACCCAGGACCACATCAAGTCAATTTAATGAACGCATGCCATTATGAAGCTAAATTAATTAACTTTGAGCCGTAGGAAGCCAAGTTAGTCGAACAATGGCTACACGACGTCAAATTAATAGAACAAGCGCCACATTAACTGACGTTAATCAACCATTTGCCTAATTAGGTCAAGATAATGGTCAATTGGCAACATAACGTGACGTTAGTGAACCAAGATCCGTGAGAAGAATATTTCCAAGGACCACATGAAGCCAAGTTAACGGATGCAAGATTCGCACGAGGTCAAGTTAATGATCCAAGAGTCACAATAAGTCATGTCAATGGATCAACGGCCTAGACCAGTTAATGGAGGGAAGAAACACAATACAGTATAAAGTCAAGTTTATAAATCAATAGCATTACGAAGTGGCGTTATAAGGGCGTATATATAGATGTATGTAATATATACCATCAATGTCCCGGGAATCTACTTTCAGTAAAAGTATATGTAATATATGCTATCAATGTCCCGGTGGCCTATTATCAACAAAACTATATGTAATGTATAACCATCAATGTCCCGGGAATCTATTACCAGCAAAATTATATGTAATCAATGTCACTTGAATCTACTTTCAGCAAACCTATATGTAATGTATTCTATAAACATTCCGGCAATCTACTATCAGCAAAACTATATGTAGTATATGCCATCAATATATCTGAAACGTACTATCAGCAAAACTATACGTAATGTATGCCTTCAACTTGCCGGAAATCTACTTTCGGCAAAATTAACTCTATTGTATGACATTTTCGCTGCATTTCTGCCATACACTATCAACAAAACTATTAGTAATGTAAGGAATGGTAAATGTGTTAAGGATCTATCCACCAGGTAAAGATTGCAGGAGCCACGCGCAGTTCTGGATGATCCGTTTTTCGTACGAATATGAAACATTTTGGATGCAGGGATACATTGTTTACGAAAATATGAATTCTAAACGTAGACATTTAAGGTGTCTTTCCCCATCATAGCAATGTTTGATGTTCAAGTTTTTGAAAAAGTCAACACTATTGTACAGTAAGGAAACTTGGACAATGATAAAGCAGTTATAATAGATGTCCCTAAAAATGGGGATGTACAGAAGAATGGGTCACATTTCGTGGGGACGAAATCTAACAAATGTAGAGGAACTAGAAAAACTATGGGTGAATAGGAACTATTGAGAGACATAATGAATCGACCAATCATACATTTTGGCTTTAAAACAAACCCCAAAACACCAAAATAAGTCTAAACGGCAAATACCTGCAACCAAACGACAACCCAAACTACCTGGGAGTCACATTTGATCGGCGCATGACATGGAAAAGTCAGATCGAGAGAAACCGAATGAGAGCCAGAGAAAGAATGGCAATCATGAAGAAACTTGCTGTAACAAGCTGGGGAGCAGACGACAGCATACTAAAGAAACTGTACACTGGAAGAGTGAGACCAGTCATCGAATATGGCATAGCGGCATGGACAACAGCAGCAAAGGCGAACTTCGATAAAATTAGCAAACTCCAAAACCAAGCCATGAGAGTTATAACAGGAGGCATGAAGTCAACGCCAATTGTAGAACTTGAAAGGATTACAAAACTGCAATCCATGACCGACAGAAGAGACTGCAGAGCCCAGCAGCAAGCAGAGAAACTCAGAAGACTGAGTGACCATCCAATGCACCAGAGACTAAACAATTTTGGAAATGGGAAACTAAAGCGGAGAAACTTTGCAGAGATAGCCAAAGCAAAGATGCACGAAGACCCTATGAACGCACTAACTGTACGAAAACCTACCTGGAGGCAGCATATATTTCCAGAGGTAGTTGAAAATTTACCAGGTATTGGAAACAAAAACTGTCAGACTGAAAAAGAAAGAAGAGATACAACTCTGAGGTACATAACGAAAAACTACCCAAGCATGGAGTGGACCCATGCATACACCGATGTCTCTGTAACAAACGCAACACAGGACGGAGGGGCAGGGGCATTCCTGAGCCTACCAAATGGCAGGAAAATAACACTGTCATTGGCAACTGGAAAATACACAAGCAATTTCAGAGCGGAGGCAGAGGTACTAAGGGCGGCAGTGGAAGAAATGGTGACAGGTAAAAGGAATGAAGGCCATATAGTCCTGCTTACAGATGCCCTGGCCGTAGTCACAGCACTAAAAAGCCAGAAAAATACTGAACTTAATTATTTAAGAGCAGTACTCTGTCAACTATGCCAGCAGGCCGCACCAAAAAGGGTAATGGTACAGTGGGTTCCATCCCACTGCAACATCCAAGGCAACAAGGAGGCAGACAGACTGATAAAATAAGGTGCAAGACTACCACAACCAGATACCAGTGTGACATACGAAGAGTCAAAACGGCTTATTAGAGCTAGAAACATGACCAAATGGGAAAGAGAACATACTGGCTACACCAAAAACGATGCCTATTACCAGTTGAACAGAAGAGAGCAGGACGTGGTCTTCAGACTTCGCACTGGCCACAATAGACTGAGGTACCACCTATTCAACAAATTGAAGATAGGTTGCACTGACGAATGCCCGTGTGGTACCGGGAAAATGACCGCTGAACATTTGTTGCAAAACTGCCCGACATACGAGGATCAGAGAGAGCAGATGTGGCCATCACCAGTGGCAACACTGGACAAGCTCTACGGCAGTGTCGATAGCCTCAGGATGACCGCGGTTTTTTTCGAAAAAATTAAGGTCGACGTCTGTCAGCGTAAGAAGAAGAAGAAGAAGATGATACATTTTGGCAGGGAAGGAAGTCTAATGTTTGTCCAGGCACACCATACTGATCACACATGTTAGTCAGGTTCAGGACAAAATATATTGGCCAAGACCCTCACCTTGGCTTCCACCAAGCTCTACTTGGAAACGGGCTGTAATTATGGCAGCCCTGCTAACAAGGCGGGTGATCGACGTGATCCCCGTAATAGTGAGCGATAAGCAGGTGAGGCCAAGCATAGCACAGTTGTCTGGAGAACCCCGGTCCACCTTCATTAGTTACGCTCGGGGACGCTGTGGGCTAGTGGTTAATTGACAAGGCTCACAACCAGAAGGTGCTGGGGTCGATCCCCATCACAGCACCAGCCGTCATTCTGGGGAAGCAAATCTTTAGAAAATGCAGGAGGAAGCAGACCCTTACATAAAATGTGTACTGAAGTCGGATGCACTGGGCCGACAGGCGCAAAATAAAAACCACAGTGCAACGCACACCGCCTTGGAGATTAGATAAATAAGGCAAACGAAAAAAAACGCAAAAAAAAACAAAACAAAAAACAGTACTCTCGAGATGTCATGAAAGCTGCAACAGAAGCCACCAAACGTCATTTTTAAGGCGCACAAAAGGGTAAATCTACCAATTGTGGGCATTGATTCTTCTTCTTCTTCGTTCGTTCTCAATCTCTAGCTACCAAACCCTGAAAGGGCCTAAGCAGCAGAATGTAGTCCAGAGAACGGATTGCGTTGTGTCGTAGTTTACAGCTTGGTTGCGATATTTGCACCTTTCGGTCCAACACATCCGACTTCATCGCTTCTCCTTAGCCAGTCTGCCTTGATGCAGCCTATAATCCAGGATCAACGCGTGGAGGTATAGAAGGGTCTTGGCAGCTATGGTTCGCTGGCCTTGACGCTAGCAGTCAGCTATGGGTCGCTGACCGCTGCAGCATCTTGATCCCGGGCATTCATTCAACATATTTTGGCAGCACACAGACACATGGCACTTTTGTAACAACGGTGTTATAGGGGCACAGGTTAAAGGCAGTCGAGCACAAGCTAGGCAGCCCCACAAGTGTGAGGATAACACCAAACCATGGAAGATCAACTGGTTGGCTGTGTGTACCCCAAGGGCGAGGAATAGAGAATTTTAGAGATCCATTGCAGCCGACCGTCCTCGTGAAGACGGCTCTTGAATTGAATTGAATGCTTACCTATTTCAGTTTGTTTTTCATATTTGTGTTATGCCTGTACTGCGAAATACTCAGCCGGTTGTTGTTGCTGTTGTTGTTGTTATGTTATTGTTGTTCTTGCTGCTGTTGTTGTTGTTGTTATTTCTGTCCCTGCTGCTGAGGAACAGCCACAAATTGTAAGCAGACACGTCGTGAGAATAGAGAGCTTCACGAACCTGAGGAATGTTGTGTTTGGGCCAAGCAAGTCTGAATCACAAGCGAAGAATGGCCGAGAGCTTTGTCATGATAGGGATGCGAAGTTCCAGTTGTCCGCAGGTCCTGTCAGCTGCTGCTGTTGTTGTTGTTGTTGAATGGCTACAACTAGAAGGATTACTCTTTTCGTGCGGCCTGAAAAAGACGTTACGTGGCCGGTTTCATTAGCTTTTCTCACACCCCGAGCGTGCTGATGAAGGGGGAGCAGGGTCGCCCAGACAGTAGTACTGTGCTTGGCTTCATCTACGTGTCGCTCACTACTACAGTGATTACGTCGACGATCCCTTATCTTGTTAGCTAGGCTGCCACTAAAACAGCTGAGTTGGGAAGTCGAGTTGGGGGTCTTGGCCAGTATATTTTGTCTGACCTTGACTAACATACCTGATCAGTATATTTTGACTAGATGTTGGTCTCCCTCCCCATATACACATTTGGTAGTCTGATTTTAAAAGTCAGAAAAAGGAAAGAAATATTACCCGAGCAAATACTATTTTGTGTCCCTTGAATACTAGGTGGAGATAAACGAGATGGGGGAAATTGTGTTTGTAAATATGACTGGTTCTGAAATGTAACGCCCCCTAAGCAAAACTCAAATCACCATGGCGACCTGGCCCTCCATGTTTGTCGTGTCCTGATATTTTTTGTAAATAAGATATGTATAGTCCACGAGGAGCAGGTGGCCTAGCAGTTTGGATGTAGGTCTTCTAACTGAAGAAACACCAGTTGAATCCTCGGTAGTGAACATTTTTTTATATCAAAGATAAAGAAAAAACCTAGACTGCACACTGTGTGACAAATGCATATTTAGAAAACCGTTATTCTTCAACCCTATAACTCCTCCCGGTGTACATCTGCAATGGAAATAAATGTGCTAATGGTACGAATATAGTCAGTATCACTGGGACAGACCTCGCTAACGAGTGACTGCTTTAATTGCCTTGTCGTTGAGAGGACATACATACAGCTTAACGGGTTGAGAGGACATACATACAGCTTAACGGGTTGAGAGGACATACATACAGCTTAACGGGTTGAGAGGACATACATACAGCTTAACGGGTTGAGAGGACATACATACAGCTTAACGGGTTGAGAGGACATACATACAGCTTAACGGGTTGAGAGGACATACATACAGCTTAACGGGTTGAGAGGACATACATACAGCTTAACGGGTTGAGAGGACATACATACAGCTTAACGGGTTGAGAGGACATACATACAGCTTAACGGGTTGAGAGGACATACATACAGCTTAACGGGTTGAGAGGACATACATACAGCTTAACGGGTTGAGAGGACATACATACAGCTTAACGGGTTGAGAGGACATACATACAGCTTAACGGGTTGAGAGGACATACATACAGCTTAACGGGTTGAGAGGACATACATACAGCTTAACGGGTTGAGAGGACATACATACAGCTTAACGGGTTGAGAGGACATACATACAGCTTAACGGGTTGAGAGGACATACATACAGCTTAACGGGTTGAGAGGACATACATACAGCTTAACGGGTTGAGAGGACATACATACAGCTTAACGGGTTGAGAGGACATACATACAGCTTAACGGGTTGAGAGGACATACATACAGCTTAACGGGTTGAGAGGACATACATACAGCTTAACGGGTTGAGAGGACATACATACAGCTTAACGGGTTGACAGGACATACATACAGCTTAACGGGTTGAGAGGACATACATACAGCTTAACGGGTTGAGAGGACATACATACAGCTTAACGGGTTGAGAGGACATACATACAGCTTAACGGGTTGAGAGGACATACATACAGCTTAACGGGTTGAGAGGACATACATACAGCTTAACGGGTTGAGAGGACATACATACAGCTTAACGGGTTGAGAGGACATACATACAGCTTAACGGGTTGACAGGACATACATACAGCTTAACGGGTTGAGAGGACATACATACAGCTTAACGGGTTGACAGGACATACATACAGCTTAACGGGTTGAGAGGACATACATACAGCTTAACGGGTTGAGAGGACATACATACAGCTTAACGGGTTGAGAGGACATACATACAGCTTAACGGGTTGAGAGGACATACATACAGCTTAACGGGTTGAGAGGACATACATACAGCTTAACGGGTTGAGAGGACATACATACAGCTTAACGGGTTGACAGGACATACATACAGCTTAACGGGTTGAGAGGACATACATACAGCTTAACGGGTTGACAGGACATACATACAGCTTAACGGGTTGAGAGGACATACATACAGCTTAACGGGTTGAGAGGACATACATACAGCTTAACGGGTTGAGAGGACATACATACAGCTTAACGGGTTGAGAGGACATACATACAGCTTAACGGGTTGAGAGGACATACATACAGCTTAACGGGTTGAGAGGACATACATACAGCTTAACGGGTTGAGAGGACATACATACAGCTTAACGGGTTGAGAGGACATACATACAGCTTAACGGGTTGAGAGGACATACATACAGCTTAACGGGTTGAGAGGACATACATACAGCTTAACGGGTTGAGAGGACATACATACAGCTTAACGGGTTGAGAGGACATACATACAGCTTAACGGGTTGACAGGACATACATACAGCTTAACGGGTTGAGAGGACATACATACAGCTTAACGGGTTGACAGGACATACATACAGCTTAACGGGTTGAGAGGACATACATACAGCTTAACGGGTTGACAGGACATACATACAGCTTAACGGGTTGAGAGGACATACATACAGCTTAACGGGTTGACAGGACATACATACAGCTTAACGGGTTGAGAGGACATACATACAGCTTAACGGGTTGACAGGACATACATACAGCTTAACGGGTTGAGAGGACATACATACAGCTTAACGGGTTGACAGGACATACATACAGCTTAACGGGTTGACAGGACATACATACAGCTTAACGGGTTGAGAGGACATACATACAGCTTAACGGGTTGAGAGGACATACATACAGCTTAACGGGTTGACAGGACATACATACAGCTTAACGGGTTGAGAGGACATACATACAGCTTAACGGGTTGACAGGACATACATACAGCTTAACGGGTTGAGAGGACATACATACAGCTTAACGGGTTGAGAGGACATACATACAGCTTAACGGGTTGAGAGGACATACATACAGCTTAACGGGTTGAGAGGACATACATACAGCTTAACGGGTTGAGAGGACATACATACAGCTTAACGGGTTGAGAGGACATACATACAGCTTAACGGGTTGAGAGGACATACATACAGCTTAACGGGTTGAGAGGACATACATACAGCTTAACGGGTTGAGAGGACATACATACAGCTTAACGGGTTGAGAGGACATACATACAGCTTAACGGGTTGAGAGGACATACATACAGCTTAACGGGTTGAGAGGACATACATACAGCTTAACGGGTTGAGAGGACATACATACAGCTTAACGGGTTGAGAGGACATACATACAGCTTAACGGGTTGAGAGGACATACATACAGCTTAACGGGTTGAGAGGACATACATACAGCTTAACGGGTTGAGAGGACATACATACAGCTTAACGGGTTGAGAGGACATACATACAGCTTAACGGGTTGAGAGGACATACATACAGCTTAACGGGTTGAGAGGACATACATACAGCTTAACGGGTTGAGAGGACATACATACAGCTTAACGGGTTGAGAGGACATACATACAGCTTAACGGGTTGAGAGGACATACATACAGCTTAACGGGTTGAGAGGACATACATACAGCTTAACGGGTTGAGAGGACATACATACAGCTTAACGGGTTGAGAGGACATACATACAGCTTAACGGGTTGAGAGGACATACATACAGCTTAACGGGTTGAGAGGACATACATACAGCTTAACGGGTTGAGAGGACATACATACAGCTTAACGGGTTGAGAGGACATACATACAGCTTAACGGGTTGAGAGGACATACATACAGCTTAACGGGTTGAGAGGACATACATACAGCTTAACGGGTTGAGAGGACATACATACAGCTTAACGGGTTGAGAGGACATACATACAGCTTAACGGGTTGACATGAGCAACACATTTCATAATTGTATTGTTCATTTTCCCCCATTCTCTCGTTTACCCTTGCGAATAACGGGCGCCAGGCAGGGAGGGAACCATTCACTGCGTCATTTATCGTTGCCGTGATGTTTCAGTGTGGTCATTATTCTGATTGCATTGTGTGTTTTTATTTTCGTGTGTGCGTCTGTCTCCTGGTTACTGGAATTTCGTTCGATACAACAGTTTGAGTTTCACAGTGGATGTCTGTCCAATCTCTATTTTTTTTTTGTACAGAAGGATTCATCTACAGTTAGCTATAGAATAAATGAATAGACAAAGGATGTAGAAGATGTAAACATGTGGACAATCGGACGTAGTGATAACTCCATGTTTTATTTCTTATATAAATATATATTATAGATGGATTGGTTGGTGATTGGGGAAATAGAGACGCCAATGGATACATACATATATATATATATATAAAACAAAGGCCGCCGTCCATCGAAGACGATGATGGCATAATTAATTTTGCTAGCGCTATTGTTAGTAAGGATTAACTGCGCTAATTTGTATCCTCACTCTCTCATCTCGAGCCACCCGACCCCAGTGGCAAGTCATGGACAAGACGACTAGTGGGCGACTACGAGATGCAGGTAACTCCGCATCAAGCACCAGTGAAAAAGACGGCGGAGTCCGGAGTCGAACCCACACCACCCGATCACGAGGCCGACGGATTAACCACTTCGCCACGAAAAATATATATACATATATATGCACACGAGGTGTGTTCAATCATTATCCGATCTTTGGGTCCAAACAAAAAAATTGCTCACCTGGAGGTTTGAATGTACTCTCCATGTGACTCCATACACTTCTTCCAGCGGTATCGCAATTGTTGGAAGCATTTTCGTAAGGGCTCTTTGACAATAGAGTCGAACTGGATCGTCGTGTTCAGCTGAATGTCTTCTCGTCAAGTCGGGTTTCATTCAGTTCGAGGAAAAGCCACACATTGCAAGAAGACAAGTCATGAAAATAGGGAGCTTGACGAACCTGATGAATGTTGTGATTGGGCCAAGTAAGTATGAATCAGAAGCGAAGAATGGCCACCAACGTTGTCACGATAGGATACCAAGTACCAGTTTTCCAGAGGTTTGGTCATTTGCATCGAACGGCATGCATGAAGATCTCTAGATAGTACTCTTTTGTAATGGTTTGACCGTGTGGTTCGTACACCTGATGAACAACCTCACGAGAGTCAAAGAGAACGGTCAACATGACTTTGATATTTCTCCACACCTGCCTCGGTTTTTTTCAGCCTCCAGGGATGTTGAATGTCTGCACAGTAACGACTGCAGATTTATTTCCTGGTCGTACCTATAAATGCACGACTCATCACCGGTGATCACAGTGTTCAGGCAGTTGGGTTTGCCGTTACACAATCCAGCATGTCCAGACTCCCAGGCGGAGTTGCATCTGTTCTATCGTGCTCATCTTCAACACGTATGTCGCCGACACTCTCCGAATGTTCGAATTCTTGCTCAAAATGGAGTGTACCGAACCAATCATCATAATCACCTCATGGGCAAGTCCTCGAATGGCGACACGGTGGTCCTGTAAGACCCAGGTTTGTACCTGGTCAGTGACTTTATCATGTTGGCTTGTTGAGGAACTTGATCTGCTCTCCACATGACAGCCATTTTTGAAGCGATTGTACCATTCTTTAATTTGTGTATTCATATATATATATATATATATATATATATACATGAAAACACAAGAAGAAATTAAGAAAACCAAGCTCTTTTAACTCAACACTATCAGCAAAGAATCAATCATGCTGGGGGGAGAACCTTTGGAAGAAGTGGATATCTCTACCTATTTATGCAACACAATTGACAGATCAAGAGATACAAATGTAGATGTTAGGATCAGGACTGGACAAGCAAGAAGAGCATTTCTGACACTAAAGTTATAAGGAGATCCAGAGAAATCAAGATTCACACTAAAATTAGAATATTCAACGCCAATGACAGGTCGGTACTGCTGTATTAATCTGAGACATGGAGAACAAGCAAGGCCATACAACAAAGTAACAAACACTCCAATCTTTAGTTAACACATGCCTGCGAAGGATTTTTTTTTCGTTCGCCTTATTTCCATAATTCGCAAGGCGGGTTGCGTTGCACTGTGGTTTTTATTTTGCACCTGTCAGCTCAGTGCATCCGACTTCAGCATTCATTTTATGTAAGGGTCTGCTTCATCCTGCATTTTCTAAGGGTTTGCTTCCCCGGGGTAACGGTCGGTGCTGTGATGGGGATCGAATCCAGCACCTTCTGGTTTTGAGCTGTGTCACTTAACCACTAGCCCACACCGTCCCCTTGCGAAAGATAATGGGCATAAAGTAAGAGGGTATGGCGAGGAATGAAGACCCAAGGGAGATAAACCAACAACAGCCTCTGAAGCGAAGAAAACGGGGCTGTATACCACATGCTCTACGGAAGACACCGTTCAACATAACCAAACAGGCTCGTACAAGAATGTGGAAGAACAACTAAAATTGAATGATTTCACCTGGAGAGAGGCAGAATGAGCAGCCTAGAACCATGCATGCTGGGCAGAAGTTGTCTTATACATACATATATATTGTATATATATCTCCAGCTTGTTTATATACCCTCTGCAATAAAGACTACGCTTTCACGCCTGAGCACAGTACTTCTATATATTTTGCTTTATTCAGTTACTTCAATATTTATTATTTATTTCTATCATACCTTAAATTTCATTTGCCTTTTTCCACTGCTACTTGGACTCACTCACCTTATCTTCATAACCGATCATAACCGCTAGGTTCCTGTCCAACCTTCCTAATATTGTTCTTTCCCATTCTGTAATCATGTTTCATATTGAATCTACCCACGGGGAATACTTGACATTTATCTACAATAATCTCTATTTGCCAGCTCTCAGACAATTCCCGAATTTGATTGAAATTCAACTTCAATATATCCACTTTTGCTGTAGATGAGACACATCAGTATAGTTTTCTGTCATCCACGAATTTTGCAATCATGGATGGTTCTATGTCTATTTGGCAACTTTTCCAGCTATTCTATGTCATTTTAATTTCATAAACAATAATTAATGAGGTACCTATCTACGGCCTTTGCAAAATCTGGAAAAAAAAGATTCCCTGGCTTCCGTCCTCCTTGAATTATAATGTGTTTGTTAAACACGATCTCCCTTTGATAAACATTTTATTTCTGATTAGATTAAACTTGTCTAAATGTAATACAGTGTTTGTTTTCTTTGATTATTGACTCTGATTTACAGACTCTGCTCATTAAACTCACCAGTCTATGATTTGCTGAATCTGATATTTTGTCATTTTTGAACAAGGGGATTACTCCTAAATCTTTTCAATCCCCTGGAACAATCCCTTTCGCAAGTGATTGAGAATATAATATAGAGAAAGGTTTTGCTAACAGGTATCTAATTTCAAACTACAATTTTGGATGAATAAAGTCTTGTCTTGAACGTTTATCCACTTTCAATCACTCGAATTGCTGAAAACCAATTTCCTCCGTAATGCATACTAAACTTAATCTCTCTGTTTGGAAAATAATATGTGGGCTTTGGGTCATGGTGAAGTCTTCTTGCGTGTAGACTATCCTCATTTATTATTATCCCTGTGCTATCTTTGAGAGGGCCTACTGTGTCGTTCGTTCTCTGTATTTTTTAAAACTTGAAAAATAATCTCTAGTTTCAGCCTTGATCTTTTCAACAAGTTTTTTTTCCAAGTCGATTTTCGTTGCTCTATTCACTTTATGAGCTGTTTGGCTTGTCCACATATTTTAAATATGCTTCTTTCTATTTCCTGTCCCTAAATATGTTTTTCTTGATCTATATTTAGCTCTTCTACATTTAACTGTAGATCTAGTTAACATGATCCAGGAAATTTGCTTAAAGGAGAATGCAAATATAACATGTCCCTTAAATAGGCGCTACAGTAATCCATGTAGGTGAAGGTTGCAGGGACTGATATGTACATGGAGGAAAGAATTTTTCGACACATGAATAGATACTAGTCCCAGATAAATTGTGGAAGTCGAACTACAGGGACTCCGAAGACTGACCGACCATCCAATGCACCAGAGACTTAACAATTTGGGAAATGGGAAACTAAAGCGGGGAAACTTTGCAGAAATAGCCAAAGCAAAGATGCACGAAGATCCCATAAACGCACTAACAACACCAAAACCCATCACTACTGTACGAAAACCTACCTGGAGGCAGGATATATTTCCAGATGTGGTAGAAAATATACCAGGTATTGCAAACAAAAACTGCCAGACTGAAAAAGAAAGGAGAAATACTACCCTAAGCTTCATAACGAAAAGCTACCCAAGCATGGACTGGACCCATGCATACACCGACGGTTCTGTAACAAATACTACACAGAACGGAGGGGCAGGAGCATTCCTGAACCTACCAAATGGCAGAAAAATAACACTGTCATTCGCTACTGGTAAGTACACAAGCAATTTCAGAGCGGAGGCAGAGGCACTGAGGGCGGCAATGGATGAAATGGTGACACACAGTGAAAATGAAAGCCATATAGTCTTGCTTACAGATGCTCTCGCCGTACTCACAGCGCTAAAAAGCCAGAAAAATACCTAGCTTAATGACTTAAGAGCAGCTCTCTGCAAACTGTGCCAGCAGTCCGCACCAAAAAGGGTAGTGGTACAGTGGGTCCCATCACACTGCAACATCCAAGGCAACGAGGAGGCAGACAGACTGGCAAAAGAAGGTGCAAGACTACCACAAACAGATAATAGTATGGCGTACGAAGAGTCAAAACGGCTTATCAAAGCCAGATACATGACCAAATGGGAAACCGAACATACTGGTTACACCAAAAACGATGCCTATTACCAGTTGAACCGAAGAGACCAGGTTGTTGTCTTCAGACTTAGCACTGGCCACAATAGACTGAGGTACCACCTATTCAACAAATTGAAGATAGGGTGTACCGACGAATGCCCGTGCGGTACTGGTAAAATGACCGCTGAACATCTGCTGCAGAACTGCCCGACATACGAGGATCAGAGAGAGCAGATGTGGCCATCACCAGTGGAACTGCAAGACAAGCTCTATGGCAGTGGCGACAGCCTCAGAATGACCGCCGCTTTTTTCGTAAAAATAAGGGTTACTGTCTGACTGCGTACGAAGAAGAAGAAGAAGAACTACAGGGGATCGGAGTAAGAATCAGTAACCCATTGTTGATGATTTGTAACTTGCACGCACACGTGAACCGAGCACTTGAGCTTGTTTGGAGGAATTGTCAGAAAAGTCATGCAAGAATCGTCATATTTCCGGTGATTATAAAGCAAGAATCGTCATTTTTCCGGTGATTATAATTCAAGAATCGTCATATTTCCGGTGATTATAATGCAAGAATAGTCATATTTCCGTTGATTATAATGCAAGAATAGTCATATTTCCGGAGATTATAATCGAAGAAGTGAAGTGCCACCGAAAATAGACAAGAGATGGACTTGGACCAGGCTCTACACGACACAAAACTTACAATCATGAATGATGAACGTCAACTGTGTTAGAGATTTGATCAGAAGATGCAAATGGTGTTACAGATCTGACCCGAGGATGCAGATGGTGTTAGAGATCTGACGTGAGGATGCAGATGGTGTTAGAGATCTGACCTGAGGATGCAGATGGTGTTAGAGATCTGACTTGAGGATGCAGATGGTGTTAGAGATGTAATCTGAGGATGCAGATGTTGTTAGAGATCTGACCTGAGGATGAAAATGGTGTTAGAGATCTGACCTGAGGATGCAGATGGTGTTAGAGATCTGACCTGAGGATGAAGATGGTGTTATAGATCTGACCTGAGGATGCAGATGGTGTTAGAGATCTGACCTGAGGAAGCAGATGGTGTTAGAGTTCTGACCTGAGGCTGCAGATGGTGTTAGAGATCTGACTTGAGGATGCAGATGGTGTTAGAGATCTGACCTGAGGATGCAGATGATGTTAGAGATCTGACCTGAGGATGCAGATGGTGTTAGAGTTCTGACCTGAGGATGCAGATGTTGTTAGAGATCTGACCTGAAGATTCAGATGGTGTTAGAGATTTGACCTGAAGATTAAGATGGTGTTAGAGATCTGACCTGAGGATGCAGATGATGTTAGAGATCTGACCTGAGGATCCAGATGGTGTTAGAGATCTGACCTGAGGATCCAGATGGTGTTAGAGATCTGACCTGAGGATGCAGATGATGTTAGAGATCTGACCCGAGGATCCAGATGGTGTTAGAGATCGGACACTGATATCAAGCGGTGTTTTTCCCTCCATGGTCTGGAATATACTAGCAGACGAGCATAAATCTACCATGCATCGTCTTTATCGCGAGAGGAAAACCAATCAGCCACAGTAAGACCAAACGGGTTTTCAGATATGAGGCTCATGACCAGTTCAATGCTTCACATAGACTGTGTCAGACAAATGGGTGCAGGGCCACTAGATCTATATTTGTCCAACCAACTACGTAGAGGAAACCGAAGTACGAGGCATAGAAAGTGAATGAGATTTGAACAAAATAGTTGCGTAAGACCTTGGAAGGTCGGCACGGTTAATGACATTAACGAGAAAAAAAACGTCTTGTTTTAGCGTTTTAGCGAAGGAATCGAAAAATGGCAGATGGAAGAACTTATAACAGATGTAGGTAATGATAATAAACTCCCCCCCCCCCTCTTATCCCCGCGCGCATAACGCGCACCTTTCAGAAGCTCTGATAACGCGCACCTTTCAGAAGCCCTGGCACATGTATCGATAAGTGAATGGAAAGAATAGAAGCCAGTTCAGCTCATCCGCTTTAGGCAGGACTCCACAGGGACGATCCTGACGACAGATAAAGAGAAGGGTCCTGAATATTTTAGTCGATATGTTGCCCAGACAGACACAAAGGATAGAGATGTCCGCCAGAACATAAGCAAATATATTGTAGACACTGCCATCAGGGAAGAGGCGTATGTGAACTCGAGCTGAGGCAGACGTGGCGCATATATTACGTTCCAGCAAGAGCGTCGCTCCTGGCTTAGATAGAGCGCATACTGCCACATTAAGCAGCTGGTTGGGTCAGATTTTATAAATGTTGTTTTCAGCTGGTTCTCTGATGCTTTTGTTAGGTACCAGGTCTCGCTACCATAGCAGAGCGTTGATAAGACTATCGCATCGAAGATGTCCGCACGTAGTTTGGTGTCTTTTGTGACGTCTGTTGCTGTCATGCTAAGTTAAACGCCGTCCAGCCCACCCGTCTTGGTCTGGCAATCTCAAGTGTTAGGTTGTTCTCCATGTTGAAGCGCCCTTCTAGATAGGCATTTTCGTCAGCGTATTATATTGGCGTTTCACATGACCCTGACGCTAGCAGTCGGTTTTGGGTCGCTGACCGCTACAGCTCATGCGCTGCTCGGTATCTTGATCCCAGTTGTGTACCGGTGGATCGACGGTACTCTTCGAGGTATTTGGTTGGCTACTGCCGTGTAGAATGAGAGTTCAGGTCGTCGCTGAGCGGACTAGGTCTTACAGAACAGCAACCTCCAGTACTTGAATAGAGATAAAAGCTGTGATTGCATCTCTGAGATGGCTGCTTGAGACTGCTGTGACACAGGCAGTCATAGTATAGTTGGTTAGTTTTCTTTCCAGTTCGGCCGCTAACTGTCGTGTTGAGCTTAAGTCTTATGTCCTTCTGTCCTGCGCCAAGTGCGTTGCGCCGGTCAACAATGAGTGGATTACTATTTTGTGCACCCTGAAAAGGACGTTAAGTGGCGGGTTGTGGCATCTTTTTTCAAACTCCGAGCGTTCTGATGAAGATGGGCAGGGATTCTCCAGGGTGTTGTCCTGTGCGTGGCATCATCTGCGTGCCGTTCACTACTACGGGGAGCACGGCGATCTATCATCTGGTTAGGCAGACTGTCATGAAAACCGCTACCAGGAAGGGCTACAAGGAAGCAAAGGTGAAGGTCTTGTCCAGTATGTTTTGCATGCCCAGACGTTAGTCTTCTCTCCCCACAGCGTTGTAAGCCATCAGTGGAGGTGGATGAGGATGCATTTTCATGAGATGACCAAACCAACTTATTTTCGGCCTGGAAATGTAGTCTCCACACGACGTAGTGCCGACCATACTTCGAATGTCGTTCCGCATTCTGTCTCTCCTGGTAACAATGATGGCCTTCCTCAAACACGTCATTTCACACGTCACATTTTTGCTCTCACTTGCCCTGGACAGAGACCATGTTTGGTACTAGTAGCACAGAGTCGGCATAAATTTACTGTTTATCAGCTGTTGGTTTGTTTCCAAACTAATGATCGGATCCCTAAACAGTGATAACGCACAGCTGATGCTTTCTGCTACCTAGTCTCTTTTTCCCTTTCGATCCTAAACAAACACTGCCTAAATACGTGCAATTATGGGCCTGTTGAAGAACAATATCATGTATACTCATGTTGGGTATCACAGATGTTCTGCTGATCATCATGTTTATGGTCTCTTCTTATTAATTCGTAAGTTGTATTTCGTACAAGTAGTCGAAAACGCGTTCGTGTGATTTTGCACTTCATTTTCATATATCATCTGCAGAAACGAATTTGTGTTTTGAGTTCTGTTCTTAGTCAGATGTCTCAGTTTGACTGGTCTCTGATGCGATATAATCCAGTTAGATGGTAAACAGCAGAGGGTAAAGCGCACACCCTGTCTGACGCCGGTAAAAATATAAGTAGCATGTCCTTTGCAGAACGTCGCTTCTTACAACTGCCAACCCATTTGGCTGTTATGTTTCTTGCCAAGTGTGCAGAACGGTAGGTTGTCAATACTTCTTTTACGTGGAGAAGCAAAAACAAAAACCCATATCTGTCAAACTGGACACGAGCGTGATTTGAAACTGGTGCGTTGGGATTGTGAAACTGACGCTTTACCACTAGGCCACCAAGCCCCCCTTTGAAATAAAAGTGTGGGAACGACGGGGCCTAGTGGTTAAGTGGCACGGCTCACAACCCGAAGGTGCTGGGTTCGATCCCCATCACAGCACCAGCCGTTACCCCGGGGAAGCAAACCCTTAGAAAATGCAGGAGGAAGCAGACCCTTACATGAAATGCATGCAGAAGTCGGATGTACTGGGCCGACAGGCGCAACATAAAACCACAGTGCAACGCACACCGCCTTGGGGATTAGAGAAATAAGGCGATCGCACCAAAAAAAAATTCAAAAAAAATTCAAGTGTTTCAAACAAATATTTGTGTTATTGTTATTTCTTTTAAAATATTTTTTAGTTTATCAAGAAGATGACTTTGTACACCATGCTATTCTAGTATTTTTCAGTGTAGTCATGTCTGCCTTATCGTCGTATAAGACTCGGAATCCTTACATCGGTAGGTACAGACGCCCTGGCTAAAGCATGGGTAGTAGGCAGATGTACAGACCTCACACCTGCAGGGACTGGTGTGGATCTACTACCCTGGTAATTCTTGAGTTCACCACAATGAAAGAGCTGACATTCTGGCATCCCAAGCACCAATTACAGGTACACTAGATATGGATCGGAGCCACATTTTAAAGTCTATCAGTGACCACTTGTTAGATGATGATAACCCATTTTATGAATCAGTTTTTCGCAGACTCGGGCGCAAGACAGGGCGGAATAGAAATGTGTATTATTAACGAGCTGCAACAACCATCAGTATTCACTTTATATGAAATTTCATTAAGAGGCTGAGAACCTATGGCTATGCTTGTACTGCAGCGAGGTTCAATATTAGGAGCATAAGAACAGTTATAGACCCACATAAACACAGACAATCAGACATACCTACAGTTAGATATATAGATACACAGGCAACCAGTCGTGCTTACACAATGGTATAGACAGAGATACATATAGCCAGGAAAGTACAGCCAAGCAGATAGACTGATGGGCAGACACGCAGGCATAAAGATAGGAAGGCATGTATACAGACAGACATACATATATACAAATAACCAGACGATGATGTCGTGGGCTAGATGTTAAGTGTCTCGGCTCACAGACAGAAAATGCAGGAGAAGCATACTATTACATGAAATCCATGCCAAAGTCGGATGCGCTGAACCGGTAGGCGCAATATAAAAACATAGTGCGACGCACATCACCTTGGGGAATAGAAAAATAAGGCGAACACAAAATAAAAAATAAAACTTACCAGACACACATATAAACAAATTGTCATACGTTCAGACAGACATATATACACGTATACATAAAGACAGACATGCCTACTAACAAACTGTTATACAAACTGACAGACATACAGACAGAGTGGCTGAAATACGGAGAAGCAGTCGGACATTCCTACAGACAGACATGCATATAGATATGCATACGGATATACAGATATCCAAACAGTAAAACAAGCACACATTCATATATTTAATGCTATGCAATCAGACACACGAGATCTGGCCGCAAAGAAATAACGGGCTGTGTTGTTTTTGTTGTAAAGCCGGTAGCTGCTCTGGGGCGGGTTAGCGTGTCGTGCATGCCGCCTTGGCATATTATACGTATGCATGTTTTTAATGCAGAATGTGCAACACCCACACCCCTACCGCAAGTCGCTGCCACACTGCCGTGGGAGACGCACTGGTGCACTGCGTTTATCGCACTTGTGTTTCGAGCCAAAAAATGAGCAAGCGTTTTGAGTAAAGAATGGCGCTTGGCATTTTGGTATACGCCAACGCTGACTTCGATTTCATGACAAAAATCATTACTGGAGATGAGTCCTGGACCTGCCATTGCGAATCTGAGACAACAACATATTCATTTTAATAGAAAGCACAGGGTTCTTACGGCCGAAGAAGGCAAGGAAACTAGAAATAAATGTGAAGTTCATGTTAGCAGATGTTTTTATTCAACCATTAGGGCGTAGCTTATTTGCTTCCAGAAATCGGGTTAACGTGAGGGGAATTGTGCCAACTACGACGCGTGTTCAAATGAAACCGGACCTTACTGCACCAAGTGAAAATTAGTACGATGCGCATGATAAACTTCAATTCTGGTGTAAACAACACATACCAACCGTCAAGTTTGCACAATTTCATTATCCTCCTACTCATTGTTTCCTCAGTAGACCGTTGAACACATATGGCGGGTGTGATACGGAATCCGGCCAGAGTTGATCAGCGAGTGATGATTCGGTTTCTAACAGCTGAAGGATGACTACCAGTTGACATTCATCGCAGAATGCAGGCAGTGTATGGTGACAAAAGTGTGTCGAGGACAACAGTGAAGAACTGGACAACGGTGTTTAAAGAAGGATGTGAGTTAACGAAAGATAATCCGAGACCAGGTCAATCGCACATTATTGCGTTAACTCCCGTCCTTCTTTGACCATCGTTGTCCAGTTCATCACTGTTGTCCTCGACACTTTTGTCACCATACACTACCTACCTCCATTATGCGATGAATGTCAACTGGTCATCATCCTTCAGCTGTTAGAAACCGAATCACCGCTCGCTGATCAACTCTGGCCGGATTCCGTATCACATCCGCCATTTTTTCAACTGTCTGCTGAGAAAACAATGAGTCGAAGGATAATGCAATTTTTAAAAATTGACGGTTGGTATATGCTATTTACAGCAATAGTGACACTCATCATGCGCGTCGTACGTACGTCCACTTTCTGCAGTTTGGTTCAATTTCATTTTAACACGCCTCGTTTAAAGGGAGCATATTTCGAATGGGATAGCTTATAAATGAAATAGTTTAGTTTTTTTTCTCAGCCTAGCATCGGATTACAATTTACAAGAAACGGTCGACCTATTTGTTCTTCAAATAAAGGCCTCAGCTCTACATCAAAAGAAATCGGAAGTAGTAGTAGTAACTAAGAACACATTTCCAAAATGGTATCAAAATGTGAATGAGACGGAGCTAAAACAAGTAAAACTCATTTAAATATATGGACACTCAAATCAGTTCTGATGGGAGATGCACCCATTTTAATACTTGGACACTCAAATCAGTTCTAATGGGAGATGCACCCATTTTAATACTTGGACACTCAAATCAGTTCTGATGGGAGATGCACCCATTTCAATACTTGGACACCCACATCAGTTCTGATAGGAGAAACACTTATGAAATAAAGAACAGAAAAGCCAAGGCGAAATCAGTCTTCCATAATATGACAGGAATCTTGTGCAACAAAATCACATGACTGGAATTAAATAAGAGATTTCTTGGATGCTAAGTTGAACCAGTACAAACATATTACAGCGATTCATGGACAATCAGTAGGCAAGTACAGGGATACTTGGACTCAACGAGAATGTGGTTTTACAGAAGAATGTTGAGAATCCCATGGTTTACAAACAACGATCATAATGTGGTACTTGATAAAGGGAAAGACACAAAGACAGTTCACGCAAACAATCAGGACAAGGCAGTCAGCCTTTTCCGGGCATTTCATGGAGATAGACCGGTTGAAACACAGGGTGACAATGGACAGAATCACTGACATGATGGACAGAGGTAGTCAAAGAGAAAATATTGGAGAGCCTGGCGGTATGGCATGGGACGTGATCAACATTGGAACTGATAACGTTACACGTGATATAATGACTGGAGTTGCATGATTGCTAACGCCAACATACAAGGCACTTGATGATGATGACGACGGTCGGATACATTTTAATCAACACTCCTCCAAGTAGACAAACCTGTAATGAGAAATAGCCAGATACCCACGCAGATGAATATACATATGGAAAGACACATATCCATTCAGATTGATAGAAAAGAGATTCTATTATTCTGTTTTATTAGATATAAAAGTAAAAAGGTAGGTATATGGGTATGTGAATATGTGCAGCGATCTATTGAAGAAATATTTATACAAATGGTTATACAAAAACATGAAATGCGCCAGACAAAAAAAAAGGAAAGAAATAATTATATTTGAGTCTCAGAACGCTTTCATTGCTTGCTGCAAGATCGAACTTACATCGATATCCTCTCGAATTTAGAACCCCCAACGTGCCCTGTATTATAATGGAACCCATGCCGCAACAACTTGGAAGATTCCATAATTCTTTCTTAAAGTTCTAACCACGAGGCTGTGTGTCACGTCACGAATTGCAAAACCAAAATCGCCGTTGTATAAGAGAGCTCGTGATGCGTCTTAACCAGGCATATTTTTTAGCAGAAGAGGTCATAGAATGCACAATTATTTAACTTAGCTGCTCGCTTCCATCCATGTCATGCAGCAGACTTCCTTTCTTTATTTACCAGCTTTCATGTAACTTGACATGTCCGTTGTCTGTTTGTGTGAACATTTAAATCTATACAATTTTGACCTGACAACTTAACTTAATTTCATTAAACTGTTTAGAAGGTTCTACAAAGTCTGTATACAAATATTTTATTCCAATCCGTCGATACCTAAAAAAAAACGTATGCGCTGCAGTGGTCAGCGACTCATAACTGACTGCTAGCGTCAGGGCCAGCGAACCAAAGCTGCCAAGACCCTTCTACACCTCCAGGGGGTGATCCTGGATTACAGGCTGCAGCAGAGCAGACTGGTTAAGTAGAAGGGATCGAAGGGGGAATGCTAACCCGGTACTAAAAAATGGTTGCTGAAGTCGGATGTGTTGGACCAAAAGGTGCAAATATCGCAGTCAAGCTGTAAACTATGATACAACGCATTCCGTTCTCTGGACTACATTTTGCTACTTAAGCCCTTTCAGTGTTTGGTAGTGGGAGATTGAGAATGAACGAAGCCAAGCCAAGCCAAGCCATATTTCTGAATGCATTAACTGACTCCACCACATCTTTTGGCAATGCATACCAAGCCTTCATCACTCTCCGACTAAAAATATTACCTAATATCGAACTGGCCCTGTCTTTAAACGATTTGAAGTTTTGCGCTGTAGTTTTTGTAGTCCGTTGTACTTTGAAGAATTCAGTTAAGTGTAATGTATCTTTTGCATTGATTAATTATACTTGTATTAAGTCACCTCGAAGTCTTCTCATTCCAAGGCATTTTTGACCAGCTGTTCTGAGTATTACGTTATTACTATCGTGTTGTTATCTCATGATCAGTTTTGTAGCTCTTCTTTGTATCCTTTCTAGTATGTCTATATCCTGTCTGTGATACGAACTCCAGACCTGTACACGGTACTCCGATTTAGAATCTTCTTCTATGATCTAGTATAGAGTCACTTCTCTTATGCCATGAGGTGCTGTCACTTCTCGTATAGAATAAGCTGCAGAGTCACTCCTCTTCTATCATGGCGTATATAATCTCTTCTCTTCTATCATGGAATTTAGAGTCATTTATATTCTATCATGAGGTGCTGTATCTCTTCTTCTATCATGAGGTGTAGAGTCACTCCTATGGTGAAATTTTGAGTCACTCTTCTTTTATCTTCGGGTGTAGAATCACGCTTCTACTATCATGAAGTGTAGAGTCACTCATCTTCTATCATGAAGCGTATAGTCACTACTCCTCTATCATGAAACGTAGAGTCACTCTTCATCTATACTAGGAAGTAGAGTCGCTCATATCATGAAAAATGGAGTCACGTCATTTATCATCACGTGTGCAGTCACCCCTCTTCTATCATATGATGTGGAGTCAACCCTACCTTGGAATTTTGAGTCACTCCTCGTCTATCATGATGTGTAGAGTCCCTCCTATCATGGCATTTGGAGTCACTCATCTTCTATAATGAGGCGTAGAATCACTCTTCATCTATCAAAGGATGCAGAGTCACCCCTATATTTGAATTTGAAGTCATTCCTTTTCTATCATGAGGGGTAGTGTAACTCCTCTTATATCTTGAGCTATAGAGTTAGATACCAAATCACAGCTCGCTGATCAACTCTGGTCGAATTCTGTATCACACCCTCCATGTTTTCAACGGTCTACTGGAGAAACTATGGGTCAGGGTATAATGAAATTTTGCAAACTTGACGGTTGGGATGTGTTGTTTACACCAGAATGGATGTCATCATGCGCATCGTACGTATGTTCACTTGATGCAGTTAGGTCCGGTTTCATTTGATCACGCCTGGTACAACCATAACCAAAACAAGAAGAGAGAATGTGCCCTTTCTTTCGTCACACTAAACCTTTTCAGTTCCCCCTTGAGCATAGGGGTTTCAATAAATGTGAACCAAGTAGTAAAATGTTGACCTGGACAAATTAATTTTAGTTGTTGTAACGTAAAGTGTATACTGGATGGAGTTTCGAGTCATATGCCCAATCCTACTTAGTCGCCTTTTCCGACACCTTTGCACGTTTCAGTGCTGCTATTCTTTGCTACCCCGATCTGGCCCTGGTAATGATCGTGCGACGGAACCCTTTAGTTTCAATGAATCGGAAATGTACTATAGCAGTGTTTGTTAGGCAAAGACCTCAACCATGAACCTTAGTCCAACATGACTACTGAAGATCAATTTAAAGAGTAAGAACAAAATGAGGACGGCGAAAAAGAAGAGGAAAAAAAGGAAGAAGATGATGAAAAGGAGAATTATACGAAAAAGCCAAACAAATAAAACGAAAATGAAGATGAAGAACAGAAGTAGGCGAATAATAACGATAGGAATGATAATAATACAAATGAAGAAAACAGATTAAAAAGAGAAGAATAAGGAGATTTTAAAAAAGAAAAATATTGCCAAAATAAATTTGAAAGAATTGAAAAAAAAACGATGACAAAGCAGAAGGAAAAGAAGAAGAAGAAGGAGAATAAGAAGAAGTTGAAAATGATGATGAAGAAGAAGAAAATGAAGAAGAAGAAGAAGGAGAAGAAGAAAAAGAAGATCAAGTTGAAGAAGAACAAAACGACTTAGAGAAGACGATGCATCGATCAGGTTGCCACACCTCGCGAAACATGGTCCCAAAACACGTCATCTCCAGCAATAGAATCTCGCACCTGACAACCTTGACCTTGTTCCAGTCATCAACTGGAATGCAGAGTTACGGAATGTTACCTCAAATTTGTTTCCCCACTTCTGTCTTCGTATTGTTATTGTGCCAGCACGCCTAGCCAAAGTGAATCTGATCCTACTCCTGGCAGGGATTCATCCCTGAGTCGGCAGTCTCAAAACATTTTCAGGTGACAGATCGTACTTAGCTTCACGCTAACTTATATTATCTCATTAGGAAACTAGGATTTTGATGGACCGTCCGCGAATCTGAATCTTGCAGCTATTAGCTAATGAACACAAAGTTTGTTCTCGTTTCTTATATGCATATGATCCCTTGAAAATAGATACCTGAACATCAATTGATCCAATTTTGTAATGTATGTTCATAATATCAACGGCGGACCATTCTGAGCGAAAACCACAGACAGACACGGCTAGAAGCAGGCTTTATGTGATAGTCTGTCTGCAGGGGAAGCCAGGATGCGTGAAGATGCAGACTACAAACGTTTGCGGCGTAATCTAAGGCAACAACTGACTGTCCCCTCTCTAGCGTGAAGTCCATGGTCTCTCGAGATTGACATGATGCAAATCAATCATTCTTCGAAAGCTCAAATCATTGTTATATTCACATTTTCGATGTTATTCCTTCAAGCATTAGAAGTTGCTAGTCATTGTAGACCTGACCTTGTCCAAATACAAATGGACATTGACCACATTATCAATTCCCATGGTGTCAAAATAGTTCTGCAGTTAATCCACGGACACTCAAACACACATTGCAACGACAAGGCATTTGCTGAAATGACAATGTGACTGGCTTGTGAATTGGATTTAAGTGAGGGTGAGTTACTGTTAGCCTCACTCTCTCGTCCTGATTCGGTTTGATTCAGTGGCAAGATATGATCAAGACGACTAGAGCATTAACCCGGCTGCTGTGGACGACCAATGGGATCTTCTGTGTCTAGCCTTGCTCCAAACACTTCACAGTGAGTTGCTGGAAGTCGCCTTGCTGCCCGTTGACCAGCCAGTGGTTCTTCGCACAGTCCGCCAGATCCAGTCTTTACACGGTTAGGTAGACATTCCCTACATCACCCATCGGCTACCCTGACTTGGTTCAGCCGGTCATGTAGAGGCCGTTGGGCGGGGCATGGCAGCTGCCGCATTCTAACAGTTACGTGGTCCCACAAGTGAAAGTTGAGTGCCAGGTGAGGACCAATAATGGACAAACTACCGACGATAGCATACATAATAGCAAAGAAGGTATCAAAACAGGAACATCCACACACAGTAACAACTCTACAAACAGTAAAACTGCTCATTAGCAGCAAAGAAACTTGGTTAAACATATATGATATGGAAAACAATAGAAGGGAGGTATACATACAAATGACAGTGTCACTCAACTAACTAGGAAAGATCAGAACACCATATTCCGGCAGTGAATATACATCTCAATAAACAAATACCGAAACAGAATTCAACCGTAACAAACTCCAAAGTGTGAGCTGTACACATCCATATTAAATCATTGATCATCATCACTTTGAGTGCTCAGGGCTGAACGATGTTAGAAAAATCCTTCATCCTCCGAGGCCAGATAAATGGAACACTTTGTATATCACTTGTCAACAAATTATAAACACGTGCAGATAACATTACATGGCATTGGCTGAAGGACGAGAGCCAGGATGTTCATGTATCCGTGAAATCAACTTCAACAATCCAAATCTATCGGAAAGCAGAAATGAATCTTCGAGACAAACCCCATATGCATGACAAATAAAACATTTGCTGATGAAGACACTCCAATTCCACAATAACACCGAACTGAACGAATTGAGGGCAATCTTGACGAAGATGTCTCGAGGGTTTCAGAAGAAAGTGAAACAGTGAATGCATTATAACATCAAATAAAACTAGAAGGCCGAGCCAAAGATAGAACGAAACTGATACATGAATACCTGGTCAACTATGAAGAAGCAAAAGCCATAATAAAATGGCAATGCAATGTAAAGTAGCAGGGACAACACTCTAAGCATCACACAGAATGTAAAGTAGCAGGGACAACACACTAAGCATCACACAGAATGTAAAGTAGCAGGGACAACACTCTAAGCATCACACAGAATGTAAAGTAGCAGGGACAACACTCTAAGCATCACACAGAATGTAAAGTAGCAGGGACAACACTCTAAGCATCACACAGAATGTAAAGTAGCAGGGACAACACTCTAAGCATCACACAGAATGTAAAGTAGCAGGGACAACACTCTAAGCATCACACAGAATGTAAAGTAGCAGGGACAACACTCTAAGCATCACACAGAATGTAAAGTAGCAGGGACAACACTCTAAGCATCACACAGAAAACGAATACTACCAACTGTTCAGGAAGGACAACATTATTGAATTACATCTCCGAGCTCGCCCCAACAGAATGAGACCCCCACTTGTACACCAAATTCAGGATAGATAACACCAGCCTGTGTTACTGCTGTCTTACAAACATGACAGCTACACATGTACTTCAGGACTGCCCCCAGTACACATATCTGAGAAGGCGGCGGACACCGACCCACTCGAGGAAAAACTGTCCGGCGGTATTAAGAGTCTGGAAAAAGACAGGGGAATTTATTGAATAATCCGTAGACCCAATGTACTGCATGAAGTATAAACGAGATAAAAACAACCGTAAATGACTGTATTATGTCTTCCACAAATTACTATTTGGAGCAGACGTCATCCACATAATTATAGAGGCAGAGCCACTCATCAAACGCTCCATGAGGACTGAATGGTGAGACCAGCTCAAAGAATATAGGCCAGAAAATGACAGCATAGACAAACTTGCCAGAAATGGTTAGATCGTCAGTCTCAGGACGGGACATTGAAAACTCAAGGCCCACCTCCACAGAATGGGTCTCAGAGACACCGCCACATGCAATTGTGGAGCACTCAATCAAACACAAGAACATTTTCTGCAGGACCGCCCTACCTTATATAGACCAAAGAGAGAATAACGACTATGTTTCACAAGCTGTGAGGAACCGGTAAAGACCTGAAATGCAGTCCCTGTGGTGAACCTCCGCAGAAGCCAAGCATCATTTGATCTAAGAAGAAAACTACATATTGTATGAACGGGATAAAAACAGTGGTAAATGGCTATATTCCGCCTCCTCCAATAAACTACAAAAATTTCACAAACGTTGACACACGTATTTGAAGATAATATTTAAACGTAATTGTCTGAAAGCCAATGCCTTAATTAAGAACGATACTTCGAGAGATGGACACACATTGTCGGTCTGTAATTGAGATTTATTGTTACAGACGTCTATGTAGAGAGGACACTCAATCTGATTTGTACAAAAACGTTAAAAAAACGAAACATTGATCGTAACATCAGGATATTTTTGTTAGTAAAGGAGACTAGACCAGACAAGAGGTGAATGTATTGGGAACGTTATTCAGGTGGATTAGACAGGTAAAGTATACAATTAACTGAAGATTGTAGCTAATGGGAGGTTTAGATAGACTTCACCTGCCGTCAGACGAAGAGGGCCCGTCTCAGTCCACATATCAAGATTTACTTTCTGCTTTTATCGTCTTTGTCAGCTTCAATACATCATGTCGATATTGTTTCTTTCCTCATGCAGGAAGATTTCGTTTAAGCACTTGTGTTGTTGTTGTTTAATTTCAGTGGTTGTTTTGGTGGCACTTTGTAAGCCTCATGGACATTTCTGTGTTGTTTTTGTTTTCTCTATTTCTCAGAATTTTGTGGAAAATGAGGTGTAGAGATGAGATGTACCTGCGTGATTCAGGGGGCCGAGTCGGGACGGACTATTAGTACCACAGTAACCTGTCGAGCGACTAGAAAGAGATGTCTGTCCTATCAGAGCAGTGTGAAGTAAAGAGTGGATTGCCATAGGGAGCCGCGTAGAGCAGTGGTAAGCGAGCTGGCTTCGTATCTGAGTGGTCCTGGGTTCATTCCCCAGTTGAGGTGGAAATGTTTTTTCAGACCGCAACGGTTCCCGGGTAGACCCAGCCTTAAATTGGGACCGGTTCAGACTGGGAAGTAAAAGCGGCGAGGGAGAGGAGATGGCTACCGCCCTCATATAGTCGACCTTTGAAATGTGAGATGGCAAACATCTCACAATCCTATGTTTTGAGATCAGTTGTGTTCTTAATATCTTTAAATGATTTGGACAATGATATCGGATCCATGATTGTAAATTTCGTGGTAGACACAAAACTATGCAATAGTGTCTCATCTAAGGCAGAAGTGGATATATTGAGATCGGATTTAGATACAATTTGAGAATGGTCTGTGAGCTGGCGAATGGAGTTAAATATAGATAAATGCACAGTCATCCACATGGGATCTAATATGGAACATAATTACATAATTGGTGAAAAGAATATTAGGAAGATAGAAAAGGAAAATGACCTAGCGGTTATAATCGATCATAAAGGTTGGGATCAAGATGCTGAGCAGCGCATGAGCTGCAGGGGTCAGCGACCCATAGCTGACTGCTAGCGTCAGGGCCAGCGAACCATAGCTGCCAAAACCCTTCTACACCTCCACGCTGTGATCCTGGATAACAGGCTGCAGCAGGGCAGACTGGCTAAGGAGAAGGGATCGAAGAGGGAATGCTAACCCGGTACTCAAAAAATGCTTGCTGAAGTCGGATGTGTTGGACCGAAAGGTGCAAATATCGCAGCCAAGCTGTAAACTACGACACAACGCATTCCGTTCTCTGGACTACATTCTGCTACTTAAGCCCTTTCAGTGTTTGGTAGTGGGAGATTGAGAACGAACGAAGAAGAAGAAAAAGATCATAAAGGTATTGAGTGAGCAAGCTCAGGTAGCAGTATAAAAGACAAATGAAATGTTAGGTATGATGAAATGAAATATTAAACATAGAAGAATGGACGTGATAGTCAAACTGTATAAAGCATTAATCATATCTAGATTTGAGTACTGTGTACAGGTGTGGAGTCCTTATCGTAGAGGAAATGTAAACACGCTGGAAAGGATACAAAC
The DNA here is from genome assembly GCA_036924085.1 of Ariolimax columbianus. NCBI lineage: Eukaryota > Metazoa > Mollusca > Gastropoda > Stylommatophora > Arionidae > Ariolimax > Ariolimax columbianus. Next base: position 66,519,724 of record JAVGWX010000016.1, on the reverse strand, counting down.
AAGAGCAACAAATCTGATATTGGAATTCCAGAATTACAGTTATGAGGAAATTACAGTTTTTCAGGAAAACTGGCCTACATTGTCTAGTAAATAACATAATTCGCGGTGATATAATACAAGTTTATATGTTATATATTAATTAAAAGAAGGTCCAGATTGTACCAAGTGGTCTGCCGGGGTCTTTGTATACGACAAGGGCAGAACAGTACCATTGCCTCACAGAGAGCATGTTATAAGAGGCGACTAACTATGACATGGCGTAACACCGGCATGGTAATGTGGTTTGTTTAGAGCAGCATAGATGGCGCCTTACAGGCTGCGGATCTTTGCTCTAATGTTTGAGTCAATTAAGAAGAACTTTCACATCCGTTAACCACCCATCGCAGCAGAGTAGTACGCTGCTCAAGCCTAGCCCACCAAGCAGGAGATCCTTTTCCCGGCTATATTCAGCCCATACCAGAGCTGGTACCTGCACAGGGGCATCTGCACCTGTAGAAGTACATGTCGACTAAGAAATAACAACTAAGAATGTCCAGATTAGATAGCAGGAAATATTATGTTCAATCAGAGAGTTGTGAATACTGGAATGCTTTGCCACAGGAAATAGTTGAGGCCGAGTCCATTAATGCGTGCAAGAATAAATTGAATGTGCATGGTTATTTCCATATCAAGTGATCGTAAAAGAAACTATTATAACGTGTATTCAGGCGTTGTTCAATTGGTTCCCAGTATGTCCATATCAAATTATATTGAATTATGAGATTAGTACATTCATTGGTTTAAACGTTATAAGGGTAAACCTGGGGTCGTCGGGGATTGGGAAACCCCGTGCAAACACGTTAAGACGCTCAATTCTACATGCATGGTAGGTGGTGTTTGATTTATTCTTTTCTTCCTGAGATATAAACAAGTTTGAAAATGCGTTCTTTATTCCTTTTTAAAAAAAAGAGTTTATTTAAAGATAACAAATAAATTAGTCGAAATATTCTTCTGAGTTGGAATTTGGAAAAAAATGGAAAAGGGTTCTTGGAACAGATGTCACTGACTGAATGCCACCCATACGTGATGAGTCCTTTCATTGCTATTGTGTCCTCATTTGTGCTCAGTACTTTCAATGTCTGAGTGCCCCCACATGTCCTCAATCTCTTCATTGCCTGGGTGTCCCATATGTCATCAATCCCTACATTTTCTGGGTGTCCCATATGTCATCAGTCCTTTCACTGCCTTGGTAGCCCCATATGTCCTCAGTTCCTTCATTGTCTAGGGGCCTCCATATGTCCTCAGTCCCTTCATTGTCTAGGGGCCTCCATATATCCTCAGTCCCTTCATTTTCTAGGTGGCTCCATATGTCCTCAGTCCCTTCATTGTCTAGGGGCCTCCATATGTCCTCAGTCCCTTCATTGTCTAGGGGCCTCCATATGTCCTCAGTCCCTTCATTGTCTAGGGGCCTCCATATGTCCTCAGTCCCTTCATTGTCTAGGGGCCTCCATATATCCCCAGTCCCTTCATTATCTAGGTGGCTCCATATATCCTCAGTCCCTTCATTTTCTAGGTGGCTCCATATATCCTCAGTCCCTTCATTATCTAGGTGGCTCCATATATCCTCAGTCCCTTCATTTTCTAGGTGGCTCCATATATCCTCAGTCCCTTCATTTTCTAGGTGGCTCCATATATCCTCAGTCCCTTCATTATCTAGGTGGCTCCATATATCCTCAGTCCCTTCATTTTCTAGGTGGCTCCATATATCCTCAGTCCCTTCATTGTCTAGGTGGCTCCATATATCCTCAGTCACTTCATTGCCTGGGTAGCCCCATAGGTCATCAGTCCTTTCATTGCTTGGGTAGCCCCACATGTCATCAGTCCCTTCATTGCCTTGGTAGCCCCATAGGTAATCAGTCCTTTCATTGCCTGGGTAGCCTCACATGCCACCAGTTCCTTCATTGCCTGACGACCGAGCATGATATTCGTTATTCCCGACGTATCTTTAACATTTTTCAATGATTTCATCAGGTACCCAGTTACAGCTGGATCAACTAAAATAAACGGTCATACCACACACACACACACACACACACTTAAAAACACACACAACCACAACGAAATCCCCGGTTTGTGGAACTGGCCGAGGTAGGATGCGAACCATGTAAGTTGAGATTGAAATTCAAGCTGTTATTCCCAAGTCCACTCAATCACCATGTAATTTATTGACCTTTAGCTGCCATTAAGCACGTGACATATAGGTAATGAAGCGTAACGCAGATTTTAATAGCATTTTTTATTTATTTGCTGATGTCATCGGGAAGCCTGTAGATATCCTCTTGTGCCGAATGTAAATTAGAAAAGCGGAAACCAAATGGCATGTTTTTATTCCTTTGCAAGCTAACCCATGCAGAACATCTGCCCTTTAGCGAAACTGCACAATATGGAATAAATACGATCTTTTTTTTTACAATTAAACCATTTGTAATTGCAAACATTTATCATTGTCTCGTGGAAGATAACATATTGCAAAAATGGGGCCTTTTGGAGAGAGAAAGTGGATTATGGGATATAAATAAAAATTCAAACATATCACACACTGCTTTCTCACTTTAAATAATAGTTTCATTACATATGTCGATCATATATGTAAAACAGCAAACCGATATGAAGGTAGCAACATTGGTGAACTCTTAAACGAACTTCTTTTCACCGACGATCAAGCTGTAATAGCAACTTTAGAAATACAATTGCAACAACTTATTGACAGATTAAATACAACATGTAAAGAATACAACTTGAAAATTAACGTAGAAAAAAATTGAGGTCATGGAAATATCTAGACAGGCAGAACAAACCACTATCTTCCTTGCAAAGGAGCATATCATGGAGCACGTGCTCAGCACGCGGGAGAATTACCGCGGAAATCTGACGCAATTAGGCAAATTATATCATTGGACAATTAACTCCAAACTTAATTGTAAACACGCAATCTATATCATCAAGACAATACACTGCCAGTATGTTGCTATGAATGTCAACTGGTCGACATGCTTCAGCTGTTAGAATCCGAATCACCGCTCGCTGATCAATTGACTCCAGTCGAATTCCGTATCACACCCGAGAAAACTATGAGTCGGAGGATATTGAAATTTGGCAAACTTGACGGTTGGTATGTGCTATTTACACCAGAAGTGACGTTATCATGCGCATTGTTCGTATGTTCACTTATTGCAGTTTGGTCCGGTTTCACTTGAACACGTCTCGTGTATATATATATAATTATAAATATACCTAACTTGATTTAAACGTTGTCTTGTAGCGTTTCTAAAGTGCCAATTCTTACATTCCTTTCTTATATTAAAAGTATTACTACTACTAGTATTACTATTATTATTGTGACTAACGTTACTACTAGTATTACTACAAATAAAGACACACCCAATGTTTCTGGCACTGATGCCATCATGAGAAACCCAAATACGCTTGCGTCCTGGTTTAGTGCTATAAACGTCCTAGGCAAGTTCCAAAACAAAGTTTACACAAGGTAGAGACTGTATCGCCTTGCACCTGTTTATTCTAAATATTCACCAGGTACTGGGTATGGCTAGGCTTGGAATGTCTGCCAGGCAAACAGGTGAAATGATAATTGAAAAAGGTTTGTGGTGAGTTCGAGAAAATAAGCTCTGGATTATAGACACAATACAAGTTGTTTTGAGTAATTACTGACGCGGAACATAATTATTTTAAACGCAAAGAGTCACCACTAAAGATTTTATTTGCAGAAAGACCGCGCCCAAACACTTTACGATCTTGCTCCACTCTTACAAATAAACAAAAACAAATTTGGAAGTGGGGCTCTAATATCGCATTTTAAAATATTTTGTCTACGAGAGGTTGACATAGTGGTGTTGATCCTTGGGAGCACTGACAGCTTCCAGATAAATCAATCAATGCCTGATGCTTCTTTGGAGGCACAGCATATTGACAATGCTCCTGTAAGCAAGTTTGGTCTTGAGCTGCCTTTCCCGCCTGGCTTCAGCTGAAGTGCATGTGCCGAAGCTCATTTTTACAATCGCTTCTGGGGAATTGAGACGCTATTCCGGTCAGACACAACATATTGACCAGGACTTCGCTTCAGAGCCAGATGCAGTACACTGACCAAGACCACAATCTCTGTTCAATGTAGCGTTTCCTGAAAACAACCTGTTTTCAAGACAGCCTGACGGACAAGATGTGAATCGATGTGATCCCCGTAGTAGTGAGCTCCACATAGTTATCGCCATCATAGCACAACCGCTTGTAGGACCGCGGCCCACCTTCATCAACATGATCGGGATGTAAGGAAAGCAACTACAACCCGCCACTTAACGTCATTTTCAGCGCGCACAAAATAGTCAACTTACTCATTGTGGTCATTACCACAACAACAACAATCTCCTCTCCAGGTGGTTGTTAATCTACCTCCCTTCATCTGCACCTGTGGTTTCCATGTCAAGGCCTGTCTGGCCACGTTTGATGGTGATTTCTGTAGCGTGTGTCCTTTCCAGTCCCATCTTCAACATTTGTAGGGGGTCTCTGCTCTGTGGCGAAGTGGTCAAGCCGTTTGCTTCGTGTTCAGACGGTCGGGGTTTGATTTCGAGCTGCGACGGTTCCATGATGTCATTTGTTTCCGGAGATCCCTGGGTTCATCGCTGGAGCTACGGAGTTCGTACTTTGTGCGATGCTCTCGACATAAGGGGTACCAATCTGCCGAGAGAGACAGAGCTAAAATGGGGAAAAAAAGCAATGCAATGAAGTCGAGCCCCCGCTCAAATTTTGTTTTTTTCCTTCTACATTTGGAATCCGATTCCACATGTTGTTGTTGGCTGCATTCCCTACACGTCTTCATTCCTCACTATGTCTTGCCAACTTACAACCATTATTCTCCGCAGACATTTATAACGAACGACCGGACTTTTCTCTGGATTTCCTTTGTCATTCTCCAAGTCTCTGCTCCGTACTGAAGTACTGACTTGACTTTGGAATTAGATAATCTTAATTTAGTTTTTTCTTGACTTACCTGGGTTATCAAACATTATTCAGTAACATGAATGCCGTCCTTGCCTTTCATATTTTAGGCTCTGTGCCATATGAAATAACAATGGTGCTGCCCAAAGATGCGAAGATGTCCACGTCTCTCTGTATCTTACCCCCAAGCATGGCTGGTTTACTTAAGGTTTTGATTTTACCAGCTTGATTTTCTACACGTTTTCTTCTTTCTTTGAGCCGAGTAGCGCAGGGGTAAGGGCGCTGGCTTCGCATCTGAGTGGTCCTGGGTTCATTTCTCAGTTGAGGCGGTAATGTTTTTTCAGACCGCAATGACTCCCGGGTCGACCCAGCTTTAAATGGGTACCGATTCAGCCCGGAATATAAAAGCGGAGAGGTAGAGGAGATGGCTACCGCCCTCTCTATTATAGCCGAGCTTTTTAAATGTGAGATCGCTAACACCTCCCACCCCTACGGCAGTAATGCTATGGGTTACTTTACTTTACTTTGTTCTTCTTTAATACAACATAATGCCTTGTAGCCTAACACAACAAAACATATAATATAACACGTATTATAACAGGTAATAGTGCATGTCATATCTTTTCCTTCTCCGTCGTACGCTCTGGAACTCATGGTACTAAGGGATTTCGCAGTTCGCAGGATGTAGTCCGGAGAACGGAATGCGTTGTGTCGTAGTTTACATCTTGACTGCAATATTATCACTTTTTGGTCCGGCAAATCCGACTTCCGCAGGCATTGTTGGGTACCGTATTAGCATTCCCTCTTCGATTCCTTCTCCTTAGCTAGTCTGCTCTGTTGCAGCCTGTTGTCCAGGATCACCATATGAAGGTGGAAAAGGGTTGTCACAGATCTGGGTGGCTGACCACTACAGCTCATGCACTGCTCATGTAATATGATATGTAGTATGACATATAATATATATGTAACGTACCATGGGATACCGCAAGTCTTAGTCTTAGTCGTTGTCATATAGTATTATCTTATTCTTAGTCCTAGTCTTATTCTTAGTCCTAGTCCTATTCTTAGTCCTAGTCTTATTCTTAGTCCTAGTCTTATTCTTAGTCCTAGTCTTATTCTTAGTCCTAGTCTTATTCTTAGTCCTATTCTTATTCTTAGTCCTAGTCTTATTCTTAGTCCTAGTCTTATTCTTAGTCCTAGTCTTATTCTTAGTCCTAGTCTTATTCTTAGTCTTAGTCCTAGTCTTATTATTAGTCCTAGTCTTTTTCTTAGTCCTAGTCTTATTCTTAGTCCTAGTCTTCTTCTTAGTCTTAGTCTTCTTCTTAGTCCTAGTCTTATTCTTAGTCCTAGTCTTATTCTTAGTCCTAGTCTTATTCTTATTCTTAGTCCTAGTCTTATTCTTAGTCCTAGTCTTATTCTTAGTCCTAGTCTTATTCTTATTCTTAGTCCTAGTCTTATTCTTAGTCATAGTCTTATTCTAATTCTTAGTCCTAGTCTTATTCTTAGTCCTAGTCTTATTCTTAGTCCTAGTCTTATTCTTAGTCCTAGTCTTATTCTTAGTCCTAGTCTTATTCTTAGTCCTAGTCTTATTCTTAGTCCTAGTCTTATTCTTAGTCCAAGTCTTATTCTTATTCTTAGTCCTAGTCTTATTCTTAGTCCTAGTCTTATTCTTAGTCCTAGTCTTATTCTTAGTCTTAGTCTTATTCTTAGTCCTAGTCTTATTCTTAGTCCTAGTCTTATTCTTAGTCCTAGTCTTATTCTTAGTCCTAGTCTTAGTCTTAGTCCTAGTCTTATTCTTAGTCCTAGTCTTATTCTTAGTCCTAGTCTTATTCTTAGTCCTAGTCTTATTCTTAGTCCTAGTCTTATTCTTAGTCCTAGTCTTATTCTTAGTCCTAGTCTTATTCTTAGTCCTAGTCTTATTCTTAGTCCTAGTCTTATTCTTAGTCCTAGTCTTATTCTTAGTCCTAGTCTTATTCTTAGTCCTAGTCTTATTCTTAGTCCTAGTCTTATTCTTAGTCCTAGTCTTATTCTTAGTCTTAGTCTTATTCTTAGTCCTAAGTCTTATTCTTAGTCCTAGTCTTATTCTTAGTCCTAGTCTTATTCTTAGTCCTAGTCTTATTCTTAGTCCTAGTCTTATTCTTAGTCCTAGTCTTATTCTTAGTCCTAGTCTTATTCTTAGTCCTAGTCTTATTCTTAGTACTAGTCTTATTCTTAGTCCTAGTCTTATTCTTAGTCCTAGTCTTATTCTTATTCTTAGTCCTAGTCTTATTCTTAGTCCTAGTCTTATTCTTAGTCCTAGTCTTATTCTTATTCTTAGTCCTAGTCTTATTCTTAGTCCTAGTCTTATTCTTAGTCCTAGTCTTATTCTTATTCTTAGTCCTAGTCTTATTCTTAGTCCTAGTCTTATTCTTAGTCCTAGTCTTATTCTTAGTCCTAGTCTTATTCTTAGTCCTAGTCTTATTCTTAGTCCTAGTCTTATTCTTAGTCCTAGTCTTATTCTTAGTCCTAGTCTTATTCTTAGTCTTAGTCCTAGTCTTATTCTTATTCTTAGTCCTAGTCTTATTCTTAGTCCTAGTCTTATTCTTATTCTTAGTCCTAGTCTTATTCTTAGTCCTAGTCTTATTCTTAGTCCTAGTCTTATTCTTATTCTTAGTCCTAGTCTTATTCTTAGTCCTAATCTTATTCTTATTCTTAGTCCTAGTCTTATTCTTAGTCCTAGTCTTATTCTTATTCTTAGTCCTAGTCTTATTCTTAGTCCTAGTCTTATTCTTAGCCCTAGTCTTATTCTTATTCTTAGTCCTAGTCTTATTCTTAGTCCTAGTCTTATTCTTAGTCCTAGTCTTATTCTTATTCTTAGTCCTAGTCTTATTCTTAGTCCTAGTCTTATTCTTATTCTTAGTCCTAGTCTTATTCTTAGTCCTAGTCTTATTCTTATTCTTAGTCCTAGTCTTATTCATAGTCCTAGTCTTATTCCTAGTCCTAGTCTTATTCTTAGTCCTAGTCTTATTCTTATTCTTAGTCTTATTCTTAGTCCTAGTCTTATTCTTATTCTTAGTCTTATTTTTAGTCCTAGTCTTATTCTTAGTCCTAATCTTATTCTTATTCTTAGTCCTAGTCTTATTCTTAGTCCTTATCTTATTCTTATTCTTATTCATATTCTTAGTCTTAGTCTTATTCTTATTCTTATTCTTATTCTTAGTCCTAGTCTTATTCTTATTCTTAGTCTTATTCTTAGTTATATTCGTAGTCCTAGTCTTATTCTTATTCTTAGTATTATTCTTAGTCTTATTCTTAGTCCTAGTCTTATTCTTAGTCCTAGTCTTATTTTTATTCTTAGTCTTATTCTTATTCTTATTCTCAGTCTTAGTCTTATTCTTATTCTTATTCTTATTCTTATTCTCAGTCTTAGTCTTATTCTTATTCTTAGTCTTATTCTTAGTCTCATTCGTTTCTTCGTCTTAGTTGACTTGTACTTCTACAGGGTTATAAGCCCATATGCAGGTCCCATCCCTCATGTGAGCTGGCCGTTCTCATGATTATGCTTTTCCGCTTACCGGGCTAGGTAGGAGCAGCTTATTACTCCACTATGGGGGTTGGTTAACTGATGTGCGATTCCATCTTAATAGACTAGAAACACTAGAGCAAATTAGTCCCACAGCCTGTTAAGCGCCATATACGCTACTCTTAACAAACCTCCTAACCATGTCGGAGATATACCACATCACACAGTTAGTCACCTCTTACAACATGGTCTCTGTGTGTCAGTAGTGCTGTTCTTGTAATACGTATAACATGTAATATAATTTTATCTGTAATATAACATACCCATGACAATTACATCGAACAATTCATATACCATAAATAACATTTAACACATCATATAACGTAACAAATAACATAACATAGAGTGTAACATAACATTTCATTTATTGTAATGTTATGTTATATGTTGCTTGTGTTGTGATGTTTTACGGTGTATTATGTAATGTTACAATGTTATAACGTACGATACGATATATTATAGCAGTCACTTTATGAATAAGTAGAGTGAAAAACTTATTTAATTTCGACTTTTGAACGTCCACTGGTTCTTCTCCGAAAGTCGTCCTGAAAAGAACGACATGTCGTAGTTTACAGCGAGGCTGCGATATATACGACTTTCGGACACATTCTATTTCAACTTTCTTTTTTGGGTACGGGTTTTTCTTCCTTCTGCGATCTCTTTCCTTTGACCAGACTACATTAGTGACTAGTGCAGCCTGTCTCCAGGGTCGACACCTGGATCTGGAATATTGTTCTTCTCAGATGTAGGCTACTCTTCCTGATGCAAACACGCAGTTATGTGTCGCTGAATGCTGTCAGTTCATTCATTGTTGCATCTTCAGCCCTATCTGTGACACAAATGTTGTGAATTCATTTTCGATGTTGTTGTTATTGTTATTATTATTATTGTTATTGCTGTTGCTGCTGTTGTTGTTGTTGTTGCTCTTCCTGTTGTTGTTGTTGTTGTTGTTGCTCTTCCTGTTGTTGTTGTTGTTGTTGCTCTTCCTGTTGTTGTTGTTGTTGTTGAATGTTCACAGCGAGTAACTTTACTCGTGTGTGCATATTAAGTGGCGGGTTGCAGTAGTTTTCTTCACATTCCAAGCGTACTGATGAAGGTGAAACATGTTCTTCAATGCAGTTGTGCTATGCTCGGCTCATCCGCCTGATGATCACTACTACCGGGATCACATCGATGCACATCTCGCCAGCCAGTTTCCCTTGAAAACAGCCTGTTTCCAGAGAACACAACATGGAAGAGAGATAGTGGTCTTCGTCAGTATATTGTACCTGAACCTGACGCGACGTCCTGGTCAGTATGTTGCACCTGACCAGACTAGAGTCTCGGTTCCTCGTTATCGCTGTAAACCTGTTATTTCTGAGCTATTAATAATATTTATTTGCTGCAAGAGGTGTTCGCTATAGATGTGTGGCCCAAAGATCTAGCAGGGTTGTATCAAAGTTCGGATTACTTAACGTACTTAACGTCTTTATACTGTTTTGAAAGACTCTGCAGAGTATGTATAAAACCAGTTTCTTGGAGGGTGGTTAACCAATGTGCAAGTCCATTTTAATACACTCAAACACTAGAACAAAATAGACTCGCTGCCTGTGAGGCGCCATCTATGCTTAACAAACCACCTAACCATAGCCGATGTAATGCCATGTCACAGTTAGTGCCCTTCTACGACATGCTATCTTTTTTGATGCAGTAGTACTATTCCTGTCTGTGCTATACACAAAGACCCAGGCAGACGAATAGGGATTAGCGAAGTTGTAGATCACTCGTTATTCATATCAAAGGAATGGGGTTCACCTCCCGCTACCAGCAGCTTCAGTCGACCCAGCTGATGGCTGGGGAAGAAAAAAAGACGGCGGGGAAAGCAACTGGCCACTCCACCTCCCAAAGTTGTGGCGTAGTAAAATGGTTTCTAACACTTCATTCCCAATGACAGTGTATGCTATGGGACAAGTGTTGCCTTTTTAGTATAGTGCATTGCAGAGAACCCATTTTGGCAGACGGAGTATAGGATCAAATAAAAGTAACGTGTGTTTTAAATTAGTATATACTTGAATCCTGGTGTTCAACCTTGTAACATTGCCTGATGCCAGGTAGGCATGACCTGCCTGAATCTGTGCCCAGCCTTCGTCCTGCAGTACCATGGCGGTCCAGAAGGGTAGTGTAGGTCACCTTTCCATGTTGTCCAGCCGCAGGTTGCAGCTGTATAGTCGCCAGAAAGACAGACATCTCGTCCATCTATCGTCCATCATGCGGACCACATGAACGGCCCATCTGTACTTTCGTTTTCACGCAGAGTCGACGACATTCCGGAAGACATTTTTTTTTTTCGCGGATGTCGATATTTTGGATATGGTCTCTTTATCTAAAGGTGATACTCAGGACTAGTCTCTCCATTGCTCTATCGCTAATTCAAAGCTTCTCTTAGTATGATTTGCTTAGAATTCAAACCGCAGACTCGAATAATTTGCTGGGTTAACCATGCTATTGGAGGTGTGAGCCCACGCTTTGATTCAGTCATCTGCTGGAGTAGCCTTTTAATACCGTTGAAACTTAGCCAACCTACCGCTTTGAAAGCAAAGGTCGCCGTCCATCGTAGACGATGATGGCATAATTTACTTTGCTAGCGTAATTTTCAGTAAGGATTAATTGCGCTATTTTTTTATCCTCACTCTCTCGTCTCGAGCCGCCTGAGCCCAGTGGCAATTCACAGACCTAGGGGGCGATAACGAGATGCAGGGGACTACGCATCAAGAACCGGTGAAAAAGACGGCGGAATCCGCAATCGAACTCACCACCTGATCACCAGGCAACCGGCTTAACCACTTTGCCACGAAATCACGCTCTACTGTATGATTTATTTATCAATGATGTGGCTGTTGTTGATTTCCTGGCCTAGGTAGACGTACGAGTTGACATTGTCGATGGACTTATCGTCCAATCGTAGTTCCCCCGTAAGACAACCAGTTCAGAAGAAATGGGGGACTTCTTTCTATTTATGTTCAGGTTTTTTTTTTCCTTGTTGTTTTATTAATCTAGTTTAGGCTTTGTTATGTTTCTGCAATGCTCTTGCTGAAGATAACAATGTCGTCTGCAAAACGTAGGTGATAGAGCATTTGGCCGTCGATGTTGACACCTCGATTATGTTAATTTAGATACCTAAAAACTTATGAAAGTGAAGCTGTGAACAGTTTTGAGGAGATGGTATATTCTTGCGTACTACTCGGTGTATAGGTATGGAAAGGCAAATGCATGGTAGGTATGATAAAAAGAAATATTAAACATAGGAGCAAGGAAGTGATAGTCAAGCTGTATAAAACATTAGTTAGACCTAGATTAGAGTACTGTATACAGGTGTGGAGTCATCATCAAAGAGGGGATATAAACATACTGGACAGAATACAAAAAAAAGAACGACAAAGCTGATAGCGGGATTCCAGAATTACAGTTATGAGGAAAGACTCAGAAAATCCGGACTACAGTGTCTAGAAGAAAGAAGAATTCGAAGTGACTTAATACAGGTTTATAAGATGATCAGAGGAATGGATAAACTAGACTATAACAAGTTGTTTTTTTTCAAAATACAGCCACCAACAAAAACAAGAGAGCATAGCTACAAAATATTTAAAGACAGGTTCAGATTAGATATTAGGAAATATTTTTTTAATCAGAGAGTGGTGAAAGCTTGGAATGCATTACCACGGGAGATAGTGGAGGCAAGGACAATTAATACATTTAAGAATACATTGGTTGCGCATAGCTTTTAGAGCAAGGTAATGTAAATGAAACTGGTTGTATACAGACTCTGCGGAGTCTTCTAAACCAGTATAAAGACGTTCAGTTAAGTTAAGTTAAGAAAGTGGCTCATGGAAAAGAGTGATCTCATTTGAGCAGTCCTCGTTTATCTTCTCTATTAGCTGGGCTTCTTTTTCGTCCACACCTTGGTTCCTCAAAGCATTTATCATTGCAATTATGACCGCGCTATCATACGTCTTCTCATAGTTTACAAACATAATGCGTAAAGACTTCCCGCGCTCTCTCTATCAACTGATTGCTTGTGTGAAAATGGTTATTGTTTGAGTAGCCCTGACTGAAACCTGCCTGTTAGAGCGGCTGGTTCCCGTCGGATTACAGTTCTAATCTACGGGTAATAACTTTTGTGAACAGTTTATAAATCGTTGTTATGTACGCCATTGTATTCCAGCTACCAGACGATCATCGCAGGACGAACATATATAATAATAAATGATATGTACATTATTTGATTTCGTAACCAGGACCCAATTAGTAAGACTACACAGTGACATACACGAACGGTAGCTATACCTGTTGTATGTTCTTAATTTGGTGCCGTAGCCAGGATGGCAGTGCAGGACGATTAATCTGGACATTAGTTTAAATGTATATTCAATATTCATGAAATAGGATTAAAAGACGACTAAATGAGTGGGCCAAAGTCTGCATTTAGCCAAGTTAGCAGATCACGGATGTATAATGTCAAGTTAATCGAACGATGACAGCATGATGTCAATTTAATGTACCAAAAGCTACAAACTGTCAAGTTAATTCATCAAACGCTACATACTATCGAGTGAACTGGCTAAAGCCAGTAATGTAAAGTTAATGAATAAAGGGCAGCGTGATAAAAGGTAATGGACCAATGCTACATAAGGTCAATTTAATAAACAAACGGCTACATAATGTCAAGTTAAACCGCCGGCTGCACAATATTAAGTTAATGGACGAAGAGCTAGCAGCATGACGTCAAGTTAATGGAACAAAAGCAACATAGTGTCAAGTTAAAGGACCAAGGGATACAAACTGTCAAGTTAAAGGACCAAGGAAAGCATAATGTCAATGTAATGGACCAAGGGCAGCATAATGTCAAGTTAATGGACCAAGGACATTATAATGTCATATTTAATGGATCAAGAGCAGAATGACGTAAATGTAATGGACCAAGAGATGCATAATGTCAAGTTAATGGACCAAGGGCATCATAGTATCAAGTTAATGGACCAAGGGCAGCATAATGTCAAGTAAATGGACCAATGGCAGAAATGTCAAGTTAATGGACCAAGGGCAGAATAATGTCAAGTTAATGGAACAAGGAAAGCATAATGTCATATTTAATGGACGAAGAACAGCATAATGTCAAGTTAATCGACCAAGAGCAGCAAACGTTAAAGGTAATGGACCAAGAGCGCCTTCATGTCAAGTTAATGGACTATGTAAAGCATGACGTAAAGTTAATGGACCAAGGAAAGCATAATGTCAAGTTAATGGATAAAGGGCATCATGGTATCAAGTCAATTGACCAAGTGCAACATAATGTCAAGTTAATGGACCAAGAGCAGCATGACGTCAAGTTAATGGATTAAAGGCAGCAAAATATTAAGGTAATGGATCAAAGGCATCATAATGTCAAGTTAATGAACCAAGAGCAGCATGACGTCAAGTTAACGTACTAAGGACTACATATTGTCACGTTAGTAAACCAATGGTGTCAAGTTAAAAAATCAAGAGAAGCAAAATGTCTAGTTAGTGAACGACATAATTCAAATTAATAGAGCAAGGGTTGCATGTGTCAAGTTAAGAGACGAATGGTTGTATGATGTCAAATTAATTGACCAAGGCTGCATGCTATCAAGTTAATATAGCAATGAGCAACAAGATTACAAGTTAATTGACCAAGGCCTGAATGGGCTGCATATAACCAACTCGATACGCTAAGCGCTGCATGCTGTCAAGGTTGTCACCCAGAACATGTATCAGTCAAGTTAATGCACCGATAACTACATGTAGTCAAGTTAATGGAGGTCTATACCTGCATGTTCTCAGTTCTTAGTCGACCTGAAATTCTGCAGGGGCAGACGCCACTGTGCAGATCCCAGGTCTTGTATGAGCTGGATGTAGGCGGGAGGAGGATTTCCTGCTTAGTGGGCTAGGCTCGAGGAGCTTTTTACTCCGCTATGCTGAGATAAGGGCCGCTGAGGGTGGTTAACCAATGTGCGCGTTCATCTTAATAGACTCAAACACTAGAGCAAAGTAAACCCGCAGCCTGTTAGGCGCCATCTACGATGTTCTAAAAAAACACTCAACCATGGCCGGTGTCATGCCATGTCACACAGTTAGTCGCCTCTTACGACATGCTCTCTGTGGGGCAGGGGTGCTGTTCTTATCCTTGTCAAACACAAAGACCCCAGCGGACTACTCGTACCTGTATAGAGCCAAGTTAGCACACCAATGTGCCTAGATATAGACAAGTTAATGGACCAAGGACAACATGTAGCCAAGTTAATGAAAGCCAATGCCTACAAGTAGAAAAGTTAGTGCACCAATGCCTGCAAATAGCTAGGTTAATACACCAATGTGACTACATGTAGCCAATTTAATGGAACAAGGGCAACACGTAGCCAAGCTAATGGACTAATGTCTACATGCAGCCACGTTATTGGACCAATATATACATGTAGCCACGCTAAAGGACCAATGTCTGCATGTAGTCCCGCTAATGGGCAAATGTATACATGTAGCCACGCTAATAGGCCAATGTCTATATGTAGCCACGTTAATGCACCAATGTCTACATGTAGCCACGCTAATGCACCAATGTCTACATGTAGCCACACTAACGGACTAATGTCTACATTTAGCCGTGCTAATGTACACATGTCTACATGTAGCCACGCTAATAGACCAATGTCTACATGTAGCCACGCTAATATACTAATGTATACATGTAGCCACGCTAATGCACCAACGTCTACATGTAGCCACACTAATGGACTAATGTCCACATTTAGCCGTGCTAATGTACAAATGTATACATGTAGCCACGCTAATGGACCAATGTCTACTTGAAGCCAAGTTAATGGACTAATGTCTACTTGTAGCCACGCTAATGGACCACTGTCTACTTGAAGCCACGTTAATGGACTAATGTCTACTTGTAGCCACGCTAATGGACCAATGTCTACTTGTAGCCACGCTAATGGACCAATGTCTACTTGTAGCCACGTTAATTGACTAATGTCTACTTGTAGCCACGTTAATGGACTAATGTCTACTTGTAGCCACGTTAATAGACTAATGTCTACTTGTAGCCACGTTAATGGACTAATGTCTACTTGTAGCCACGCTAATGTGCCAATGTCTACATGTTACCACGCTAATGGACCCATGTCTCCTTGTAGCCATGCTAATGGACCAATGTCTACATGTCGAAACTTCCAATGAAAGCAGGACGACATGTTCTTCCCACCTTCCCCATCTTCAAATACACACCATTCCCGAAATAAGGAAACCATTTGATGACACATGCCGATGCTTTACTCAATTTATCAACAACAAAAAACTAGATTATGTAAGATCCATGGGATCAAGATTCTGAGCAATGCATGAGCTGTAGCGGTCAGCGACCAAAAGCTGATTGCTAGCGCCAGGACCAACGACCCAGAGCTGTCAAGACACTTTCCCCATCAACGTGGTAATCCTGGATAACAGGCTTGAGCATGGCAGAGTGGATAAGGAGAGGGGATCGTAGAGGGAAGGCTAAACCCAGCACTCAATAATGACACGCTGTAGCCGGATGTGTCGGACCGAAAGTTGCAAATATCGCTGTCAAGCTATAAACTACGATTACAACACATACCGTGTAAGCACTACATCGTTCTACTTGCTAAGCCCCTTTCAGAGTTTGCTAGCTGGAGTTTGAGAACGAACAAAGAAGAATAAGCAGAAGTAGCAGGAACGAAATGCATCAAATCGTTTTGTTATTTCAGTTTTAACATTTCATTTGTATTTATTTAGTATTACTAAAACTGTCAAATCTTCAGTTTTCTGATCCGTTCCCTGTCCGACACATGACACTGGCCGTGATATAAGTATGTTAAATTGTGTGTGTTCTAATTTGAATACATGCACATACATACATATGTGCTGGGTTTAGCACTATTTATAACCTTACACATGAAATAGAATAGAACGTGACTTGTGTTGTCTCTTTCAGATATTTTAAGTAACGGTTCTGAAACTTCATTTGGACAGCACTGATTTGTTTGATTGTGTGATTTACTCTATTCTTGGCGATCGCGCGAATTTAATTTATTGTTATTGTTTTAATTTTTGTTGTTGTTGTGAATTCCCACTCAGTATGTTTGCTCTTTTGTGCATCCTTTAGTGGCTGACCGCAGTAGTGTTCCTCACATCCTTAGCGTGCTGATGAAGGTGGATTGGGGTCCTACAGTCGGTTGTGCTGCGCTTGGCTTCATCTCCATGTCGTTCACTACTATCGGGATCACGTCGATTCCCCATCTCGTCAGCCAGACTGCTAAGAAGAACAGTACGTTTACTTGGAAGACTACGTGTAAGTGTAGGTGGGGGTCTTGGCCAATATATTTTGCCAGATACTGACTATCATGTCTGATCAGTATGTCTTGCCTGACCCTGACTTACATGCCGGATCAGTATGTTTTGCCTGAACCTGACTTGCACGTCTGATCAGTATGTTTTGCCTGACGGACGTTAGACTTCATTCCGTGGTTGATATGTTAAGAGTTGAACTTTGTACTGTTACCTATTTTGTAGAATTGGCCAAAACAAAAATCAGAGTTTTACTTTTGAACGCCATATCAACACAGAACCCATCCGTACCGTGCACAAATCCAGCTGGTAACAGCAGCTGTTTCCAGAGGTGATAGAACATATTCCAGAAACCAGATGCAAGAACATACCTACTCGAAAAGAAAAACAATCTATGCATAGAGAAGAACTACCCACGTACTGACTAGATCCATGTATACACTGACGGTTCTGTAACAAATGCAACAGAAAATAAAGGGCAAGGGGTATTTCTGGGGATAAGAAACGGTGGATAGATAAGTGGCAACAGGAACATTGTCAAGTAATTTAAGAGCAGAGGAAGAGACATTTAAAGCTGCAGTAGAAGCGATGCTGACAAGCGAAAGCAATGAAAGCCAGGTCGTTTTTCTTACAAACGCCCTGTCGATAGCTACAGCGCTAACGATCCAGACAAAGCAAATGGCAAAGACCGTCTTCCACTGTAGACGATGATTGCATAATTATTTTTGCTAGCGCTATTTTTAGTAAGGATTAACTGCGCTACGTTTTATCCTCACTCTCTCGTTTCGAGCCGCTCGACCACAGTGGCAAGTCAAGGACAAGACGACTAGGGGGCGACTACGAGATGCAGAGGACTCCGCATCAAGCACCCGTGAAAAAAACGGTGGAGTCCGGAGTCGAACCCACACCACCTGATCACGAGGCCGACGACTTAACCAGTTCGCGAACGGAATCCCCAAAGAGACAGACACATACAGACCGAAATTACATAATATCAGGACTCTATCAAATATGTATGCAGTCCAAACGCAAAATGGTCGTCGTACAGTGGGTCCCGTCAACGAGGAGGCAGACAGACTGTCAAAAGAATGTGAAAGATTAGCACCTCGAAATTGAAGTGTGACCTACCAAGAGTTCAAAAGGGTTATTAGCGCCAGATTCACGTAGTATATGGCACATCATGTCCTGGTGCAAGCTTTTCTTTAATCATCATCCATCCTTCATCGTTCTTTTTTTTCTTTGCGGTTTTTCTCGGGGTTCTGTTCTGAAGATTATACAGTGGCATATGAAATTGTGCAGGCCACACAAAGAGAACCACGGAATATTGTGGAAAGGGAGCTGATATGCCGGCTAAATAAACTCTCAGACCACAATAAAATCACCCTACAGTGGATCCCAGCTCACTGCGGCATACCTGGGAATGATTGGGCAGACAGACTGGCCAGGGAGGGAAGACAAAGAGAACAGTTTACCCACCCAGTGGCATTCACTGCCAGAAGTCAAGGCACACATCCAAACAAAATATAAACAACAGTGGATAGAGAGAACACACAGCAAATACTCACAGGACCCAATTAAAAAATCTGAATAGGAAACAATATACCACAATTTTCCGCCTCAGAATAGGTCACTGCAGACTAAATGCACACATGCATGAAATGAAAGCAGCAAAGACTGCACAATGCACATGTCAGACAGGACCCCAGACTTCAGAACACATTCTGCAAACATGTCCACTGCACCAAGGATCCCAGGAGAAGACCTGGCCCGAGGAAAGAAACATACAAGACAAACTATGGGGAACCATTGTGGACCTATGACTGACGTGTCACTTCATGGAGGCAGCTCATCTGGTGGCAAAAAACGAGCAAACGAAACCGAACGCAAAGAACAAAAATAGAATAGTCCACAAAAAGCTATTCCTCCATTTCAGTGGAATTATTGTCAAAAACATTTGAAATCATATAATTATGATTTAAACTGAGGGCTACGTGAAGTCGTATTAGTAAACCAAGGGCTGCACGTCGCCAAGTAAATGAACCAACTGCTACTTGGTGTTATTTAATGGACAGAGGCCGGAATGAAGTTATAATAGTGAGCCAAGAGATACATGATGTCAGGTCGATGGACCATATGATGTCGCATTAATAGACGAAAGAATTAATTATATCAATATAATGAACCCCAAGACAGAATGATGTCAAGTTAGTGGACCCCATACAGAATGATGTCAAGTTAGTGGACCACATACAGAATGATGTCAAGTAATTGGACCACATACAGAATGATGTCAAGTAATTGGACCACATACATGATGATTTCAAGTTAATGGACTAAATGTTAATGATGTCAAATTAATGGAGTAAACACTAATAATGTCAAATTAATGGACCAAACATTAATGATGTTAAATTAATGGACTAAACATTAATGATGTCAAATTAATGGACCAACAATTGATGTCAAATTAATGGATCAAACATTAATGTCAAATCAATGGACCAAACATTAATGATGTCAAATCAATGGACTAAACATAAATGATGTCAAATCAATGGAACAAACATTAATGATGTCAAATTAATGGACCAAACATTAATTAATTAACAAATTAATCAACCACGGGCTGCTTAAAGCCGCGTTAACCAGTCGAAAGTTACATACTATCAATGTATTAACTAAAGCACTACTAGTAGACACGATTGTGGACCAATGACTACATGTAGTCATGATAATGAAACAATTGCTACTCTATGTCAAGCTATTTACTCAAAGGCTGCATGATGTCACGATTATGGGCCAGCTATACATGTTGTATAGTTATTGGACCAGGCCTGCATGGTTTCAGGTTAACGGTCTAATCGTTATGATAAATCAAGTTAATGACTTAACAGCTTTTTGAAATCAAGTTAATGAAGTAAGGGTTCTACGACGTCGGTTAGAAACCTGGCATAAAATTTAAAAAACTTAATGGTCCCAGGAATACATAAAGTCTAGTTGTTGGGTCAGGAATACTTAGAGTCAAGTTGTAGGAATAAAAACTACATCGAATCAAGTTGCTAAATTAAAGACTACATAAAGTCAAGTTGTTTGATTAAAGATTTCCTCAAGTCAAGTTATTTGATTAAAGACTTCCTAAAGTCAAGATGATGGATTAAAGACTACATAAAGTCAAGTTGTTGGATTAAAGACTTCCTAAAGTCAAGTTGCTGTATTAAAGACTACCAACAGTCAAGTTGTTGGAATAAGGACTACATAAAATCAAGTTGTTGGATTAAAGATTACTTGTAGTATAGTTGTTGGATTAAAGATTACTTGTAGTATAGTTGTTGGATTAAAGACTACATAAAGTCAAGCTACGGACAAAGATTTGCGTAAAGTAAAGATAACGGATCAAATACCTCATAAAGTAATAGTATTGTAGAATACAGCTAAACGACATCACGTTAAGGAACACATATGCTACACACAATCAAGTTAATGAACAAAGTTCCACGTAAAGTCAAGTTAATAATTCAAAATAATCAACACGTTAGTAACCTAATTCTTCATACAGTCAATTTACAGAACGAAAGGCCACGTACAGTCAATTAGTGAACCAGACACCACATGAAGTCAGGTTAATGAACCAAATCTCACATTCAGTCAAGTTACTGAACCAAATCCCACATAAAATCAAGTTATTGAACCAAATCCTACATAAAGTCAAGTTAGGGAACTATTCGCTGTATGCAGCAACCTTATTGTACCGATGACGGTACGAACTCTATTTCTTGAACCAACGATTACTCAAATACAACATATGTAGCGAATAAACTGCATAACGTTGACCAACAGGCAGTACCTCTATCCTGTCTGTACACTTAATTGACAAAGACGGTTTAGTCAAAATGTCGTTTATATGTTACTTTATTCACGTGAATTTCTTTTACACCCCCCCCCCCCCCCCAATTTGTTAAATATTTAACCACAATCTACACGTCACGTATAATTTATGTTTTCTTTTACTTTATATGTCAGTCTTGCTCCTCTTTTATGAAAGAAACAAAAATCCCCAGAACTTACTCCTTATAGTATAATGTCCTGCTTGGCAACTTAAAAATTAAAAAAAAATATTTATCACAAATCCAAGTATCATCTACATTGCAAATCGCATAACACGTCTGGTATAGATGTCGGTCTGTAGTTCACGTGTATGAGATCCAAACTCTAAGACATCTCAGCGAAGTGTGAACGGGTAAACAGACTGTAATATCAAGGAGAATATTTCTAACTAAGAACAACATTCCCACGCCCTGCCGTCCGCAGAGGTTGCAAAGCTCTGTTACGTAAACGCCTCACGGTAACAGACTCGCTATTTTAGTCCAGCTTCAGGTTTGCTAACTTAGTTTTGAAGAGAAAAAAAAAGGAATATTAACAAAATTCGTGTTTTTTATAAATTATTTGGTGTTAGAAAATTCGTTTGATATTTTTGTCCTGTTCTTGAGATTTTGTGGGGCTATTTGGCGCAAAAATATGTATTTGGTTTCTTGGATGGTTGTTTGGCATCAAGCAAATTATTGTTGTGTAACCTGCTCGTATTTGGCTTGTATACGGTTGTTTAGCCGTCTAATTTATAGTGGATGTTTCTTGCTTGTCCTTGGTTTTTCTAGATGGATGTTTCATAAAAATGACTGCATTTATGAATTGTACTTGGCTTGTTGGAGGGTTATTTGGTATAAAAAAATTATTTTTTGCTTATCTGGCGTGTATTTGGCTCTTTAGACGGTTGTTTGGCTAATTAAAATTTGTTAAATATTTTTATCTTTTTTTAGGCTTTTTAGATTCTAGTTCGGCGTAAACAAACATTATTGCATTTATCGATTGTACTTGTCGTTTATAGGACTATTAAGCGTCAAAGAATAATTATTGTATATCTGGCTTGTATTTTGATCTTTTTTCAGTGTTAGGGAGCCATCAAAATTTCTTTTAATGTTTCTGGCAATTTTTTTAGCTGCTGGAGAGATTATTTGCCGAAAGAAAATTCGCTGTTTTATTTCATGTGTTTGCTAGTTTTTTTTTAGGTTATCCTGTGACAGTTGTGGATATTGGTTTGCGTTAGACAATTTGTCTGGAATTTAAATCATTTTTGTACCTCCCAAATTCCTTGCGTATAAGAAAGTAATAAAGCTACAAATGTATAGTATTATATACAATAAAGAAACAATTCTACCTTAAATAATCTAACAATCTATCTATCGCTAACCAAGTAGGAAATAGTACTGAATACAAAAGACCTCTTGCTCCTTCAGTCGCAACGTAGTGTTCGTGCTAGATCCATATTTAACTTTCGAATGAATGAAATTCAGGATTTACAGTGATTTGAACTCCGGCCTCGTTAGTTAACAGACCAGTTTTGCAGGCTTTCGACAATTTAGATAGAACAAAATACGAGAATTAGCGAGATTTAATCACGTGTCTCTTTGGTCAGAAGCTCGGTTTTATAGCCCTTCGACAATTTAGATAGAACAAAATACGAGTATAAGCGAGATTTAAACACGCGTCTCTTTGGTCAGAAGCTCGGTTTTATAGCCCTTCGAGAATTTAGATAAAACAAAACAAGATTCAGCAGGATTTAAACTCGTATATCTATGATCAAGAGATCAGTGCCACAGCCCTTGGACAATACTCTTTTCAACTAGCTATTTGTCGTGAACGAAATAATATGCCTGGGTCTTTGTTAACCTTTACCGTGTCACTTTTGGTTTTATGTGTGCTTTATGTTATTTTATTTTGAAACAGTTGGACTACTCTGCAGAGTTGACAGAGATGCATTGAAGTTTTGCAGGTACCGTCCGTTGCCATCATACTCTATCCATTGTATACGTTGCTGTTTCCATCATTGGCATGTCCGTCCACTTGTGGATATGATCTGTCCAGCTTATTTTGTTATTTGCGTTGTTTGCGAATGTTCACAATGAATAGGTTATTTTTGTGTACGTCCTGAAAAGGACGTTAAGTGGCGGGTTGCAGTAGCTTTCCTCACATCCCGAGGGTGCTGATAAAGTTGGACCGGGGTCCTTCAGGCGGTTGTGCTATGCTTGGTTCATCTGCGTGTCAATCAGTACTATGTGGATCATGTCCGATCCCTCACCTTGTTGGTGAGGATACCATGAAAAAAGCCTGTTTCCACGTAGCGCTACTACTAAGCCGAGGTGAGGGTCTTGGTCAGTATGTTTTGCATGACCCTGACCAGCATGTCTGATCAGTATATTTTGCTTGACCAAACGTTAGTCTTCCTTTCCTCTCCCCCCCCCCCCCCCCCCTCCCCATGCATCTTATTACGACATCTGCTTTTAATGCTAGACACTGCATCTCGTTTTGTCAAATTGGATATACCATGAGAACGTATCAACAGAGTTTTCATGATTTAACAATTGAAATCTATCTATCTATCTATCTATCTATCTATCTATCTATCTATCTATCTATCTATCTATCTATCTATCTATCTATCTATCTATCTATCTATCTATCTATCTATCTATCTATCTATCTATCTATCTATCTATCTATCTATCTATCTATCTATCTATCTATCTATCTATCTATCTATCTATCTATCTATCTATCTATCTATCTATCTATCTATCTATCTATCTATCTATCTATCTATCTATCTATCTATCTATCTATCTATCTATCTATCTATCTATCTATCTATCTATCTATCTATCTATCTATCTATCTATCTATCTATCTATCTATCTATCTATCTATCTATCTATCTATCTATCTATCTATCTATCTATCTATCTATCTATCTATCTATCTATCTATCTATCTATCTATCTATCTATCTATCTATCTATCTATCTATCTATCTATCTATCTATCTATCTATCTATCTATCTATCTATCTATCTATCTATCTATCTATCTATCTATCTATCTATCTATCTATCTATCTATCTATCTATCTATCTATCTATCTATCTATCTATCTATCTATCTATCTATCTATCTATCTATCTATCTATCTATCTATCTATCTATCTATCTATCTATCTATCTATCTATCTATCTATCTATCTATCTATCTATCTATCTATCTATCTATCTATCTATCTATCTATCTATCTATCTATCTATCTATCTATCTATCTATCTATCTATCTATCTATCTATCTATCTATCTATCTATCTATCTATCTATCTATCTATCTATCTATCTATCTATCTATCTATCTATCTATCTATCTATCTATCTATCTATCTATCTATCTATCTATCTATCTATCTATCTATCTATCTATCTATCTATCTATCTATCTATCTATCTATCTATCTATCTATCTATCTATCTATCTATCTATCTATCTATCTATCTATCTATCTATCTATCTATCTATCTATCTATCTATCTATCTATCTATCTATCTATCTATCTATCTATCTATCTATCTATCTATCTATCTATCTATCTATCTATCTATCTATCTATCTATCTATCTATCTATCTATCTATCTATCTATCTATCTATCTATCTATCTATCTATCTATCTATCTATCTATCTATCTATCTATCTATCTATCTATCTATCTATCTATCTATCTATCTATCTATCTATCTACCTACCTACCTACCTACCTACCTACCTACCTACCTACCTACCTACCTACCTACCTACCTACCTACCTACCTACCTACCTACCTACCTACCTACCTACCTACCTACCTACCTACCTACCTACCTACCTACCTACCTACCTACCTACCTACCTACCTACCTACCTACCTACCTACCTACCTACCTACCTACCTACCTACCTACCTACCTACCTACCTACCTACCTACCTACCTACCTACCTACCTACCTACCTATCTATCTATCTATCTATCTATCTATCTATATATCTATCTATATATCTATCTATCCTATCTGTCTGTCTGTCTGTATGTCTGTCTGTCTGTCTGTATGTCTATCTATCTATCTAGTCTGCCTGCCTGCTGCCTGCCTGTTTGTCTGTCTGTCTGTACATCTGTCTGTACGTCTGTATGTCTGTCTGTACGTCTGTCAGTACGTCTGTCCGTCCTTCTGTCTATCTATTTTCTATCTATCTATCTACCTACCAATCTATCTATTTATCGTATTATGTATCTGCCTGTCTATTTCTCCTACTCTCTTTATGTCCGTCAATTCGTCATGTCGTTTGTCTGTTTGAATGCATGTCTGTCTCTGTCTGTCTATCAAATCTATAGTTCCGCAACCAACCAACCCATCCTCTATGGTAAACCCGATAATTAGTCCCCATAAATCCACTCAATCCATCAAACTAAACCATAAACGGGTACCATATACCCATCATCCATCTGCTATGACGCTTGTTCACGTTATCTCACTGTAAGCCACATCTCTGTCACACCTGCATTCACTCAGCGATATCTTTATTTAGAATAACTTACATTCACCACCTCTAAGAATCACATCTGTGGAGCTTTCGTAACGCCACAACGTGTGCTATAGAATGTGTTCAAAGTTAAACTCAAGATGCAAGTTATCGACTCGCTGATCGTTATCAACTTTCTAAAGATAATTAACATCAACACCACAACCGGAAATACCTCGTCATGTATCTGCAGAAGAACATGGAAAATGCTTAAAAAGTGTAATTAAGTTAATTGAGTTCGAACAACCTATTTGAGGACATTGGAAAGTGATTAAATCAAGGATGACACACGGGTAAGTTCCGGGGTTAGCAGTGTGGTATCTCTCGGGTCATGGGTCGCTACACCAAAAATTGGAAAATGGGAAGATCAGATGAAGACGCGTGAGAGGAAGATATAGATGATACTGCACATGCTCTATTTAGATATTGATGTCGATGAAGTTATATTGGGCATGGTGTGCCACGTATTGCTGTTTGATGGGCTGACGTAGACGACAACTAATTTCTCCTTTCTTCTCTCGATCTCCGGGAAAGCAACTTTTAAAAAAATTTGAGGATTCTCAAACGATGTTTCGCAGAAAAAGACCTATATATAATAGATGAAACAGGTAAAGTGTATAATCAAGCTCAGGGAGCAATGGAAAAGGCAAATGCAATGTTCGGAATGATAAAAAGAATTGTTAAACACAGGAGTCAGGAAGTGATTGTCAATATGTATAAAGCATTTGTTAGACCTAGATGGCGAAACCCTATAGACACGAGTAGGGAAGACTCGATAGTCCTGCAAGACAACTTCCTAAGAGAGACAACTCTGACCAAAAACAACTGCTGCCTTGCAGTTTGGCTGGGGACAGCCAAAGGCTAAGGAGGGCAACCCTACAGAAACGCCTGTTGAAATCGGATGCACTGAGACACAGGCTTAACAAAATAAAACAGTGCAACGTAAATATCGCTGTAAACAGCGTACGAAGAAGAAGAAGAACAAGACCTAGATTGGAGTACTGTGTACATAACTTGACATAACGTCTTTATACTGGTTTAGAAGACCCTGCAGAGTCTGTATACAACCAGTTTCATTTACATCACCTTGCTCTAAAAGCTATGGGCATCTAATTTATTCTTAAATGTATTAACTGTGTATCTGCCTCCACTGCCTCCCCTTGCAATGCATTCCAATCATTCACCACTCTCTGACTAAAAACAATATTTCCTAATATCTAATCTGGACCTCTCTTTAGTCAACTTGTAGCTATGCCTTCTTGTTATTGTGGGTGGCTGTATTTTAAAAAACAAACTTGTTATAGTCTAATTTATCCATTCCTCTGATCATCTTATAAACCTGAATTAAGGCAGCACGAATTCTTTTCTCTTCTAGACACTGTAGGCCGGTACTTCTGATTCTTTCTTCATAACTGTAATTCTGGAATCCCACTCTCAGCTTTATCGCTCCTTTTTGTATTCTTTCCAGCATGTTTATATCCCCTCTATGATAAGGACTCCACACCTGTACACAGTACTCCAATCTTGGTCTAACTAAAGCTTTATACAGTTTGACTATCACTTCCTTGCTCCTATGTTTAATATTTCTTTTTATCATACCTAACATTGCATTTGCGTTTTCGACTGCTACCTTAACTTGCTCACTCACCTTACCTGCATGATCTATTATAACCCCTAGGTCCCTTTCCTTATCTATCTTAATAATATTGTTCTCTCCCATTCTGTAATTATGTTCCATATTGGATCTACCCATGTGAATGACTGTACATTTATCTACATTAAACTCCATTTGCCAGCTTACAGACCATTCTCGAATTTTATCTACATCTGACATCAATTTATCCACTTCTGCTTTAGACGAGACACTACTGCATAGTTTTGTGTCATCAGCAAATTTTGCAATCATGGATCCCACATGAATGTCCAAATCATTTATATATATCAAGAACAAAATTGGTCCCAAAACCGAGCCTTGTGGCACTCCACTTTTCCCTTCACACCACTCAGAGTACTCCTTATTTATGCCGACCCTCTGCCTTCATCCAGTTAACTAATTGTGAGCATGTGTGGCGGTCATTATCGTAGAAGGGATATAGACATGCTGGAAAGAATGCACAGAAGAGTGACATTCATGTTGGTTGTTGAGTTTTTATTGGCTATTGCTGTAAATGTTCTCCTTGTTGGTTGTTGAGTTTTTATTGGCTATTGCTGTAAATGTTCTCCTTGTTGGTTGTTGAGTTTTTATTGGCTATTGCTGTAAATGTTCTCCTTGTTGGTTGTTGCGATTGTTGCTGTTGTTACTGTTGTTATTGCTGTTGTTGTTTCGTCTGTTGTTGCTGAATGCCGACGATTATTAACTTAACTCATTTTGCGCGCCCTGCGCAGGGCCTAAGATGACGGGTTGCAGTAGCTTTCCTCACATACCGGACACGCTGATGAAGGTTGATTTGGGTTCTCCAGACATTTCACCTGACCCTGACTGACATTATTTTAGAAGTAAACTTACCGTGTCTATGTGTTGCAAAAGAAAGAACTCAGACCATGCAATGTCAAGGTGATCTACATGCCACCCACCAACCCAGAAATAATCTTGGTATGGAATTAAATAGTTCTGAGACCTTATTTTTTTTTCTTTTTTTTTTTTCCTCAAATATTTTAATTTTAAAAGTGGGGTACGTCCTTGACGTCGAAACGTCCTTGACGCCAGAACATAAGATAACCACATTTGTAGTGCCGAGGTGCTCAGTCACACTGGCCTTCAGAACATATATACATTATCCAAGCATCAACGCAGAATACGATGACACAACCATGTTAGACGCATGTAGTGTCTCCTCTAAAGCAGAAGTCTATATATTGGGATCGGATTTAGATTAAATTCAAGAATGGTCTGCGAGCTAGCAAATGGAGTTTAATGTAAATAAATGTACAGTTATCCACATGGGTAGATCAAATATGAAACATAATTACAAAATGAACGAGAACAATATTATAATGATAGAAAAGGAAAGGGACCTGTGGGTTATAATTGATCATACAGGTTAAGTGAGTGAGCAAGATTAGATAGCAGTGAAACAGGCAAATGCAATGTTAGGTATGATAACAAGAAATATTAAACATTGGAGCAAGGAAGTGATAGTCAAACTGTATAAAGCATTAGATCTAGTTTGGAGTACTGTGTACAGGTGTGGAGTCCTTATCATAGATGGGATATAAACATGCTAGAAAAGATACAAAGAAGGGCAACAAAGAGTGGTATTCCAGAGTTACACTTATGAGGAAAGACTCAGAAAACAGCCTTATAGTGTCTAGAAAAGAGAATAGTTCGAAGTGACAAAACAGGATTATAAGATAATCAAAGGAACGGATAACTTAGATTAAAACAAGTTTATCAAAATACAACCACCTAAAAGAGCAAGAGGGCAAAGCTACAAATCAACCAAAAAAAGGTCCAGATTAAATATGAGGACATATTTTTTAGTCAGAAAGTGGTGGATGCTTGGAATGCTTTGCCACAGGAAGTAGTGGAGGCAGGGACAATTAGTACCTTAAAGAATAGATTGGATGCACATAGCTTTTAGAGAAATAAAATGTAAAAGAAACTGGTTGTATACAGACTCTGCAGAGTCTTCTAAACCAGTATAAAGACGTTAAGTTAAGTTAAGTTAAGTTATGAACAATGGTATTCCCAACGATAGTATATATGACCAACGGACACATGGCTAGAGGACAGTCGGTAGACAGTAGTTGATATTCAAGAATGTGTGCAAGAACAATTTGAAAACACTGGACATAGATATAGAATCTTGCGATGACGAACCTTTTCATAACATCAAATGGAAGGATGCTGGTGGCTACACCTCAATTTAAATAAGAAAGACTATTAGAACTAGTAGATCAGATAATAAAATGTGCTAAAGAACACAGACATCACCTCAAAGGATAATCATCCCATAGTCAGTAATCACAGAAGGGGCCTCAGGTTATGTTAGTCAGGTTCAGGCAAAATATACTGATCAGACCATGTTAGTCATGTTCAGGCAAAATATACTGATCAGATTTTGTTAGTCAGGGTCAGGCAAAATATACTGATCAGATCATGTTAGTCAGGGTCACACAACATATACTGATCAGATCATGTTAGTCAGGTTCGGGTAAAATATACTGATCAGATTTTGTTAATCAGGGTCAGGCAAAATATACTGATCAGATCATGTTAATCAGGGTCAGGCAAAATATACTGATCAGATCATGTTAGTCAGGTTCAGGTAAAATATACTGATCATATTTTGTTAGTCAGGGCCAGGTGAAATACTCTGATCATATTTTGCTAGTCAGGTCCAGGTGAAATACTCTGATCAGATTTTGTTAGTCAGGGCCAGGTGAAATACTCTGATCATATTTTGTAAGTCAGGCTATGTGAAATACTCTGATCATATTTTGTTAGTCAGGGCCAGGTGAAATACTCTGATCAGATTTTGTTAGTCAGGGCTAGGTGAAATACTATCAGATTTTGTTAGTCAGGGTCAGGTAAAATACTCTGATCAGATCATGTTAGTCAGGGCTAGGTGAAATACTCTGATCAGATTTTGTTAGTCAGGGCCAGGTGAAATATTCTGATCATATTTTGTTAGTCAGGGCCAGGTGAAATACTCTGATCAGATGTTGTTAGTCAGGTCCAGGTGAAATACTCTGATCAGATTTTGTTAGTCAGGTTCAGGTGAAATACTCTGATCAGATTTTGTTAGTCAGGGCCAGGTGAAATACTCTGATCAGATTAAACTAGGGTCTCGGGAAACATACGGACCGGTACCCAACCTCACTTCTATGCAGTTCTCTCTTGAAACAAGATGTTTCGAGGCAGACTGCCTAACGTGGTGGGGATCGACACTGTGATCCCTTTAATGCACTTTCTAAAGTACGCGTCGGGATTTTAGGAGAACCACTGTAACCAACCACGAAGAACATCATTAAATCTATCTTATTAGAGCACGAGTGGCATTATCATCAACAATAACGATAATGAAAAGGTAGAAAATGAAGAGGGCTATGAAGAAAGGATTGTGTTGGCATGCGGAATATTCTGGCCCGGAGTTGGGAATACAAACATAAGGCAATGGTGAATTATTTATCTTATGTACTTTTCGGTATCTGTGTTGTGGTTCAGGTCACTCTTTTACGAGGTGAACAATATGGCACGAATGTACCCCACTGAGCCTCGATGGCCCTACTTTGCATGTCGTAGAAGCAGATTAAGAGGAATTGGACTCTCTGTGGTTCGCTCATGGCGTTGTTATGTATATCAGATTTACAGCGCCTACAAGCTTTTGTGACAACATCCTGCAAGAATATCTACTTATGGTGTAAAAGTACTTCAACGAATTTGGAAGAATGTTTGAGAGTGTCTCTGTCAACTATAACTACTGCCCTTTGTAGCATAGTGGTAACCTCTTCTTCGTCTTTGTTTGATCACACGTGATCACATCTTGGTTTTTTTCATAAATTAAGAATCACAGTTATCTCTTAGCCATTAAAATTATCACTACAGAAAACCTCATCCATTTTTCTCATACAATTTGCATCGAATTGATCTATTATCTATTTTTAACTACTTTTCTCATCTTTCTCTCTACATCAATCACTTTTTGGTCTTTCAGTACGTGACCGCTTCTGGCTTACCAGGCCTTTTTCCTCTTTTTTCCGATCACTTCTTCCTGATCACTCCTTTCTCATCACTTCTTCCTCATAACTTCTTCCTGATCATTCCTTCCTCGTCACTTCTTCCTCATCACTTCTCCCTGATCACTTCTCTCTGATCACTTCTCTCTGATCACATCTCCCTGATCAATTCTCCCTGATCACTTCTCCCTGATCACTTATTCCTGATCACTTCTTCCTGATCACTTCTCTCTGATCACTTCTCCCTGATCAATTCTCCCTGATCACTTCTCCCTGATCACTTCTCCCTGATCACTTCTCCCTGATCACTTCTCCCTGATCAATTCTCCCTGATCACTTCTCCCTGATCACTTCTCCCTGATCAATTCTCACTGATCAATTCTCCCTTATCACTTCTTCCTGATCACTTCTTCCCGCTTTTGTCCATCAATTGGGTTTCTGCACCAGTGTCGAAAGGAGTGATATTTTCCTCAATCAAGTAAACGCTTCTTTCATCCCTATGTCTTGACATCCCCCAATATATGTATGACTTTCTTCTTCTCCGATTCCTTAGTTAATTATTGTTGTTATTCGTTGTCCCTAATGAAGACCTATTGGCCGTAACGCATTTTTCGTTCGTATTTTCGTCTCTGTGTGGTATCTAACCATACCCATTTATAATTATTTGTTCACTTTGTTTTTTTTACATTTCTTTGTATGTTCTGATATTTAGTATGAAAGTACACAGGGAAAAACCCGCATAGATTACGAGAATAAAATCACATAACGAAAGCCAGATAGTGCTAGGAGACACACTCTGCCAGAAGTGGATTCATCCATATACTTTGGTAGTGGTATAGAACAGCGGTTCTCAAATGGAGACCATATTACTTCCTAGGGACCCCATACTATTCGACAAGGGCCAAAGGTGAACATCGCGTAAAATCGGGGCCATTATACGGGACATGAGATTACAGAGGGACATGAGATTACAGAAGGACATGAGATTACAGAGGGACATGAGATTACAGAGGGACCGAGATTACAGAGGGACTGAGATTACAGAGGGACATGAGATTACAGAGGGACATGAGATTACAGAGGGACATGAGATTACAGAGGGACATGAGATTACAGAGGGACCGAGATTACAGAGGGACATGAGATTACAGAGGGACATGAGATTACAGAGGGACATGAGATTACAGAGGGACCGAGATTACAGAGGGACATGAGATTACAGAGGGACATGAGATTACAGAGGGACCGAGATTACAGAGAGACTGAGATTACAGAGGGGCATGAGATTACAGAGGGACATGAGATTACAGAGGGACATGAGATTACAGAGGGACATGAGATTACAGAGGGACTGAGATTCACAATGGATGGAGTTCCACGCACTTTCTGTTGCAGTATCGTTCCCCCTTCCACCCCCCCCCCCATACCCCCACCTTCACCAACTTCCGAACTCTACGTATGTGTTAGAATCAGATTTATGTAGTGTGATTTATCTATTCAGTCAATGACGCGATTCATCTGTACATAATGCACAAGAGGGGATCTTCGATTATCCATCAGATCAATAAAACCGGATATCGAACGTATTGTTACATTGATTGAAAACTACCTGAATTATAAATCTTTTTATGTAATTGTAACTTGTATAAATTATACAAATTATTAATAAAACATGTTCTATTTACAAATAAAACAATTAAATAGCTACATTTCTCCCGGTAGTTCGGGGTTGGGTGGGAAAGGGCGTGGGGGTGGAGGGGGAGCGAAGACCGGAAGAGGTATACGGTCAGAAACTCTAGTATAGAGAATGTCGGACGTACTGGAAGATATATCAAATTAATACTGCGAAAGGCAACAAGGTATTTCACTACATTCTTAAATTTGTGGGAAATTGACAGAAATTATGTTCACCTAAATATACACCTATTCAACTTGAAAGTCATATCCGTCCTGTTGTATGGCTTCGTGACGTGAGGAGTGCAATTAAAAAATGTCCAAACTTTCATCAATGGATGCTCAGGACCAGAGGTTGACAAAAGGGCACAGTTTCTTTCTCACCTTCATTCAAATCACCGAGCAGGTCCCCCATCTCAGCGGACACAGCAGGTGTCACACACATGTGATGGACGAACCTCATATTATTTCACACGAGGGACAGTCATTAAGTGGCATCAATTTTATTAATAACAGATTTATAACAGTGCAAACTAGAAATGTGTTGTGTCTAATTTCTCGCCATAGTACACGTGCCTGCCAACTTATTTTGCCAACCTGTCCACTAGTTTGTGAATGCCCTATTAAAAAAGTCATTTGGGGTGTCCTTAAACGAATTTTGCACCGCCTTCATTACCCCGTTATCATTTGCCTTTGGGACCCAGGTCTTACACACTTTCCTATAACCGAGATCATCATGGACAGTTGTGAGCGCATGGCCTTGGCTCAAGTTAAAATCTACGACTATTTCATGAATACTGACTGACCTGTTGCCACGGACTAGCTGGCCAACCTGCTGTTTCATTTACCACGTTGCCGGCATCTCATGACGGTATTCATTAATGACGTTTTGTTTCTCGTTAATAAAGGCTTATATCCATTCATACACTATCAACCACACATTGTATTACTCCTTACACTAAGAGTACTAGAAGACGACCACACTGCCACTGTCCTCTACTCAGAGAAACTCGACATTTAATAAGAATATACTCGACATTTTCATTTTCATGTTGAGTAGGAGCCGGAACCTAGTATATAATATACATATGTATATACACTGATATATACACTGTCATATATCGAGATCAAACGGTCTTTCAAATGCGATCCTGCACGGAAAGGTGCAAGGCAGAATACGAAGAGTCCGTCCCAAAAAGAGGTAGGAGGACAACATAAAAGAATCGACCAATACATCGTACACTATCATCTGACTCAAACAACTGTCTCCATACAGAACTTTATTTGTGTCTGCATATTTTGAGTTTCACATCCTCTGACAAAAAAAAACAACAAACGTATAACAGCTGGTTCTCCCACGATGCAAATCGACAGTTGGTAAGGCCATATTGTAAGCGTATGCTCTTAGTGCTCAATCATCACAATCCCTACAAGGAGGATTGCTAAAGAGATATTTTGGGTCCTGAAATAAAACTATCCATTGCACATACTCTTCCATGCACTTTTCCAAAAATAAAATTGCTGTTACTTAACGGATGTTAATATACTATTTTATTAATTATGATTAGCAATTTGTCTTCACTTTCATTATAACAAGCATAAATACAAAAACTACGTTTTTCTCTACAATCTCTTAAATATGACCATCTTTTTTGTGTTATTTGTTTTCGGGATTGGCATTTTTTATGTTGGAATTTTCTTTTGTGAATTGGTTTTTTATATGGCGCCGTACTGCCTTTGGATAGATATTGCTGTGGTGTTTTAGTTCATTATAGACACCGCAAGGCCACGGATTTGGTTGGATATTACACTAGTCGACGACTTACACTTGTGTTCACCGAAGCGTGTCGTTGTTTTTGATTTGGATTAGTTCATTCGTAATTTGTGTGTGTTTTCGTCCACCCGATTAACCTGTCCCGGATATCCGGCTATATGAATTAGAACTGCGGTTAGACGGACATGGGTCGTAATTTCATGGTCAAGTGCACAAGGTCGGTTGAACTTTATTATATTGGAGCCCCTCGCGCTAGCGTCGGTTTTGGTGTCGCTGTGAAATGTAGTCTCGATAATGTCTTGCCACTGGCCAAAAGTAGCTCGGGACGAGAGAGTGAGATTGACAGAAGGCGCAATTACCCTCACTTTAATCAAAATCACCGCTCGTCACCAATTTCAGCTGAAAAATCAATAGAAAAAACTGTCCACACGGGTGAGCAAAGAGAGTGGTCTTTATCACATGTGATGGACAAACATTAAATTGGTGTATGGCGCTTCATGAATTGTTTGTTTGTTTATTTGAGATAGGTGGTTTGGTGAAAACCTTAAACATAAGTTATTTACGTGCCCATGAAGTGTTTGTTGGGACGTATATACATCTTTGGTGTATAGTAATTTGAGCATACTACAATCATAATTAATGACGGAGTAAATAATGTAATGAATAGAACATGTTGAATGTGCAACTTCAATTAAATAATCTGAAACCTGGCGTAATCGTTGCACGTCCTCCAATACTTTACATATTGTTTATAATGTTGCTTTACTTGATTAGTCGGGAATTCATTCGAGATTTAATTGAATCGTGGTCAATGGCTTCGGATAAAGATGCTTGTGACAAATGTCGCAACGTCATTCACGACGTATGCTCATGGTGGCCTGGTGTGTCTACAGCGGACTTAGTGATTGTGGCTGAAGCAAGGGGAGATAACTAATCTAGATCTTTTGGAAAGGGCTTTTGAATGACCTTGTCCAAGATCCGTCAAAATTGGATAGATTAACAGGTCGTAACAGTAGAGGGTGTGTTTAACAGTTGAGCTCTCTAGGGGGAGGTTGTGTAAAATAGGAGGAATAGAAGTTCACACATACAAGTCAAGACACCTGTCAAGTTAAATAACAATTTGAAACACATGATTGTTCATGCAACCTTCTTCAGGAGAACGTCAGGAAGGAAGGCGAGAAGTAGACCGAGGAAAAGGTGGACAGACAGCGTAAACGAGATTTGCCGTAAAATGTAGAAAACGTCACTCGAGCTACGAGAGAGACGAAAGACAAGTACATACCCCAATCCGGTAGAAAGTGAGACGACAAAGGGAAAAAAGAAGATGAAAACAGGAAGACAATCCACCATACAACCTTTAACACTCCATCCGAAACGGCATCATCTGCTATAAGACTTCTCTTTCAGAAAAAGACCTGGTAGCTTACACTGCAAATATTTCTGACGACGCATCGAAACTCGTGACGGCGTCAGCCGCTGATAAAAATGTTGGACAGGAAAGTGATGCAGACCGTGGTATGGTAAATAACTTCGAGAAATGGCAGAATGCCTCATACCTCATTGCCTAATACACGACACGGCACAGATACTTTCATCCTCATGTTTAATTAGGCCAGAGTCAAAAAAATAAAACCATCACTCCCTCTCTCATACATAAACTCAGCGCTAGACATCCTCAGGGGCATGTTTTGAAAGGCTATGTTTTCGTTGTAAAGCTTCAAACTTCACTTAACGTAGGTTTGAGATCGACTTTTTAGGAAAGATAGAGTATTTTCTTTTAGTTAGAAGCAGGAGTGGAGACAGAGGCAGGCTATGTGCAAGTTCATTAGCGTTCGAGGTTACTTTTTAAGGGTTCGTTTAGTGGCAAGATCGTGGGAGAAAACTTTGGACAAAGTACGTGGGGGGAAAATGGAGTTTGGTTGAACGTTTTTGAACAATTTTGACGTTTAATGTTGATTTAGAAAGGGAGAGGATTGGGGGGCACGAGAGGGACGGGAAACGCTGCCAGGAAATTGGGTCAAAGTTCGTTCCACTCACGTGCGAACGAGTCATTGTCTAGGTATGCGTTTTGTGACATTTCGCTCCAAGACGAAGTATTATCAGAAGATGGCGGTTCCTCTTTGTACATATTAGGGCGTCAACTTGGACGTATCTACGAAAATTTGTGATCAAATTCGAAATTCTTAGTATCTTCAAAGGGCCTGTACATAAATAATACTCTGCTTCCTCTTTCTATTTTCAATGTTGTCCTGTTTGTGACTTTCAGCGTCAGGTAATGAATACATTTACTGACCTGGCCCTAGCCATTGCTTCGTATACCCGGAGTTTCACTGCTTCTGTTTTTTGTGCTTTCCATCGTTCGCGAAGGCGGCCCCTGGCTCTGTATTCTGTGTATATGAATAGCAAAGCTTTCTGAGGGATACTATCTGTTGTTTGACGGGTCACGTGGCCGAACCATTTGGTTTGTTGTCTCTTTATGAGGTCTAGCACTGGTGTCTTACCTACTTGTCTCCTAATATCTTCTGGTTATATCCATTCGTGTTACTCCAAGCAATCTACGCATACATTTCATCGCTGCTGTTACATGAATGGTATTGTGATAGTCATATTTGTGTTATGTGATGTTAATCGATAAGAGTTGGCCTAACGGTCGAATCTGGCAAAATTAAAGTTAAAAATCTACTCAAATTATTCTAGGGATATTCACTTCACAGAAAATATGTCGCAAAAAAGGGGACTGCGTGGCTATAACTTCAGGCCTTGGTTATGTAGTTAGCGGAGCGGCTTAGATGGCGTCTTACAGGCTGCAGATCTATCTTGCTCTAATTCACGTTTCCACCTCCACCAGTCTTAAAAAAAGGCGATCGTATTTTCCAGGGACTAACAGATGCTGGGATTGACCTGGAAAGTCACCAGTGAGTTTTCGCCTGCCAAAGAAATATGAAATAAAGGAGGTCACACCTCCCCATGACGTTTAACGAGATAAGTCGACTGAAGATAGATAGATATATGTTAATATGTCGGACGATCCTTTTTAACTAGCAGGCGTTATCTTGCATATACGAGGTGTGTTAAAAAAATATCCGACCTTTGGGCCGAAAAAAATACAATTTCTCACCTGGAAGTTTGAAACCATTATCTCTTTCAACCCACTTTTCCCAGTGGTTCCGCCATTGCTGGAAGCGTTTCATAGAGACATCTTTGGGAATGGAGTACAACTGGGTCGATGCATTCCGCAGTATGTCTTCACATAACTCAGTGGGGCTTTTAGCGTAGGGAGCAGCCACAAATCACAAGGAGAGTTGTCGGGAGAAAATGAATCCTGGCAAATCAGAGGAAGGTTGTGTTTGACCAAAAAGTTTGAATCATGTGCGAAGAATTGGCGGGTGAGTGACCATGAGGGAACTGCCAAGTTACCGTTGTCCACAGAGCCGGTGTTTTATGTTGCACAGCATGATGATGACCAACCACAACTACAAAATTCCACTGATACGCCCCGCCCCCTACTACCTCGGCATGGCTCCTTTTGAGTGCATTGTATGGGATTAGGGTTTCAAACCGCCAGATGAGTAATTGTATTGTTCCCGCTCGAAGCACATATACTTTTTGAACGCACCTGATATTCTATCATCATCATCATTTGGTTGCTCAGTCGTAAGACTGGTTGTAAGGTTGTCTGAGACTGGTTGTACGGTTCTCTGAGACGGGTTGTAAAGTTGTCTGAGACTGGTTGTAACGTTGCCTGAGTATGTCTCTCCATTTGACTTTATTCTCTGGTTAATCAGCCCGGAGATTGGTTGTAAGATTGTCTGAGTATGTCTCTCCATTTGACTTTATCCTCTGGCTGATCAGCCCGGAGATTGGTTGTAAGATTGTCTGAGTATGTCTCTCCATTTGACTTTATCCTCTGGTTGATCAGCCCGGAGATTGGTTGTAAGATTGTCTGAGTATGTCTCTCCATTTCACTTTATCCTCTGGCTGATCAGCCCGGAGATTGGTTGTAAGATTGTCTGAGTATGTCTCTCCATTTGACTTTATCCCCTGGTTGATCAGCCCGGAGATTGGTTGTAAGATTTTCTGAGCATGTCTCTCCATTTTACCCTATCTGCATCTCTCTTCATTTCTGAATAAAATCGTACTTTAATGTCCCTGCATGCCTTTGATTGAAAATATAATCTTGGACGCTTTGGTCCTCTCTTTCCTTGAATATTTCCCTCTGTTAACTTCTGTAGAAGACTTTCATGTCTTATATTGTGACCAGGCCAACTCAACCGACGTTTTTCTATCATTTGCAATTTTTGTCTTTGTACGCCCACTTAAGTGAGTACATTGTCTTTACATATGTTGTCTCCCCATCTCGTTTCATTCCATGGTAGTATCACATTTCCAATCTTTTCTCAAATCCTTCTTTGCTATAGTCTATATTTCAGCCCCATTCAGTGCAATTGACCATACATGAGTTGCGATTATTATTTTGCTCACTTCTATCCTGATATTCTTTGAGGTTAATAGTTTCTGTTTTTCTCTGAAGCCTTTTTTTTGCCATTACAATCCTTGCCTTGATTTCTATCTCCTTTCGGGCTTCTTTAGTTATGGTTTGGCCCAAATATGTAAACTTTTGAACTTGTTCGATTATTACTACATTGATATTAACATTTGTGTGTCTACGTTACTTGAATATAACCAGGTTCTTTGTCTTCGTGGTGTTTATTTTCGTGTCAATCTTTTTGGCTGTGCTATTAATGTTTTATATATTTAAATATTTATTTTGCTTACATTTAAAGAAATGAATTGTTAGCTTCAAACTGTTAATTTCTTCATAGAAATTGTTTATAAGGGAAACTCGTTCTTTCTTCGGTGTTCGACCTGAGAAAATACAAGTTTTAATATGCTCGTCTCCCAAATTACAATCAAACCACGGGAATGAGCTGCAGTGGTCAGCGACCCAAAGCTGACTATCAGCGCCAGGGCCAGCGTTGGCAGAGCTGCCAAGACCCTTTTACATCTCCACGCGTTGATCCTTGATAACAGGCTGCAACAGAGCAGACTGGCCTAGGAGAAGGGACCGAAGAGGGAAGGCTAACCCGGTACTCAAAAAGGAATGCTGAAGTTGGACGTGTCGGACCGAATGGTGCAAATATCGCAGTCAAGCTGTAAACTACTACACAACGCTTCCCGTTCTCCGTACAACAACCTCCTATTTGCATAACTCTTTTCTACATAATCTTATTTCAAGATTGTATCCCACCGAGGCTCCACAATTTATATCTGCATGTTCACAGAAACGTCTAAATATACACAGAAAACAACGTGCAGGAAATAGAAAATTGTGATTCGAGTGCTTCAAAGTCTTTGAATCTGGAAACATATTTTGCGTGTGAGCCAGAGATTATATCTGCGCATTCCTTTAAGGGATTGATTTCAACTCTTCCCAAGAAATTCAGAATGGGAAAACGGGTCAAGTTGCCCACAGTCAGCTGTTTCTGCCACAAAGTTAACGTGACTCTGAACTTCACACAATCATACATCTGTGATATTACCAATGTTTTACTCTGGCGTATCAAACTTAATGCGCA
Organism: Ariolimax columbianus; assembly: GCA_036924085.1. NCBI lineage: Eukaryota > Metazoa > Mollusca > Gastropoda > Stylommatophora > Arionidae > Ariolimax > Ariolimax columbianus. The sequence continues at coordinate 66,479,677 of JAVGWX010000016.1, read as the reverse complement.
TATGTAATAACTGGGTTGTGTTTAAAAAAGCAAAGTTACGAATAACATTTTATCAAGGAAATATAAAACCTCCATGTTTTTCATAAGTGAAAATAATAATTTCACAACATTTTACGTGACTCCGCCACCTAACTTGAGGGTTGTGGAAGATTTCTCTATGTTCACTTTCAATGTGTTTTAGAGATGAAATGAACTGCCTGCACTTACTTACTTTTCTTGTCAAACAATCTTTCACGACATATAGCATACGTCCAGTATTCAGCGACAAGGATTGCCTTGCCATTTGGCTCAAGCATATCGCAGCTATTGCATGTTTGCTGGGCATGTCTTCAGATGGTCTTGGTCCTGTATTACGCGACTGTCATATGTGTCATCATCTGTGTATCCCCATCTCTTCATGTTCTTCTTGCACTGTGATACATTAGTTCAGAGTTTGTTCAGCAACTTCTATGTTGCGTATGGTAGATGGTGTCAGTGGAGAGGTTCCTCTCGAAGTTCCGTCTTTCGGGCCTGCATCAATTCGTGCCATTATTCGGTACGGAGGCTTCCAGGACTAGTCTGTATCGATGTTGTTGATTTTGCGAAGCTTTCTTTGGATTTGAGTTTTGTGCTTTGCACCTGGTGTTAAAACATGCTGTGGTTAGTGTCTTGGTCCTGGTTTTCTCATTGTATTTCTTCTGCGGCACGTTCTTTGGATATCAGGTGGTGCTTTATCAATTACGGGGTACATTTTGTCAATAGAGATGGGTTTTAGGCACCCTGATACTATTCGTATCTCCTCATTTGCTGCTGTGTCAAAGCACCACGAACTGTCTGGGATTTAACCCATTGAACGAATGAAATTGGCAGTTTTAAGAAGTCCATAACTTCCTTCATGTGTAGGCTATTACCCCACGAAGCATCTCGTTGACAAATACAATGAATGCGTGTGAAGTTATTATGTGGTACAGTGGGTCCATTAAGTACGTACTTTATTAACCCAACAACGCCAATGTATTCAGTGCACATCAAGCTGCACCGTCAGTTGCCATGGACACGACTTTGTCCCAGGTAATACACATTGTTGCATTCACTCGTCGAGTCCATGAAAGATGTCACATCCCGTTGTTGTACCATTCAGTGCGATTTAGTGTAGCAGATCTACAGTTATTTTTTAGACAGGGCACTGAATACCGGACTCAGATTTATTATCGGAGGTCTGAAAAGCACACAAATATAGAACTCGAAGCGGTAGCAGGTCTCCAGGGCCTCGGTGAGCAAAGAGAAGGAAAAATACCAAACCTGGCAGAAAATACAACTGTAATGAATAAACATCTAATACACGGAAAAGTCAATGAACTAACAACAACAAAAACGCATAAATGAACAATCTTTACTCATCTATCAAAAGCCCTTACAGCAAGGAACAGGGACGTCATATCAAAATGTCCGACATGGGAAACGATACAGATTTATGCAAATACAGACCAACAGCCCAACTTCACGGTGGACGCAAAATTACGAGGTATCGATAGAAAGGGGGAAGAATCAGACCATGCATTGAGGGGACGGCGTGGCCTAGTGGTGGGTGAAGTGGCACGGCTCACAACCCAAAGGTGCTTGGTTCAATCCCCATCACAGCACCGGCCGTTACCCCGGGGAAGCAAACCCTTAGAAAATGCAGGAGGAAGCAGACCCTTACATAAAATGCATGCTGAAGTCGGATGCACTGGACTGACAGGCGCAAAATAAAAACCACAGTGCAACGCTCACCGCCTTGGTGGTAAGAGAAATAAGGCTTTCGCAACAAAAAAAAGGCCATGCATTGAGAGAAAAAAAACCCTAAACCACATTGGAGATGCCTATCCTCAACCCATGGGGATGCACGTCTACACAGATGGATCATCAGAGGAAGCATTGAGGAAAGGAGGAGAGGGAGTCGTCATACGTTTACAGGATGGAACCGTTATAGAAAAAGCAAATTCTAGCGAGGAGCCCTCGATAATTCTAAGAACAGAGCGACAAGCAATAATTGAAGCAGTCAACCTATTGGATAAAAATGGGCTCATGAATAACAGAACAGTGTTTTTGTGTGACTGCATGGACATTTTAAAGGCCACACAAAGAGAAGCACAAGATAGTATGGAGAGGGAACTGATATCCAGGCTAAATAAACTCTCAGACCACAATAAAATCACCCTCCAGTGGATTCCAATTCACTGCTGCTTACCTGGGAATGAATGGGCGGACAGACTAGCCACGGAGGGAAAACAAAGAGAACAATTCTCCTACCCAGTGTCACTGCCAGAAGTCAAGGAACACATCCAAACAAAATATAAACAACAGGGGATACAGAGAACAAACAGCAAATACTTACAGGACCAAATCAAAAGACTGAATAGGAAACAGTATACCACAATTTTCGGCATCAGAAAGGTCATTGCAGACTAAATGGACACATGCATAACATGAATGCAGCACAGACTGTTCAATGCACATGTCAGAGAGGACCCCAGACTCCAGAACACATCCTGCAAACATGTTCACTGCACCAAGGCTCCCGGGAGAAGACCTGGCCCGAGGAAAGAAACATACAAGACAAACTATGGGGAACCATTGAGGGCCTGCGACTGACGTGTCACTTCATGGAGGCAACCCATCTGGTGGCATAAAACGAGCATACGAAACCGAACGCAAAGAAGAAGACTTTTATATCAATTGATCCTTTAGATTACTTACTCATTCGTAACATTATTACCCGACAAGCTGATGTTCTCTTCTCCCCTTTCTTCTTTCTACTTCTTTATCTTCTTCTTTTTTTCTTCATCTTTTTCTTCTTCTTCTTCTTCTTCTTCTTCTTCTTCTTTTTCTTCTCTTCTCTCTTCTTGTTCTTCTTTTTCTTTGACTTTCTCAGTATCCTCCTCCTCCTTCCTACTCATCCATTTTCCTCCTAAGCGTATTTTTATCTACTCATCCTCCTCTGTCTTTTTCTTCTTCTTTTTCTTCTTCTTCTTCTTCTTCTTCTTATTATTATTATTATTACTTCTTATTCTTCGATCGGGTCAGGTCAGATCAGGTCATCCCGTAACCGGTGAGGTCGTTGGGGCACACATGAAGACATCCTCACAACTCCACGCCATCCCTCTCTGTCAGATGCCGCTGCCTGTGACTCTTCTGGTCGGAGACTGGTCCATTCTTTTATGTTGTCCTCCCATCTCTTTTTGGGCCGGCCTCTTCGTCGTCTGCCATGCACCTTCCCGTGGAGGATTGTGTTTGCAAGACCATTTTATCTCGATATGTGACCATACCAAGTGAGTTTCCGTCTTTTGACAGTTGCTAAGAGATCTTCGAAAGGCCCTATTGCCGTTGTAATTCTATTTAGGATTTCCTCGTTTGTAACTCGATCTTTGTACGTGACGTTTAAAAGTTTTCGGAAACATCTCATCTCCAAGGCCTGTATCCTGCGTTGAAGGTCAGCTGTAACTGTCCATGTCTCACACGCAAAGAGGAATATTGACAGGACCAGTGTACGCATTAATCTGATTTTCGTGCGTAGTGCTAACCGTTTATCTTGCCAGATTTTATTAAGCCGTGCAAGCGCCGCTATTGTCTGTGTTATTCTGGCCAATACTTCACAATTTGATCCTTCATCACTGACAATCGACCCAAGATATTTAAAACGGTCAATTACTTCGAGTTTTTGACCGTTAGCTTTTATCTTGCTGTTGAAGCCCGTAGCGTTGTTTGTCATTAGTTTTGTCTTTCCAGCGTTCATCTCCATACCATAGTCAAGAGCTGTTTCATCGAGCCTTCTGACCCATTCCTGGAGTTCTGCTTCTGAACCCACCAACCCGTCAATATCATCTGCAAAACGAAGGTTCGTAATCGTTTGGCCCCCTATCTTGACAGTACCAACGTGATCTCCAAGTGCCTCACTCCTAATTCCTTCCAGGAATATATTGAAAAGAGTTGGAGAGAGTGTACACCCCTGTCTCACACCAACTGATGTGCGAAACCAGTCTCCTCGTCTCCCATTCACAAGAACTGCACTAGACGCCTTGTTATACAGACCAAGGATGTTCCACCGGTAGTTCTTCATCTCGTGTGTTAGCTCATTGATTTTGCTACATGGGTTCAGTTTCCTAACATTCCACGTACCTATTGTGAGCTTGTCTCTCCTCAGTTTGAAGGTTCCACCAGTAGCACACTTATCGTCTCCGACCTGGTGTGGGACGGCAGGCGCGGTCATTGTTAACCCGGGCTGCGACTGAGCCGGTATGTTTGATTGTGGTTGTGTCCTCATGTGTGAATCTTGGGCGGTTTACTCTTGGCGGAGCCCATCTCCTCTCCAAGCCGGTCTTCTTCGATCAAATGATGCTATACTTCTAGTACTGTGAGGTTCACAAAAAGGACTGCATTTCAGGTCTTCCTCCGTACTCCACAGCTTTTCCAGCATGGTCGCTCTCACGAACCGGGCTGTCGCTCTTTGGTCTACACATGTGGGGTTATTATTTGGTATTTGCTTCGGTGCTCTGCAATCCCAGAATCTCTTAGATTAATTTTGAGAAGATGGGCCTTGAGTCTGCAATGTCCCGTCCTGAGTATGAAAATGATTGTCTGCCCATCTCTGACAAAGTTTGTCTATTCTGTCATTTTCTGGCCTCTGTTATTTATGCGGGACTTTCCATTCCGTACCCTATGATCATTTGATGATTATCGTTGATTCCTTATAGCTCTGCGAAGGGCAAATCTGAGTGCCACCACATTAGGCTTTTGTTATCATATCTGCATTCTCGTTTCCAAGGATCACACAGTGAGCCTGAATCCACTGTAAGACTAAATCTGGGACAGCAGCTCGATGCTATATTTGAACTTTTGCCTTCAAATATGGGGATTCCGTGGCGAAGTGCTTAAGCCATCGGCTTCGTATTCTGATGCATCTTGTAGTCATATCCTAGTCGTCTTGTCCTTGACTTGCCACTGAGGTCGGGCGGCTCGAGACGAGAGAGTGAGGATCAAAAGTTGCGCAGTTGATCTTTACTAAAAAATTGTGCAAGCAAATAAATTATGCCATCATTGTCTTCGATGGACGATGGCCTTTGCCTTCAAATATGTTCTGTTTTTTATCTCTGAAAATAATTTCACTATTTAACAAATTGATCTACCGCTAATGATTTTGAGAATTTAGCAATCATGTCCCTTATTTAGAAACGCGCCTATAGCACACCTTTATGTGACTTGTTTGATGTTTGAAAACTAATTTCTTTGTTAGCCAAATGCCTGTAGGTGCGACGAACATTATACTTTTTAAGCACATCTTTAAGTTGAAGATATATTAGATATTGAACAACTTCCTTAAACGCTCATCATCATCATGTAGCATGTCCTTTGTAGAACGTCGCTCCCATCAGAGTCTGTCTGAAAGAAACTCGTTCCCTTGGCAAAACTCCAGCCTCCGCCACAGTCATACCCAGGAATTCCTGGATTTCTTGGTGCCATTGTCTTCTTGGTCTACCCCTTCCTCTTTTACCTGGCACCATACGTTCCATCACTGTTTTCTCAAGTCAGCTGTGTCTCTTGATGTGACCAAAGTTTTTGCATTTTCTAGCCATAATGGAATTGATAAACCACTTCGCCTCTATGCTCAACTCTAGCCGAATGCGTACATTTATCTTTTTCTCTGTCCATGGTATTCTCATGATCTTTCTGTGACATTTTTGACTCGAAGGATTCGATTCCTTATCTGGAAGTTTTGGTAATCATGATTCGCAGCCATAAGCTGACATAGGAAAAACACAGGCACTCAAGACTTTTACTTTTATCGTTAAAACGCTTGTAGAAAAAAAAAAATTCTCCTATTTGTCATGGAAAATCCATTTTCAGTAAGTAATCCCTTTTTCGTTCACTCTAGCAAACATAATTATCAGCAAATACTAACCGTGTTTTAAAAATACGACAAACAGAATCATAAAGTACGTAGAAGAGTATGTCCAACTGACAATCATATTTCAGAACACGCAATGGTTATTTAGCAATAGCTAGTGGGCAGGCGGCGAAAGGCAAGAGGACTATATTGAAGATAAGACACACAAAAATGTCTGGTTCAGACGCTCGTTAAAATATTAGTAATACAATGGAATCACAATCAATGCTCGTCTCTCGTCTCGGTTCATAGGCCATGGACAACATCCTGACAGCATGCCCGATCATCGGCTGCTCCGTGTGCCTCTCCCCCCCCCCACCCTCCCCCCAGGTGGCATCATTTAATCTTAGTTCCTTCTCACATTCTCGTCTACGTGTGTTTTTGAGGATTCCGTGTAACAGCCTGTCTGGCTACTTTGGACTGTGCCTTCTGCAGCGTATGTCCTATCCAGCCCAATTTTCTTCTCTTAATGTGTAGTTCCAATGGCTGTTGTTGGTTCCTTTCCTATAGGTCGTCATTCCTCACCATGTCCTGCCACTTTATTCCATTATCCTTCGTAGGCATCTGTTGAATATTATAACTGTTATGTTAATCTTGTTTTCCCTGGATCTCCAAATGGTACTTAGCGTCAGGAATGTCCCTCTTTTCTTTTCAATTCTGATGTTTATATCTTTTTCCGCGACTCCTAATGTGTTTATTGTGCTGCCCATATAAGTAAAGGCATACCCTTCTTTAAACTGCTCTCCATCCAGTATAGTTGGTTCTATGCTGATAGTTTTGAGAAACTTGGCTTTCTTCAAGTTGATATTCAGTCCCAATATGGCGGTATGTTCTTTCACTCTATCAAGTTTCTCTTGCATTTGGCTATGTGTAACGAAAATACATTAATAAAATTATTATTACCCAATGACTGTGCCTCGTACATTTAAGGGAAAAGACCCATTGAAGGCCGTGACCGTGAACTAGAAATAATGGTTTCGTTAGTCACTAGTACCAGTTAATATAATATTGAAATGCAAGAAAGTTATGTGCCAGATGACAAATTAAATGAACGTTTCCAACATACAATGGAACACGATTCAGTTTGTATACTTGTCCCCAAAGTATCAAACATGTGTTCTGCTGATCCGGATCGTTTCTTACTTCGTCTCCTTAATTCGCATGCTCATTTTTGCAAGTGTTGTCCAAAAGGCGCTCATGTTTCTTTGCAGTTTATTGTTATCATCGTATAACAGACACTATTTTATCGGCAAAAATCAATTCGTGTGTTGAATTCGGTTCTGGTTCTGCTGTATCAATTTGACTGGCCATTACTGCCATGTTGTCCGTTTAAATACCTAACAGCAAATGGGAAATCACACACGTGTGTTCTTTGTGAACATTCGTGGATGAATAACGGCAGAAATGTGGCCGAGTTTTTACACATTTTAACCAATCGGTCTGGTAAACAATAGGTTACTGCGCGGATATTTTTCCAACTGCACTCACTCTCCGGTGTATCTGATTTGAAATCGAACCACTGCGACTAGTGTTGCAAATTGACAGTGTTTAGCGTCGCTGAATAGTTTTCTTGTCAATATAAAGGGATGACTACGATTTGAGAGGAGAATTAGAATGACCAGGTATTCTGTAAACAACAAACGACATGGAGAAGAAAACAGGACAGATGAAAGAGAAGAGGGTATGCGAATATGTACTATCAGCATATGTGGATAGAATCAGAAACGGAGATATGAGAAAATAATTAGGTACAACAACCAGTGCTAGACCTCATCAAGAGACAGCAAACCAAATGGTTCGGCTAAGTGACACGTCAAACACCAGATAGTTTTTCTCAGATTTCAATGTTACACAAATACAATGGATACAAAGCCAAAGGCCCACCATTGCAAAAGACGGATAGCAGAAATAGCAAAAGCAGTAAAGCTCCCAGTGTACGAGGCACATACTAGGGCCCGGTCAAGAAACCTCTTCATAACCTGACGCTGAAATCACAAGAAGGGCACAATCGAAACGAAGAAGAAATGTACAGTGATCTCACGACATCAAGTGTCTGACTGTGCACACCATAATCTTCTAGTATCGGCAAAAATGTAATCCTATCTACCCGATACATCGCTTTTTCTTTATCAATGAATGAAATATACAGATGTTCAATATTTTTCTGAAATCTTGGATAAAATCGATCTCAAACATCTGAAACCTAAAATATTGGACAACTACGATCAATTTCATTGTGAAGAATCTCATTCCTTCCATCTTAGAAAATTGCGCTCTGATACCCATAAATCATGCAGCTTATGACAAATACTTTTTGAAACTTCTGAAATGTGAATTATGGGACAACTGCTTTCTGAAATTGAACGGAATGAAATCTCTCTGAATATTCAATGCTCCAAATGCCGTTTTGAATATTCAATCCTCTATCTGCCATTTTGAATATTGAATGCTCGAACTGCTATTCTGAATATTAGATGCTCGACCTGCCATTCTGAATATTAGATGCTTAACTTGCCCTTATATCTCTGTCGACTTCTCTTTACTACTAAGTCTTGGCCTCCTTACTTTCTTGTTCTTGTTCTTATTTGTCTGCTTCTTCTTCTACATCTTCTTCTTCTTATTCCTTCTCCTCCTCCTTCTTCTTCCTTGTTCTTATTTCTTCTTATTTTGTCTTCTTCATTTTCTTCTTCTTCTTCTTCTTCTTCTTTTCTCTTCTTCTTCCTTCTCCTCCTCCATCCTCTTCCTTGTCCTTTTATTCTTCTCCTTTCTTCTTATTCTTTTTCTTCTTCTTCTTCTTCTTCTTCTTCTTCTTCCTCTTTCTCCTCCTCCTTCTCCTTCATCTACCTTGTTCTTCTTTTTCTTCTTCGTTTTCTTCTTTGTCTTTTTCTTCTTTTTCTCCTTCTTCTCATTCTTCTTTTTCTTCTTCTTCTTTTTCTTCTTCTTTTTCTCTTTTTCTTCGTCTTCTTCGTCTCTTCTTCTTCTTGTTCTGCTTCTTCTTCTTCCTGCTTTTACTTCTTCTTCTTCTTCGTCTTCTCCTTAACTTCTTCTTCCACGTCTTTTGAATAACTTGGCTGCCATAACAGCCAATTTGTATCAATCTCTTAATCTTTGACCAGAGGAGTTGTTATAATTATATGTGTTCAGTAGGTCGTTCCATCACAGCTGCTTTACTTATATCTTCTTGTTCTTCTGCGTTCGTTCTCAATCTCCCGCCACCAAACCCTAAAAAGGCCTAAGTAGCAGAATGTAGTCCAGAAAACGGAATGCGTTGTGTCGTAGTTTACAGCTTGACTGCGATATTTGCACCTTTCGGTCCAATACATCCGACTTCAGCAAGCATTTTGTTAGTACCGGGTTAGCATTCCCTCTTCGATCCCTTCTCCTTATCCAGTCTGCCCTGCTGCAGCCTGTTATCCAGGATCACCGCGTGGAGGTGCAGAAAAGTCTTGGCAGCTATGGTTCGCTGACCCTGACGCTAGCAGTCAGCTATGGGTCGCTGACCACTGCAGCTCCTGCGCTGCTCAGCAACTTGATCCCGTTTTACTTACATGTGTTCGGTAGGTCCTTCCATCGAATCTGTTACTTTCATGTACTCGGTAGGTTCTTCCACCGAATCAGTTTTACTTACATGATTTCGGTAGGTCCTCCCAAGGACTCTGTGTTACTTACAAGTGTTCATAGGGTCCTTCCAACAAATTGTTTTCCTTGCATGTGTTGGTAAGGTCCTTCCATCGAATCGGTTTTACATGCATGTATTCGTAAGGTCCTTCCATCGAATCGGTTTTACATGCATGTATTCGTAAGGTCCTTCCATCGAATCGGTTTTACATGCATGTATTCGTAAGGTCCTTCCATCGAATCGGTTTTACATGCATGTGTTGGTAAGGTCTTTCCATCGAATCGGTTTTACATGCATGTATTCGTAAGGTCCTTCCATCGAATCGGTTTTACATGCATGTGTTGGTAAGGTCCTTCCATCGAATCGGTTTTACATGCATGTGTTGGTAAGGTCCTTCCATCGAATCGGTTTTACATGCATGTATTCGTAAGGTCCTTCCATCATAGCCGTTTTGCTTTAGATCAGTTGAAACATACACTTAACATTGGGTCAAATAAGTCTTTTAATAGGGACCAGATAAAACCTATGCGTCACATTGAATTAAATAGATAGTTATAGTAACATTGATAATAATATTGGAAACGAGAATGATTATAATGATAATGCCGATGATAATAATAATCACAATGATGATGGTAATAATAATGATAATGTCGATGAGTGATCACTTTATCGTATCTTAACTTCGGCTCATAGACCGGGTAAATGCCGTGTGAATAATACGCTTGTCGAGATCAAAGAATGTTCGTCACGTGATTACGTAATTGTTCTCCCATGACCTTGTTATCGTGGATGAGCTTACGTCACATCTTACTCGGATTATATTTTTATTTGCACTTCTAGGCGGCAGGTCGGTTGAAGGGCGTGTTTCTTGTAGCAAAAGAGGTGGATTCAATCCTCGGTCCCTGCACCATTTGGTCTCCCTAGTTATATTTAACTAACTTACATATTGAGTCGTTCACCGGGGTCTTTGTGTGTGACAAAGGTACGAATAGCACCACTGCCCAACAGAGAGAATGCCGAAGAATCGAGTAATTGTGTAACATGGCATACACTGTTCATGTGTAGGTGGTTTGTTAAGAGCAGCACTATGGCGCCTAAATGATTGCGGGTTTACTTTGCTCTAGTATTTCAGTCTATTAAGATGGACTCGGATATCGGTTAACCACCATTCTCGGTGCATGTTCTAACACTTTGGGGTAATAAGCTGCTCGAGCCTAACCCGCTAAGCAGGAAATCCTCCTCCTAACTTCATACAGGTCATGGGATCAAGATGCTGAGCAGTGGTCAGCGATCCATAGCTGACTGCTAGCGTCAGGGCCAGCGATCCAAAGCTGCCAATACCCTTCTACACCTCCAAGCGGTGATCCTGGATAACAGGCTGCAGCAGGGCAGTCTGGCTAAGGAGAAGGGATCGAAGAGGGAATGCTAACCCGGTTGTCAAAAATGCTTGCCGAAGTCGGATGTGTTGGACCGAAAGGTGCAAATATCACAGTCAAGCTGTAAACTACGACACAACGCATTCCGTTCTCTGGACTACATTCTGCTACTTTAAGCCTTTTCAGGGTTTGGTAGTGGGAGATTGAGAACGAAAGAAGCCAAGCAAAGCCATACAGCTCATGATGGAGCTACGACCGTCACAAGGGCATGTGGCCATGTAGAGTACAGTTTGACTAAGATTAAGACAGACACATATGGACAGCAGGGCGGCGAGAAACAGGATCACACACATCTGAGGAATAGATATAGCCATGTCTCTAACACTTCATCTCCGACACCGCTATCTGAAAAGATAGAACTCTTATAACTCATATTTTGGGAACACGATGCTGAGCAGTGCATGAGCTGTAGCGGTCAACGACCCAAGGCGGACTGCTAGCACCAGGGCTAGTGAACCAGAGCTGCCAAGATCCTTCTCTACCTTCACGTGGTGATCCTAGATAACAGACTGCAGCTGGTCAGTCTGACTAAGGAGAAGGGGCCGATAAGAGAAGGCTAACCTGTACCCAGACTGGCTAAGGAGAAGGGGCCGAAGAGGGAAGGCTAGCCTGTACCCAGACTGGCTAAGGAGAAGGGGCCGAAGAGTGAAGGCTAAACTGTACCCAGACTGGCTAAGGAGAAGGGGCCGATAAGAGAAGGCTAACCTGTACCCAGACTGGTTAAGGAGAAGGGGTCGAAGAGGGAAGGCTAACCTATACCCAGACTGGCTAAGGAGAAGTGGCCAAAGAGGGAAGGCTAACCTGTACCCAAAAATGTCATGCTGAAGTCGGATGGGTTAAACTGAAAGGTGCAAATATCGCCGCCAAGCTGTAAACTACTGTACATAGCCTTCCATTTTCCGGACTACACACTGCTATTTTCAAAGTTCTTTCCAGGACTTGGTAGCGGGAGTTTAAGAACGTACGACGAAGAAAATAAAGAAGAATAATTCATATATTGAATCGTTTTCTTGAGTTCCCATCAAACTTCTTTCTCTTCTTCTGTTCATCCTCAGATCAAGCTGTTTTTGAGTTTTTTTTAACTTTGACACATTCTATTCCCAATGTATATAAGACGCGTATTCTACCGTAGAATTCAGTACTATGCTAAAGATAGAGCAGGGAATGAGCTGACAGCAGGCAGCGACTCAAAGCTACCGTGTCCAAAGAAAGGTTGAAGGTGGTCAAAACAGAAGCACGTAGCATAGTGGATTCTGTTTGGTCGTTGGACGCCCAACGCCTTCAATCTTTTGCTTGTGATCTTCATCCTGGTACTAATATAATCCACTGAAACATAATAAAAGGCATAATTAATTGTAATTATCGCTTTTGAAACATGTTTATAACAATACTTCTGTATGATTGAAACAATTCGGCCTTATACGATATCTTTGATATTGCATGACAAATATTTTACAGCCTGTTATATCAACGACTCTCGTTCTTCGTAAAGGTCACACTAAGGCGCTCACTAGTTCTTTCGATATCCCTCTACGCCTCCGAAACCGTAGTCTTTTACAGCAGACCTGCAGAGAAGAATCTAGGCCATAGAGATGAGATGTTTTAGAAGACTTGTGAATATCACAAACAAGGACTGTATCACAAATGATGAATCCCGACGTAGGATCGAGAATGCAAGTGAACTGTACGAAGGCCTCCTTACAACGGTCAAAAGGCGAAAGCCGACTTGGTATGGCCACGAGTCGAGGACTTTTGTTTGTTTCTTAGATGTTAGCCTCACTAGTTTTTACTGACGGAGACCCTAGACACCCGACGTTTGGCTATCAGGAACAAGCCACAATACTTAAATAAAGACACAGTTTCTTAAAATCGACAGAGACCATCCAGACAAGCCCGGAAGGTCGATGCATCGAGAGGAGGCGCGAAACAATGCAGGATCCATGGATAGAGCTCAATGAACAGGCTGAGCCTGGACACCACCTGCCCTATTATGTATGGAAGGCAATGAACAGACTTCGAACTGGTGTGTCAAGATGCAGAGTGAACTTGAAGAAATGGGGATACTCAGATGTCGACACATGTGAATGCAGCGCAGTTCAGGACCAAGATCATCTGATGACCTGCCCCAACCTCCTTAAAACCTGTGACATGAACGACATGATGGAGGCGAATCACAAGGCAGTTCAAGTTGCTGAATAGTGGACGGATGTCGTTTGACATGGTGTCTGGACACGGAAAGTAAGTAAGTACTGGCGGAGACGGGTCATTTTCCACCCCAGACCGTAGTCAATTGGAGGATATCAGGACACATGAACCAGTGCTTGGATGCATGTGTGTATCTGTGTGTACCTAATCTAGTGTTTCAGTGATGCAGAAATTTTCCATGTCATTTGTTGACCCTCTTGTTGATCCTTCATGGCATTGATATGTTTTCTCCAATTGTTGTTATAATTTTATTTTATTTTTTTATATTTTTTATTTGGTACACTGTCCAGCTCTGGAGGTTCTGGAGGCTTACTTTGAATTCCAGGGATTGGGTAGCCTTTGGGAATGTTTATCGGCACAGTACATGGCAGGCTAAGGCGAGGACGTCCAAGGAAACGTAGGGAAGACATCAGCCATCAATGGACTAACGTGCGATTCAAGGAGGCACAAAAAGCAAACGCAGGCATATAGGGAGGGACGGTAGGATTGTGGAGGTGTCAACATCTGAAAAGGTCACGGGATGAACTGAACTGAGCTGAAATATTTTATCAATCAGTATGCGTGATGAGAGGAAAATCCAAAAGTCAGGTCCGGACCTGTTTGCTTAGATTAATTAATTAATTTTTTCTATCTCTTGTGCGTCAGAAATGTTGTCTGCCACGTATCAGCGTCACAAGCGCGTGCGATCGCGTAGTAATACATTACGGTTTGTTTTGACCAACTTCGTTCTTTCGTTAGACAGATTTAGTTGCTTACACCATGGTAAGCGAGCCACAGCTGACATCGACCATATTCCGTCTCCAAGTGACGGCTCTGGAAACAGGCTTCGCTAATGCAATTTGGGTAATAGAATAGAGATGGCAGTTCGAAGACAAACCTGGCACACACAAAAACTAGTTGAAACCGGGTATGTGGAGCCGAAACACCTAGATTGTGCAGCGTCGCTGTAAGCTACGACACATCGCCAATTTTCATCACGAACGACGAAGAAGAAAAATGAAGAATATCAGCAATGACGACTGTGATATTGAGACTCTTCTTTGTAATCCTAATAGCTGAAATTCTGCCTCACTTTCAAGTAATGCGGAAGTTATCAACTCAAATCTCTTGCGACCTCTCTGAATTCATTGCCGACAGTCCAATACCGCTCGCTCTCTTATCTTGTCAGAACCTATTTGCCTCACTTTTTGCTTGGTCTGATCCCTTTGTAGTAAAAGGTAAATATATTCTCATTGGAGATACTGGCTAACGGGGTGAAGTCTTCTATTGGTTAATATACACACCGTGTTCAAAATTAATTTTACGTGAGAACAACAGGTGCAAACGAATATTATCAGAGATTAAACAAATGCGATTAACATAAATAACATGAACTTAATAAAAGAAGTAGCAGTTTCAGATCTAAGAATGTATTGTGCAGGGGGATCCGATAACCTGAATAATTCTATTTTCAAAGATAGGAACGCTGGCTTCATGTTGTTCTCGCTTAATGTCCACAATGCGGAGCTGTTCTGTTTAGGGATCCTTGAAAAAAACATGAAATGGTGGGTTTTAGTAGCTGTCCTCACAGCCTGAACGTGTTGATGGAGGTGGACACCGGGGATCTACAAGCGGTTGTGTTATACTTTGGTTCATCTGCGTGACGCTGACTGCTACGGGGATCATGTCAAGCCACATCTCAAGCCTGTTTCCAGGGAACGCTGCATCGATACGAGATAGTGGTGTTGGTCAGGGAAACGCTGCATCGATACGAGATAGTGGCGTTGGTCAGGGAAACGCTGCATCGATGAGATATAGTGGTGTTGGTCAGGGAAACGCTGCATCGAAGATTGATAGTGGTGTTAGTCAGGGAAACGCTGCATCGATACGAGATAGGGGTGTTGGTCAGGGAATGCATCGTAGAGAGATAGTGATGTTGGTCAGGGAACGCTGCATCGATGAGAGTTAGTGGTCTTGGTCAGTATTTGTGATTGACACTGGCGCGACGTCCTGGTCAGTATGTCGTGCCTAGCCATGATGTGACGTCCTGGAAAGAATGTTGTGCCTGACACGACGTGCTGGTCAATTCGTTGTGCTTGACCCTGGATAGACGTCCTGGGTGGTATGTTGAGATTGACACTGACGCGACGTCCTGGTCAGTATGTCGTGCCTAGCCCTGATGTGACGTCCTGGACAGAATGTTGTGCCTGACACGACGTGCTGGTCAATTCGTTGTGCTTGACCCTGGATAGACGTCCTGGGTGGTATGTTGAGATTGACACTGACGCGACGTCCTGGTCAGTATGTCGTGCCTAGCCCTGATGTGACGTCCTGGACAGAATGTTGTGCCTGACACGACGTGCTGGTCAATTCGTTGTGCTTGACCCTGGATAGACGTCCTGGGTGGTATGTTGGGATTGACACTGACGTGACGTCCTGGTCAGTATGTCGTGCCTAGCCCTGATGTGACGTCCTGGACAGAATGTTGTGCCTGACACGACGTGCTGGTCAATTCTTCTTCTTCTTCTTCGTACGCAGTCAGACAGTAACCATTATTTTTTCGAAAAAAGCGGCGATCATCCTGAGGCTGTCGCCACTGCCATAGAGCTTGTCTTGCAGTTCCACTGGTGATGGCCACATCTGCTCTCTCTGATCCTCGTATGTCGGGCAGTTCTGCAGCAGATGTTCAGCGGTCATTTTACCAGTACCGCACGGGCATTCGTCGGTACACCCTATCTTCAATTTGTTGAATAGGTGGTACCTCAGTCTATTGTGGCCAGTGCGAAGTCTGAAGACAACGACCTGCTCTCTTCGGTTCAACTGGTAATAGGCATCGTTTTTGGTGTAACCAGTATGTTCGGTTTCCCATTTGGTCATGTATCTGGCTTTGATAAGCCGTTTTGACTCTTCGTACGTCATACTAGTATCTGTTTGTGGTAGTCTTGCACCTTCTTTTGCCAGTCTGTCTGCCTCCTCGTTGCCTTGGATGTTGCAGTGTGATGGGACCCACTATACCACTACTCTTTTTGGTGCAGACTGCTGGCACAGTTTGCAGAGTGCTGCTCTTAAGTCATTAAGCTCAGTATTTTTTTGGCTTTTTAGCGCTGTGACTACGGCGAGAGCATCTGTAAGCAGGACTATATGGCTTTCATTTTCACTGTGTGTCACCATTTCTTCCACTGCCGCCCTCGGTGGCTCTGCCTCCGCTCTGAAATTGCTTGTGTACTTACCAGTAGCGAATGACAGTGTTATTTTTCTGCCATTTGGTAGGTTCAAGAATGCTCCTGCCCCTCCGTTCTGTGTAGCGTTTGTTACAGAACCGTCGGTGTATGCATGGGTCCAGTCCATGCTTGGGTAGCTGTTCGTTATATAGGGTAGTATCTCTCCTTTCTTTTTCAGTCTGGCAGTTTTTGTTTGCAATACCTGGTATATTTTCTACCACCTCTGGAAATATATCCTGCCTCCAGGTAGGTTTTCGTACAGTAGTGATGGGTTTTGGTGTTGTTAGTGCGTTTATGGGATCTTCGTGCATCTTTGCTTTGGCTATTTCTGCAAAGTTTCTCCGCTTTAGTTTCCCATTTCCCAAATTGTTTAGTCTCTGGTGCATTGGATGGTCGGTCAGTCTTCGGAGTTTCTCTGACTGCAGCTGGGCTCTGCAGTCTCTTCTATCGGTCATGGGTTGCAGTTTTGTAATCTTTTCAAGTTCTACAATTGGCGTTGACTTCATGCCACCTGTTATAATTCTCATGGCTTGGTTTTGAAGTTTGTTAACTTTATCGAAGTTCGCCTTCGCTGCTGTTTTCCATGCCGCAAAGCCATACTCGAGAACTGGTCTCACTCTTCCAGTGTACAGTTTCTTTAGTATGCCTTCGTCTGCTCCCCAGCTTGTGCCAGCAAGTTTCCTCTTGATTGCCATTCTTTCCCTGGCTCGCATTCGGTTTCTCTCAATCTGACTTTTCCATGTCATGCGCCGATCAAATGTGACTCCCAGATAGGTTGGGTTGTCGTTTGGCTGCAGGAATTTGCCATTTAGACTTAATTTGGTATTTTGGGGTTTTAATGAAAGCGAGAATATTGTGCATGTGGTTTTCTCCTCGTTTATTTTGACCAGCAGTTAGTTCGCCCACTCTTCCAGCGATGTTAGGGCCGTCTGCATCCGATTTCTTGCTATGGTGAGATTTATTTCAGAGGTCCACATAGCCAAATCGTCTGCAAACATTGAGCTATGGACTCTTCTTGGTATATTCTCTGTAATATCGTTTATATATACCAGGAAGAGTGTGGGTGACAGAACTCCCCCTTGGGGTACTCCCTGCTCGAGTGTCACCTTTTTGCTCATCTGCCCTTGTACTTGGACTCTGGCCGTTCTTTGTTTGAGGTAGTGGTTGATCCACTTGTACATTTTCCCACAAACATCACTTCTTCTTAGCTTGGCTGGTCAATTCGTTGTGCTTGACCCTGGATAGACGTCCTGGGTGGTATGTTGGGATTGACACGGCGCTCTTGACAGTATGTTGCACATGACAGTGACACGGCGTTCTTGACAGTATGTTGCACATGACCCTGACACGGCGTTCTTGACAGTATGTTGCACATGACCCTGACACGGCGTTCTTGACAGTATGTTGCACATGACCCTGACACGGCGTTCTTGACAGTATGTTGTACATGACCCTGACACGACGTTCTTGACAGTATGTTGTACGTGACCCTGATGCGACATTCTGTCAGTATATTGTGCCTGTCCGTGACGTAACGTCCAGGTTAATACATTGTGCATGTCCCTGACGCGACGTCCTAGACAGTACATTGTGCCTGACCCTGACCTCAACACCTAGCCATGTGGGAATCCACTTGTAATCCCCACCTCTCACAGCACACCTTATTATGCTCAATCTCTGATTATTTTCTCGTTAAACCAATTTTCTGTCCATTTGGTAACTTCGACATCTATTCTGTGTGATATCATCTTCCTAAACAACTTTTGATGATAACCAAAGAAAGCTTATCAGGGTTTCAAGATTACGGACCGTGTTCGAAATTGAACTAAGAAATTTTCTCAGAGCTTGAACATTGTGAACATTGGTTCGAAACATAACAAAGAAAACGTATCAGAGTCTGAACATTGTGTACATGGATTTAATAAAAACAGAACGAAGAAACTTCTCCCAGTTTGAACATTAAAAAACCTAGATTGGAATAGAGAAAAGAAAAGGTATCAAAGTTTGAACATAACATTTTATATATTATTTTAATTTGTATTTGCGTTCGCTTTAATTCTCTATTTCCCAAAGCGGTGTGCGTTTCACTTTGTTTTTATTCTGCGCTTTTCGGCCTAGTACATCCGACTTCGGCATGCATTTCAGGTAAGGATCTACTTCCTTCTGCCTTTTCTACGGGTTTACTTCTCCCGGGGTAACGGCCGGTACTGTGATCGGAAGCAAACCCAGCACATTCGAGTTGTGAGCCGTGTCATTTAGCCACTAGCCCACGCTGTCCCTTCAATGGAAACATTGATTGAAACAGAGCAAAGAATACTTGTCTGTCTAAACATTGATTGAAACAGAGCAAAGAACACTTGTCTGTCTAAACATTGATTGAAACAGAGCAAAGAATACTTGTCTCTCTAAACATTGATTGAAACAGAGCAAAGAATACTTGTCTGTCTAAACATTGATTAAAACAGAGCAAAGAACACTTGTCTGTCTAAACATTGATTGAAACAGAGCAAAGAATACTTGTATGTCTAAACATTGATTGAAACAGAGCAAAGAATACTTGTCTGTCTGAACATTGATTGAAACAGAGCAAAGAATACTTGTCTGTCTAAACATTGATTGAAACAGAGCAAAGAATACTTGTCTGTCTGAACATTGAAGACATTGATTGAAACTTCTCAGAGTTTAAAGACTACGGATCGTGACATAATCATACCAATAAGAACTTTCCCTCTTGTACCATTGTGTCAATTTATGGTGTGTACTTTTTTCTGCACGTGTAGCCCTACTCGGACAGCTTACCCTAAGCTGCAACTTCCGGCACTGTCTCGGAGCTGATACATCCAGTACCGTGGGAGTGAATACGTCCCATACCACGGGGGAGGGAAACTTGACAAAGACTACGGCACTTCCGGCCTAGACGAATTGTGATGTCGGCATATCCCCATATTTGTATTTGTTAACGACAAAAAATATACAACCAGATGGGAGGAGATTATTTTTGACATGTGGAGTCGTATTAAAATATAGACTGACAGATTCGAAAAAAATGTACTCTAGAATGCGCAATATGGCGAAACCTTATTCTGTATTGCATAACATTATGAATAAGTGATGAGAAAGTGTTAAGAAATCGCTTGTTAAGCTCAAAGAGGGATTCGTCTATCTATTAGAGAAAGTGAAACATTTACGGTGCGAAGGTAAACTAACTCAATTAAGTGAAGCTGAAATTACACGAACACAGATTCAATTAATGGCAAGTTACCAAAGCAAATAGTGCATATGAACAAATAGTAAAATCAAGCATTTTTGTTGTTGTTGACAAGTGATTTGCTACACGTTGAAGTCATTAAATTATATTATCGAAAGCGAATCTTCTATTTTCTTTCTGCACAAATAGCGCTTAGTTTCTTTGAAACTGTTTACAAATGAAAATGTGCACTTCATTTTAGCTCGTACGTTTGATTTTCTAGTCAATCTGAATTATTTTGACAGAGAAGTCAATTCTTCAGAAACGATGGACGTTGTCGAATAAAGTAAACTTTGCATTTTTGTGGCCGGAGACAATCTTGGCTATAAATAAATCGGTAAAACCTGAAATTTTTTTAAAATATTTAAATTACCCTTTTAAAGTGATAAACATGGCGTTTATGGGTCAGGTAACAATCATTCTCATACTTGTCATGTGCTAGACCAATGTCATGTTAGATCTACGTTAGATAACTTCGTAAAATGATTAGTTTCTAAATAAATGTGTCCCAAACGACAGACTTTCTCCGAATCTCAGAAACACTTGACCGTCGCCGAGGTTCTTTGTTCGGTCATGTACGGCTGGACCAAAAACGCCTGCCCTCAAGATACTACACATGTCGTTCCTCTGAGCCAAAAGACTTCCCCCGACCGGATGAATGCGCAGAAGAGGCCGTCCTTGTACTGTATGGCTCTAGCAGATATCAACCTCCAGCTCCGCCCTGGACGAGGCCTGGAGCCACGCCACAGATGTAGGTCATGGATGGGGCAGCCGACGCAACAGCCTCAGACGCCCAAGCAAACATTATCAAACGACAAACCATACGGATCAGCAGTTTATATTTGCTAAATCTGACACGTTCATTGTTCTTTTCCCGGTAGTTTTCTTTTGTTTGTTGCTGCATCTCTTAAAATTTTAAAATCGGAGCTAAATTTATATAGTTTATATTAATTAGATTATATATTGACATTGTTCAAGCAATCCCCTTTCATTTAATATACGACATGAACACGTAATGTGATAGTATGAAACACAGTGCCATTTCAACTGTCACATTTATTTACGAAAACCTTAGAAGGATGGAACATGTGAGACACAGAATATGGGAATTTCGCATCATCCTGAAAGAGTTACCTTGCTGAGAATATTGACATTGAATGGTCTGTTCGCACATTTCACTCATTGAATTCTACTTTAGATCTACATTTGGCTTGGCTTGGCTTGGCTTCGTTCGTTCTCAATCTCCCACTACCAAACCCTGACACGGGTCTAAGTAGCAGAATGTAGTCCAGCGAACGGAATGCATTGTGTCGTAGTTTACAACTTGACTGCGATATTTGCACCTTTCGGTCCAACACATCCGACTTTAGCAAGTATTTTTTAGTACCAGGTTAGCATTCCCTCTGCGATCCCTTCTCCTTAGCCAGTCTGCCCAGTTGCAGCCTGTTATCCAGGATCACCGCGTGGAGGTGTAAAAGGGTCTTGACAGCTCTGGTTCGCTGGCCCTGACGCTAGCATTCAGCTATGGGCCGCTGCAGCTAATCCGCTGCTTAACATCTTGATCCCAGAACCACATTTGAAACACTTCCAAGAATTGTTCATCTTTCTTTGAGTCCATTTCAGCCTCGTGCAGCCTAATTGAGCATACATGAGTAATGTTTGTTATTTTCCTCGCTTCTTTCTCGATTTTCTTTTAAGTTAGCAGTTTTTGTTTTTCTCTGAAGACCGTCTATATCAATGCAATCTTGGCTTATAAACCATGTTTTGTCTCGGAAACTGAGGTTTTTCGATCACAACAAGCGCCATGACGGACTGGAGGAAGCAGCGATGGAGGACATTGTTCCCGGAAGTTGAGGCGGACAGAGGTCGACCAAGGCGTAAATAGACACAAGACATTAAGGACACCGTAAACATGAATATGGAGCAGGCGGGTAGACTGACTGCTGATCGAGATTCATATCGAATATCTATGATGAGAGCGACGTTCTGCCAAGGACATGCTACGTGATGATGATGAGCCAGTATACAAGAAGAATGGTGATAAGAGACAGCCCAGTCGCACACCAGTTCTTATTTCATGGTTCCCTGAAAGACGATTATCATATAGAACTCTACACTTTTTATGATGCTGATAATGATACTGATGATGATATGATGATACTGATATGGACATAATCCCTCTGGTTTGAAACTGGCAGCTTTTGACAGTCAAATGTCTATTAAAAAAATAGAAACATATTCCTAATTGTGGATTATTACGGTTTTATGTCTTAAAGGCATCACAATGTCGAAATTTTGAACACGGAGGGAGGCACCTTTCGAGTATCCCCAAAGGAAGGTAAGTCAGTGTGTCGGTGCCTAAGGATCGTCACGTCTGACCAAGGACGTAGCAGATACATCTGAGTCGGCCATCTCATCATTCCTCAGTCAGTTATGTTAGCTCATCTGTAGGGACGGCAAGTATGGCATTCCCCGCCACATAGGCGATCGTCACAATGAGGTAGAGGTGCATTGTCTGCCTGCCTGTATTCCTGTCATCCATGGGGATCATTGATAGTGTTTAGACGTCAGAGAAGGGAACATGAATGCATTTAACCCCAGATCATATATAAATCGTCACTGGTGGGTTATGCAGCTAAACCTAAAAGGTCTCCCGTGATCATAAACACAGAGTGTGTCCGTCTCTAGAGACCTATCCGTCATGGGTGACCGTGTCAGCAGAAAAAATACGCATATCTTCCTGGACTATTTGGGCGCGCAAGTTCTCCAACCTTGTCAAGATGGGTTTACATGCAGAGAGTTTGAGGAAGTTACTTAGGAATAATAACCCGACCGAGCACGCCTATCTCAGTGTTTCAAGAAGTTTAAAGGTACTGAAACACACGCTCGACGGTGGTGTCGACTCTGACGATCAGAATGGATCCGGTTAAATAGCTTATCGTAGTATCCTATCAACAATATGCGTTACATGAAGTCTCGTTTATTTTGCTTGTTTTCCGAAACACGCAATCGTCGGAGGTGTCGATTCTGGCGATCAGACTTCCTCCTGCTGAATTGTTTTGCCTAGTTTCCTGTAGCGTGTAGCCTAGTCGATAGTGCGCTGGATTGCAAAGATTTGGATAACACCGAACCAGGGTTTGAAATCACGGGCAGACAGAACCAAAAATCGGGTGTTGTTCGCTCCTGGTATCACCGATCCTCCAGTCAACCCATCTGTAAATGTATACCTGACGTATGAGTTGGATAAGGTATAGACACCAAGGAAGGGAACTGCCCATCCAACCTCACATTGACTACGGCTTAATCCCTGAAGAGTTATCTTCACCAGTTATCATTCCCTTTATTTTCCTATTCTTCCGGCCCATAAATAAATAACAATTCCACGGATCTCATTTACACCTGGACATCACGTAATACAAACAACACAAACAAAATAGTAGAGTCTGTCATCTGTTAGATCACCTCATCCACAGGTGTCCAATCCGTGTTTACATATCTCGTTCAATTGTTTGCGTTTTGGCTTCCCACCCGGAATCTCTGGCTTATATTTACCTATATCAAAGGATTCCCATGGCGAATGTACGAACCTTGCCAGCCCTACGGATACCTTCCTTTATCATCAGACAGATCACTTATCAAACGATCAGAGTGCGGAATGTGACCGCTGGGGCAGTTTGTCTGTTACCGTATTTGTTTGTGTAAGGACCATCGTACTCTGGTGATCATTTTCTTGATGGAAACATATAGGATAGGTTTGCTTATGTTGCTGCTAAATGGTATCGGTTCGAAGTTTTCAATGAAAAAGGTAAAGGCAGTCTTTAATCGGACAATACATTAGTGATTCCTGGCTTGAGAAAATTAATGTGACCTTATAATCATGTTGTAGATGGAGACGGGATGAAGATGATACTCAGTGCATGAGCTGAATCGGTCAGCTGGCCCAAAGCTGGCTACTAACGTCAGGACCAAGGACCCAGAGCTGCCAAGGCCCTTCTACGCCTCCACATGGTGATACGGGATAACGTGCTGCAACGCGACACATTAGCTACGGGGAGGGCATTAAAAGGGGAAGGTTAACCCGGTGCCTAGAAAATGCCAGCTAAAGTTGGATGTGTCGGGCCGAATGATGCAGATATTACAGTCAAGCTGTAAACTAAAACACAAGACATTCCGTTCTCCGGACTACATCTGCTACTTGCACAGCCTTTTTCGGGGCCTGGTAAAGGGAGTTTAGTTTGAGAACGAATGAAAATACCAGAGTCAATCTGAAAACTATAGCTGGAGTTATCGAATGAAAATATGAGAATCAATCTGAAAACTACAGCGGGAGTTTGAGAACGAATGAAAATAAAAGAATCAATCTGAAAACTACCTCAGGAGTTTGAGAACGAATAAAAATATAAGTCAAGCTAAAAACTACATCAGGAGTTTGAGAAAGAACGAAAATATCAGAATCAATCTGAAAACTACAGCGGGAGTTTGAGAACGAATGGAAATATCAGTTAAGCTGAAAACTACATCGGGAGTTTGAGAACGAATAAAAATATAAGTCTTGCTAAAAACTACATCGGGAGTTTGAGAACGAACGAAAATATAAGAATCAATCTGATAACTACAGCAGGAGTTCGAGAACGAATGAAAATATCAGAATCAATCTGAAAACTAAACCGGGAGTTTGAGAACGAATGGAAATATCAGTTAAGCTGAAAACTACATCGGGAGTTTGAGAACGAACGAAAATATCAGAATCAATCTGATAACTACAGCAGTAGTTCGAGAACGAATGAAAATATCAGAATCAATCTGAAAACTACAGCGGGAGTTTTTGAACGAATGGAAATAATAGTTAAGCTGAAAACTACATCGGGAGTTTGAGAACGAACGAAAATATCAGAATCAATCTGATAACTACAGCAGGAGTTCGAGAACGAATGAAAATATCAAAATCAATCTGAAAACTACAGCGGGAGTTTGAGAACGAATGGAAATACAGTTAAGCTGAAAACTACATCGGGAGTTTGAGAACGAACGAAAATATCAGAATCAATCTGAAAACTACAGCGGGAGTTTGAGAACGAATAAAAATATAAGTCTAGCTAAAAACTACATCGGGAGTTTGAGAACGAACGAAAATATCAGAATCAATCTGATAACTACAGCAGGAGTTCGAGAACGAATGAAAATATCAGAATCAATCTGAAAACTACAGCGGGAGTTTGAGAACGAACGAAGAAGAAGAAAAGTTCAATGATTTATCACTCAACCCCTTCTGGACAAACCAATGTTTTGAGCCCTTGAGCCAATCCTTGTCTGATAATGGGTTCACGTTAAATACCATCGCCATATCTCTTGTGAAATGACAGCCCAAGCGATCTGCAGCATGACAGTTTCTGGTAGTGATTGGATCTGAACCTGTTACTCGAAGATTGATTCTCATTAGCCCGTATTCCGTGCTGTCTCACATGGTCTGCACGCTGTGAACAATCATATCGTATCTAATAAAAAGTAACTCATAGCATTACTGCCGTTTTAACTTCCCAGACAGAACCGGTACCCATTTAAGGCTGGGTCTACCCAGGCGCCGTTACGGTCTGAAAAAAACCCATTTCCGACACAACTGGGGAACCACTCAGATGCAAAGCCGCTCGCTAACCACTGCGCTACGCGCGTCTCTAGTGTCATCGTTAAAAATCGTCACCCGTGTTATTATAATAGTTGTCAATATCATCTTCGTTATCGTTTTCGCATCTAATATAAAATCCACTATCATGATGGGCGTCTAAGCCAGTGTTATCGGCTTTCTTATCAATGCAGTCGTCATCTCGTTCGATGTCATCATTAGCACATTATTATTATTTTCTCCTCGTTTTTATTACCCTTGTCGTATTTCTCATCTTCCTTATCAATTTACTCGATGGTAATCTCATCGTGAGCGACAGTCGTCCTCTATAATCATCATCATACGAATTAACCATTGGTTTCCTTAATCAACAGGTTTGCCTCGGTCAACATCATTATTATCAATCACCACCTTCATCCTCAAACACGATTATAATCCTTAATCGTCATCATTATTATCAACAATTACCCTTAATCACCATTCTCACCAACAACCACTATTCCCCCTCAATCATCATCATCAATCACCAATCATCACCCTCAAGAACCATTACTCCCCCCCCTCTCAATCACCATCATCACCCTCAACAACCATCACCTCCCTCCCTCTTAATCACCATCATCCCCCTCATCAACCATCACCTCCCCCCCCCTTTCAATCACCATCATCACCCTCAACAACCATCACCTCCCCCCCTTTAAATCACCATCATCACCCTCAACAACCATCACCTCCCCCCTTCCCAATCAGCATCATCACTCTCAACAACCATCAGCTTCCCCTTTATCAATCACCATCATCACCCTCAACAACAATCACCTCTTCCCCCCCCCAATCACCATCATCACCCTCAACAACAATTACCCCCCCCTCTCCCTCAATCACTATCATCACCTTCAACAACCATCACCTCCCCCCCCTTCCCAATCACCATCATCACCCTCAACCATCACCCCCCCCTCCCTAACACCATAATCACCCTCAACAACCAGCACACTTTCCCTCCTCCCAATAACCATCGTCACCCTCAACTACCATCACCATGCTCAATCAATCAACCAATCAAATTAGTGATTCTCTCGATGCATGGACCATTGACAACATCTCACCAACATTCACGGTCCTAGCCTACTCTATATGTTGTTCTCCTTGTTTATTAATATCATCTTAGCTCCTTCTCCCATTATCTTTTCAGCGTAATTTTGGGTCTATCTCTCCTTTTCTACCCTTGAGGATTCCTTGTACGCGCCTGTATGGCTATGTTTTACGATGCCTTCCATAACGTATGTTATATCAACCTCCATTCTCTTCGCTTAATCTATTGTTCCAGTTGATGTTGTTGACTCCTGTCCCATAAGTCTTCATTCTTTGCCATGTCCTGCCACTTTATGCCCATTATCCTTTGTAGATATCTGTTAACGAAGAACTGGATTGTTTTGTTGTAAGGCCTTAGTCTTCTCCGTCACTTCGCTCCATACAGTAACACCAACTACACTGTTGTTGTATAGTCTACCTTTTGTGTGAATATTCATTTCTCTGGATCTCTAAGTCGTTTAGTGTCCACAATGCCATTCTTAGCCTTCCATTTCTCGTTCTTGCTTCTGCATCACTCTCAACTACGGCTCTCCCTTCATCATAATTAGTTCTTTGTTACGAGTGTTGAGTTTAATTAATTTGGTTTTCTCCATGTTGATATTCCACTGGAAATATACTTGAGGTATAAATGGCATGCTAAATCTGCTGTATATACTGTTTCCACTTTAACCATGCGTGCAAGATGCAGGATATACGCGAGACAACACTCTGGTATTCTGGAGACTGGTTTTAAGCCTATGTTCCTTCATTAACAATCACATTGTTTCGTGTCTTCACAGGTGCATAAGAGCGATCCAAGTTTGTTACGACTCTCACCGCATTTCTGGCAGTGCGAGCTGAGGTCGTAACAATAAACCCAGCTCTAATCAACAATGGTTTCCTTATCCGAGCTCGCTGCTAGAACACCTTCATCAGCTGTGCTGTGTTGGTTGTAGATTTAGAGATAGGAGGGAAAACAATTTTCATTTAACTCTTTCAGGACGGTAGGAACCTGCCAGGGGGCGTATTTTCCTGTCGAACAGGACTTTAAGCCCCTGTCAAGGGCCGGTGATTTTAAGATGATATTTTTTAAATTAATATATATACGTTTTTCTGCCTGAAAGACTTTCTAGATACTTCAGAAACGTAGGTTGATTCTTTTGTTTCGTTGTACATAAAAATGGTAAAATTAATAAGTTTTTTGTTACAAAGTTATTTGCTAGCTATTTAAGTCATTTAATTCTATTATCGATATCAAATTTGCTCACACCAAACTACTCTCTTGTCTGCAGAAAGAGCGCTTAGTCTCTTTGAAATTATTTATTAAAATGAAAACGTACATTTCATTTAGCTCTTGTGTTGAATTTTCTAGTCAATTTGAATTATGCTGGCAGAGAAGTGAATTCTTTACAAAAGGTGGGCGTTGTCAAATAAAATAAACATTTAATTTTTGTGGTGGCAGACAAAAAAACATACATTTTGTTTCGTGTTCCGCATGTTAGACGTGATTTATGATTCGGAAATGAAAGTAGATATATTCTTCCGGTGTTTGGCTGTAAATATACCGGTGAAACCTTAAATTTGTGTAAAATATTTAATATTACCCCTTTAAAGTGATAAAGTGGCCGTTTCCGAGTCAGGTAACAATAATTCTCAAAATTGTTATGCGCTAGACTAATGTCATGTTAGGTCTACCTTAGATAATTTCGTAAATTGATGCAGTTTTGAAACAAGTGTGTCCCAAATGACAAAACATGGATTAGCAGTCTATATTGGGTAACTGACATGTTCATTGTTTTTTTTCCTCGAAGTTTTTTTATGTTGCTGCAAGTTTCTTGCTTCCTTTCTATTTTATAAATGAAGCTACATTTATTTGATTTATATAATCGTATTGGTCATGCAATTCTCTTTCATTCCGACTAGCTGTGACATGACCTACACCGGCTATGGTTAGTCGGTTTGTTAAGAACAGCATAGATGGCGCCATACAGGCTACGGGACTACTTTGCTTTAATGTTTGAGTCTATTAAGATGGACTCCCATATCTGTTGTTGTTAATGAATGCCCATAAAGAGAAGGATTAATCTTGTGTACGTTCTTAAAAGGACGTTAAGTGGCGGGTTGACGAAGCTATTCTCACATCCCAAGCGTGATGATGAAAGTGGATAGAGGTCCTCCAGGCGGTTATGCTATGCTTGGCTTCATATGCGTGTCGCTCACTACTACGGGGATCACGTCGACCCCCCACCTCGTTGCTAGATGGCCATGAAAACAGCCCATTTCCAGGGAGGTCTACGAGGAAGCCGAGGTGAGGGTATTGGCCAGTATTTTGCTTGACCTTGACTAACATCTCTTCTCAGTATGTTGTGCCTGACGAGATGGTAGTATTCCTGCACAGCACATTTGTTAACCACCCTCCGCTGCACATATCAAAACGCAGAGGAGTAATAAGCTGCTTGAGCCTAGTCCTTTGAGCAGGAAATCATCATTCCTGGCTACACCAAGCTCACGCCAGAGCTGGGACCTGCACAGGAGCATCTGTCCCAGTTAATGTACAGCTCGACTAAGACAGACTTTTCTGGAGAAAGAATTGCGTAGAGCACTAATAGTGAATATCAATGTTAGAGATATCAACAGACGTCGATTCAGTAACGATATATAAAGCTTACTCCACATAGTGCGTGAGAAATAATAAGACTTTGTTAAGTGCATACATTGTGGTGTTTACTTAAAGAATGAATCAATTAAGTAATCAGTTTCTCTCCAAGTTAGTCAATCAAAAAGATGGACATCGGTCTTGACAAGTTGAACGAAGCTTGTTACAAGAAACACAGATGTGTCATTATGTGGAGAACAAATAACCAGAACACACTCCTCTAGTATGTCGGAATCAATAATTGCTAAGAATGACAGATTGAATGACGCCGGCCGAATTTATTGATGACTCTACAAAATTCACCATCAACATTATTATTATCAGCATCATCATCATCATTATCTTCATCATCATCATCATCATCATCAAGTCATTCAATCATGGTACTGTCTTTCAAGCTCTGGATTTTATCATTCTTTTTATGTGTGTCATCTGTAGCAGTCTTCCGCTAAGTATAACTCATCACCGCCATGTCTTTACGCTTGTTTCACAAAGGTTTGACTTGGTTTTCCTCTCCTTCTCTATGTTCTGTCTTCCAAGACTTTCTTCACTGAGTCCTCATGGCGTGGGTTGTGGTCCAGTTGGTCTGTCGTTGTTTTTGTATCTTTTGTAGCAGCTTTATTTCCTTTATCACTTCTGCCACTTCCGTTTTATGTCCAGCGCACTTTATAAATCTTTCAGTAACACCACATCTCAAAAACCTCCAAGTATTTCTTTGTTATTTTATTTATTGCCAACGTGTTGGACCGTATCACGCCACAGACTAGACATATGGATTCCTTTATGTATTGTCAGACTAATACATCCTGAGATCAGGAATCTCTGTTTCTCTCTAAATGGTTCGCAACGCAATGCTAGTTCTTATGTCTCAATTGGCAGTTTTACTTATCTGGGATCTGCAATCAGCAACACTATCTCGCTCAAGGTGGAGATAGACAGTAGGCTTGGCAAGGCATGTACTGTCATGGTCCGCTTGACGAAGAGAGTCTCGGAGAACACTGTTCTGTCTCACTGCACCAAAGTCCAGGTCTATCAAACCTGCGTTCTTGAAACTCTCATGTATGGAAGCGAGACTTGGAGAACTTACATTAAGCAGGAACGGGGTTCAACACCTTCCACGTGAGTTGCCTACGGCGTATATTGCGAATTTGGTGTAAAGAGAGAGAGTGCCACATAATGTGTTCTTACGGTGAGCAAGCGCTCCTATCATGTACTCGCTGATAAGCCAGCGACGTCTTCGATGGTTGGGGTATGTTTTCCGTATGGAAGCTGAGCGCCTGCTTAAGGATATCCTCTATGGACAGCTAGCCATTGGAGCTAGACGAATTGGTCGTCCCACGCTGCGATTCAATGACGTATGTAAGAGGGACACGAAGTCCTGCGACATCCCACCCGAAAGCTGGGAATAGATTCTCAGAAACGAGGCGTTTTGGGAACAATAAATTAGAAGAGCCATAATGGCTGCCGACGGTTGTTTCAGATTAAAGAGAAAGACTGAAAAGATCGGAGGACACTCTTGCATGTCAACCTCTTCAGGGTGGAACGCATGAACACCGGCAGGGACTGTCAATCGCGGATTGGACTTTACAGTCACAGCAGATTGTGTCGAAATACAGGAAACATAACTGGACAAAACTAACAGGACGAAACGTGCATGGTCTACAGAGAAGGAGACGTCAAAGAGGATGTATCTATGACATCGTGCAACTTCTGTTATGATTTGACCCAGGTATGGGATGTAATGACAACCTATGCTACTCCACGCCTGCCGTGATAGTTATAACAGCCAAATAGGTTGGCAGTTGTAAGAAGCATCGTTCTGCAAGGGACATGCTACTGACGTACATGAGAATTGGTACACTTGATAGATTTTATTTTACCATCCATGGCTACCTTTACTTGTGTTTGCTTTGTTTGCTATGATCATTGACTCAGCCTTTTCCATATATATTATAATGTAGTAGGATTTTGCTATTTATTGATGTTATGAGCATTTGATGTTATGAGCATTTGATGTTATGAGCATTTGATGTTATTGGGCAAGTTGTCCGCTGGAGTCTGTGTAAGATAAAAGCAAGAACAGCACCACTGTTCTCACACAGAGTTCATGTCATAAAAGGATGTGTGACATGACATAACACCGGCCATGGTTAGAGGGTTTGTTTAGAGAAGCTTAGATGGCTCCTAACAGACTGCAGATCTATCTTGCTTTAGTGTTTGAGTCTATTAAGATGGATTCGTACATCGGTTAACCACTCTCTGCGGCACTTGTCTCAACGCATCGGAGTAATAAGCTGCTCGAGCTTAGCCCGCTAAAGAAGAAATTTTCCTCCCAGATACATCCATCTCACGCCACAGCCTTGACCTGAGCAAGGGCATCTGTCCCTGTAGCACAAGTCGACTAAGACTATTGAGCAAGAATTCATGTGTACAAATAAAACACTTCCAAACCTGATATTTTGGTCAGCAATTACATAAAATGGCTGCATATACACACAGAGATGAGCAGACAACGAAATTCAGACTCAAGTAGTGGACTCAAGGCCCACCTCCACAGGATGAGTCTCAGAGACACTGCCACGGGCGGTTGTGGAGAGCCCAAGCGTGCACCAGAACATATCCTGCAGGACTGCTCCACTTAAGCAGACGGAATAGAGCCACAGTCTGGCCAGGGGGGTCGACAATGCTCGAAGAGCTGTGGGGGACCTGCAAAGAAATGAATTGCACATTTTCCTTCGTGAAAGTCATCGGGCTAGAAGCATAACATCAGTTGATCGAAGAATGCGAGGAAGATTAATAATTTGTTCTCCCAAAATGAGATCTCATTACAGAAAACACTTAAAGGACTTCATCTTTTTCCTCATCTGTAAGGAAATCTGTTCAATGCTGACTAAAGCTAGGCTAGGTTGGTCAGTCGCTCTTGTAACATGGAAGACCTCAGATGTGTTTCTTTTCATTGCAATTTTGAAAACGGGATCAAGATGCTGAGCAGCGCATGAGCTGAAGTGGTCAACGACCCATAGCTGACTACTAGCGTCAGGGCCAGCGAACCAAAGCTGCCAAGATCATTCTACACCTCCACGCAATGTCCCTGGATAACAGGCTGCAGCAGGCAGACTGGCTAAAGAGAAGGGATCGAAGAGGGAATGCTAACCCGGTGCTCACAAAATGATTGCTGGTCGGATGTGTTGGACCGAAAGGTGCAAATATCGCAGTCAAGCTGTAGACTACGACACAACGCATTCCATTCTCTGGACTACATTCTGCTACTTAAGCCCTTTCAGGGTTTGGTAGCGGGCGACTGAGAACGCACGAAGCCAACCCAAGCCAATTTTGAAAACGGTCTTTCACAACTTGCGATTGAAAATACATTGGTATGCAGGCATCTATATGCAAAACACAGCGTCGGAAAGGCGTCTTGTCCAAACTGCAGTAACGACTCCAGAGCACTTTAAGGAACAGGAAGAACTGTATCCACTCCAGGTGCAAGACGCCAAGACGCCTGTCACGAAGTCAATGATTTAATTATGCAACCGGATGAATATTAAATAATTAACATAATAATTATTTCACTTTTGATTGAATAACCACCGATATGGATCTCCTCTCCTTTCCTCACGCCTTATCTCACACTGTACCCACTAGTGGTAATTCTATGGGGAGGGTCTTCTACGGTCTTTATGTCTCAGCACAAATTGGATAGAAAATAAAACAAAGCTATTATACTGCAGCCTGACCATACATCTTTCGTTTCGTTCAACATCTCCCTGTCTCTAGTACTTAATGCTTGACCTGTCCTGGCTTGGGAAGGAAAGTTATTGCGCTGTAGAAGTCTTACCTCGTTCGTGCAATTTTGGCGCTTCCGTCCGCCATCTGTTGACTCAATTTTGCCTTCTTTAGTTCCGAGCATCCATCATAGTCTAAGCTATTATTATTTCAAAATCTGTATTTTCTTTTTCATTGTCTTTCTCTCTGAACCGACTGTCTTTCTTGTACTCTTCTTTCATTTCTTTCTTGACTTATTTTTATTCTTTCTTCTTTATTATTCTGTATTCCATTGTTCTTCATTTCTGTATTTTGTCTCTTCTTTCTTGATTTATATATTATTTTCTATTCTCTCTTTCTCATTCTTTCCATTTCTGTTTCTGTCTCTCTGTCTTTCTATCTCTTTCTGTCAATATGTCTAGCGCTTTTTTTTTCTTACTCTATTTTTCTACCTCTTTTTGTTTTCTGTCTTTAAATCTATGATTCCATATCTTTTTTTCTCTCTTTTTAATTCATATTTTCTTGTTTTTCTCGTGCTCTCTTTCTTTTTTTCTTTATCTTTCTAAATCTTCCTTTCTTTTCATCCATTTTCCTTTTTTCCATCTAATCTTTACATCTCTTTGTTTCATTCCCTCTATTCTTTTCTCCCTCATTCTTGCTCTCTCTCTCTCTCTCTCTTTGTTTATCATTCTTTATGTCTCTAACGTATCTTAATCTCTCTATCGATTCTCTCTCTCTCTCTCTATTGTACCTCACTATCTCTCTCTTCTCTCTCTCTCTGTCATATATCCCTCACTCTATCGTATGTCACTCTATCTCTGCCTTATCTCACTCACTCTATCGTATCTCACTCTATCACTGCCTTATCTAAATCACTCTATCGTATCTCACTCTATCTCTGCCTTATCTAACTCTCTCTATCGTATCTCACTCTATCTCTGCCTTATCTAACTCTCTCTATCGTATCTCACTCTATCTCTGCCTTATCTCACTCACTCTATCGTATCTCACTCTATCTCTGCCTTATCTAACTCACTCTATCGTATCTCACTCTATCTCTGCCTTATCTAACTCTCTCTATCGTATCTCACTCTATTTCTGCCTTATCTAACTCACTCTATCGTATCTCACTCTATCTCTGCCTTATCTAACTCTCTCTATCGTATCTCATACTATAGTATATTTTACTCCCTATCTCAGTCTCTTGGAACCGCGTAGCGCAGAGGTTAGCGAGCGGTCTTTGCATCTGAGTGGTCCTGAGTTGATTCCCCAGTTGAGCCGGAAATGTTTTTTCATACCGCAACGGCCGCCCGGGTAGACCCAGCCTTGAATGGGTACCGGTTAAGTCCATGAAGTAAAGTCGAAGGAGAGGAGATGGCTACCGCCCTCATATAACCGATCCTTTGAAATGTGAGATCGCTAACACCTCACACCTCTAAGGCAGCAATGCTATGAGTTACTTTACTTTTATTCTATCTCCCCCCCCCCAAATCTTTCTCTCTCTCTCTCTCTCTCTCTCTCTCTCTCTATCTATATATCTATCTCACCCTATCATTCTAGCACCGTACTTGCTCAGGCGTACCCAACAACCCCCCACCCGAGGTCTTTCACTATCCTATTTCTTCCAACTGACGTGACTTCCTCACTCAGACTCGAGCCTCTCTCACTATCTGCCTTTTCGCTCTAACCGATCGACCTTCTCTCACGACAGTTCACTCTTTTCCTAATTAAACCTCCGCTAACTTGTCTACCAACCTCAGCTAGTAACTCTACTCTCTCGCATGTCACCTATCTCATTGATTCATCCATACGTTTCTTCACTCCTTTTCGCTTTCTCCTTCTGGCAATTGTTCACCCAATCATGATTGCACCCTCCGGCTATCATCGGCAATCATATGAGAGATGAAACACACAGTCAGTCCATCTCTCACTCACATACTCGCTCCCTTACTCCCTCCCTTTATGACTGCCTCCTTACAATGTCAATTCTATACTACCTGATTGACTCACTCTCTGTCTAACACATGCATTACATATCTCTCGCCCTTAATAACTTTCCCCCTAACTTATTCATTCACACACACTAACTCTTCACTCACTCACTCACTCTCTTGCTCAAACCTCAACGCATTCACTTATTCACTCCCTTCATAAAACATACCCTCTATTCTTCCCTCACCACTCCTCTTTCCCTTCACACTCACTCTCTCCTCATTTCCTCCTCTCCCTCCTCATTCCTCAACCATCCTCCTTCCATCCTCTCCCCTCTCTACCTTCATCCTCTCTCCTCACTCGCTTTCTCACTCCACATTCCTTAACGCATTCACCATTCCCCTCTTTCCTTCCATTCACCGTCATCCATCCCTCGCTCAATCCTCCTCCTCCCTCCTCATTCACTCCCTCCCATCTCATTCACTCCCCCTTTCTTGTTACTCCCTCACAATTCTCTCCTTCACTTCCTCCCTCCTTCCTTTCACTTCCTCCTATTTCCCACTTTCAATCCCATCCTACTCCCTCCCTCCACTCCTCACTCACTCACTCCCTCCCTCCTCCACCCACTCCCTCACTTCCCTTCCTTACTGCCCAACTCACTCTTAAAACCGTCGTCATTTTGGCAAACAAACACAACCCACCCAAAATCCCCTCTCGTACCATCCATAAATCACCTTTCACATCAAACCCACAAGATATACCAGGCGACGTTACGACCTTTTGTCCTGCTTCCTATAACAGCTACCATAGAGACAATACTACATCTATTATTTCTGATACCTTCCAGGCACGGCTACTGATAACGGACAGTACAATGTTAACCCGGACAGTCACTCTTTGCTAGATCGATAATTACATTGATTTTGTTTATTACCCTGCCACAGATTCCTGATACCAGGACGTAGTCAATTATGCCAAGGCTTCAATACTAGAGGTCACGAACCAATACGCAGTCCACATGGGCTATCTAGAGATCACATACTTGTAGTTTAATAAATGAGGCGAAATATGTTTCCTCAATTTGGGGCAACAATCCATTAACGGAATCTTGGACCTTTCTAGACGTACTTTTCTGTGTTCCCTCCGTCACAGAGAAATACAATAGGACGGACTTGACATTGCAGTTAAGGATCTCTATTTTTGTAGCGGATTAATTTTGTCGTTTTTCATAAATTCTCCAAAGCAAGGACACCTCCTTTGCCTATTTATTCTCAACGTGCTGAATTTGTGCAGGAGGTGCGGCGGTCAGAGACACAAATCTTAATTGCAAGTGTCTAAGCCAGCGAACCAGAGCTGCCATGTTGCATCTACACCTCTACGCGGTCATCCTGGATAACAAGATGCAACAAGGGAGACTGGCGAAGGAGAAGGGATCGAAGAGAGAAGGTTAACACAATACAAAATGTGATGCTGAAGTCGGATGTGTCGGACCGAAAGTGCAAATATTGCAGGCAAGCTGTAAACTACAACACAATGCATTCCGTTCTCCGGACAACATTATACTACTTGCAAAAGCTTTTCTAGGGCTTTCTAACAATAGTTTGATAAGTAACGACGAATAGTAAGAAGAAACATTCTCAATTGGTATCTCTATCAGTGGTGGTACGGCATGGACAATCCGAAGGCGCTGGGTTCCATCCCCATCACAGCACCGAACGCTACCCTGGGGAAGCAAACCCTTAGAAAATGCAGGAGGAAGCAGACCCTTACATAAAATGCATGCTGAAGTCGGATGCACTGGGCTGACAGGCGCAAAATAAAAACCAAAGTGCAACGCACATCGCCTTTGGGGATTCGAGAAATAAGACGAATGCAAAAAACAAGAAAAACAAAAATCTCTATTATTATCTTAATTTTGTTTATATTACTACCAATTTAAATGAATTAATCTACATCTTAGAGTACAGTTTATCCCAGTAAAATCGCATTTTTGTAAGTGATTCTATGCCATAATACGAATGAAGTTAACGTAACGATATGCGCATGTCCTGGTCTCGGATGATCGTTCGTTAACTCACGTCCTTCTCTTAACACCGTTGTCCAGTTCTTCACTGTTGTCTTTGACACACCTTTGTCAACTTTTTCTGCCTGCATTCTACGATGAATATCAACTGATCGACATCCTTCAGCTGTTAGAAACAGCGTCATTGCTTGCTAATCAATTCCATGTTTTTAACGGTCTGCTGAGGAAACTATGAGTCGGAAGATAATGAAACTTTACAAACTTGACGGTTGGTATGTGCTGTTTACACCAGAACTGACGTCATTATGCGCTTCAAACTTGTTGCAGTTTGGTCCGGTTTTATTTGAACACGCCTGTAACGTGGGGTTTCTCCGAGTACCCTCAGACATAACGTAATTGTCCCAATGCTAAGTAACATTATTTTATTTTGAATTTGGCTGTGGTAATGAGACAGAAGAGGGAAGTCATCAGTCAAAGGCTAGATCTGGAAGTCTTTTCGTAAAATAATAATTGACTTCAATTTTCTTATGCAGAAGTCGAATTCTTCATAACCCATTCAATTGACAGCAGGAAATGAAATTATGATAAGAGACACCACCATCTTATTCCAGTTCTTATCCTAAACTACCTCGATAGATCATGCAGTGTGCCCTTCTTAATTAGGTGAGGGAACTGCAGGGGCACTCTATAGCGCTGAAGGAATATTCGGACGGATCTATCTATCTATCTATCTATCTATCTATCTATCTATCTATCTATCTATCTATCTATCTATCTATCTATCTATCTATCTATCTATCTATCTATCTATCTATCTATCTATCTATCTATCTATCTATCTATCTATCTATCTATCTATCTATCTATCTATCTATCTATCTATCTATCTATCTATCTATCTATCTATCTATCTATCTATCTATCTATCTATCTATCTATCTATCTATCTATCTATCTATCTATCTATCTATCTATCTATCTATCTATCTATCTATCTATCTATCTATCTATCTATCTATCTATCTATCTATCTATCTATCTATCTTATCTATCTATCTATCTATCTATCTATCTATCTATCTATCTATCTATCTATCTATCTATCTATCTATCTATCTATCTATCTATCTATCTATCTATCTATCTATCTATCTATCTATCTATCTATCTATCTATCTATCTATCTATCTATCTATCCATCTATCCATCTATCCATCTATCTATCTATCTATCTATCTATCTATCTATCTATCTATCTGTCTATCTATCTATCTATTTATCTATCTAATCTATCCAATCTATCCAATCTATCCAATCTACCTAATCTACCTATTCTACCTTGTTTACCTTGTTTATCTTGTCTATCTTGTCTCTATGTCTGTCTGTCCATCTGTCTGTCTATTTATCTTCAGTCCACTTGTGTCGTTAGACCTCGTAGGGGTGTGCGACCTCCTTTCTTTCATATTTTTTGGCAGGCTAAATCCGCTGGTGACTTGCCAGGTTAATCCCAGCATATGTTGCCAACCGTTACGTTGATAATGCCTGTAATATACGATCGCCTATTTTCGGGACTGGTGGTGGGGTGAGCATAAATTAGAGCAAGGTAGACACACAGCCTGCCAGTCCCCATCTATTCAGCTCAGCTAACCACATAACAAAACCTGATGTTATAGCCCCACAGTCTACATCTATTCCGCTCAGCTAACCACATAACCAAGTCCTGATGTTATAGCCACAGCCCGTCTCCTTTTTGCGACGTGTTCTCTGTGGGGTAATAACCCCTAGAGTAATTGAGTAGATTTTTAACTTGAATTTTGCCCGAGCAGTGGCCGATAAGCAGACTATTTTCGATTTCCAGCTGCCAAGTGATTTTTAACGTGCGAGCCACTGTTTACTGGTGTCTGATCTCATCGGTCTTCATCGTGGATTGAACCCGCAAACTACAGAAGCCGAGACGAACACCTTACCTAGAAACCATTGGGAAAGAAAAGTTGTTTCCTGTTCAAACCGTCAAATGCTTTCATATAATCCACGAACATTATATATATATATAGTGGTGCGCTCCATTATCAGATTATTGAACAATTTTCCGAATTATAGGTATCTAATCTACGTGGGTCTACTCATACTTTGTTGACAACTCACTTCTTTGTCCTTCAATCGTGTATGGCCTCTTTCTGATATAATCCCGTTCAATATCCTCACAGAAACCGGTAGCAACAATCTGTATCATAACTATATCGAAGTGCTGATGTCTGCTTTTTCTGAGACACCATCTGGACCAGTCAATTTATCAACTTTCAGCGATAAAATAATTGTTCTAATTTCTTATGTGTTCAGCGTGTAGTCTAGTCGACAGTGTGCGGACTTGCTCAGACTGGAATTACACGGCTCGAATCACGGACGAACAGAAGCAAATCCGAGCGTGGCTCGTTTCTAGTACGACCGATTCTCCAATTGACCCAACACTAGCTTCAGTAGAAACTATGTTTCACTTGACTCTATCCTACAGTCACACCCTTGCACAACTTTCACACGCACCCTCATGGTGAGGCCCTTCCATTGCACTTTGGTTGGGCTAGCTTCTGAGGGCGCACAAACCTAGCATAGGTACATACAGATGCACACATGCATCCAAGCACTGGTTTATGCGTCCTGACATCGCCCAATTGACTACGGTCTAGGGTGGACAATGGCGCGCCTCCACCAGTAGAAACTAGTGAGGCAAACATCTAAGCAGCAACAACAACGTATATATAAACAGCAAGGAAAGGAACTGACCACCCCAGCTCACATAGGCTGCGGCTTTGCCCATAAAGAGTTACTTCATCCCCGACGGAAATTGTTGCCATGTGCTACACCTTTACTTTTTATATTCAGTTTTTGTTGTAGTTGGGTTCCCAGAACTGTTCTATTCTGTTCTAGAAGTCGACTTCACTGCACTCCAGGCATACCCATAGGTGCTCAGTCTCTCTCAGCAGATGGCGCAAAGTGTGAATGCTGATGGTTTCAGTAGCATGTTGGTTGTACACCTTCCTGTTCCTTTCTCTCGGGTTCCCCGATCCACTGGATCCTAATTTGATTTGAAGTACCACAGCTTGTGCCTTGCAGACTCATCCGAAGCAGTGTCGTTTTCCAGCTGGTGGTCCTTGATAACCTTCACTATGCCACCTTTATCCATTTCCACTGTGCCTGAAAGGATGCGCGTGAAGCCAAAAAATCAGCTCGCTCGTTGCCCGCAACCCCCGCATGACCAGGACAGTAGATCCACACCAGCCCCTGGAGTTTTGAGTTCTCCAGCGCTGCTATCCACTCATGTCGCAGCCACCCATTCCGCACCTTCCGAAGTAGTGTTTGGGAGTCTGACACGATGGCTGCTCCAGCTGTAGATGTCTCAGAACTTACCTCTAGTACCGAATCCACCGAATGTCCGAGGGATCTCGCAGAACATATGTAATTAATATTTCATTTAAATGGTTTTCCTATCTCATCGTTTTGATTTTTGATGTTGCTAAGAAAATAAGGCAATTTAATGGTATTATAAGGTTACCCCGATATCTGTGACACACCCGGAGGAGGGAGGACAGTAGAATATCAAAGGATTGTCTTTATGGGGAATTACAGTTGGATAAAATATCTCAGGGTTGAAGACTTCTTCGGTAGAAGAATGCGTGAAAGCGGGATATGAATAATGCGAGCATCGATTTGGGATGGAGGACACAATGGATCGTGTTACATGGAGGGGTATGATTAAGCATGGAATACAGGCACAGTAGATACTTATTGCGGATAGTCTAAGGACAGCGTTTGAAAAGACACCACTCACTATTCGATGCCGCAAGCGGTCCAAACTTTCCCTGGACACACTGTGGGAGAGAGAACCTTCTCTGCTAGGACTGGTCTTACGAGTCACATTCGTTATCGCCATGGACTGTAGTTACATCTTTTTTTTCCAAAGCGCAACTCACTATCGTCTGACAAGTCGGACATTTTCAATCATAAAGTACTCTGCTCAAACGAAACTAGTTGATACAGCAATACATGATGCGGGTAGAATACCCACATAGCCTAAAACCAACTTCCATTGATGAAATATACCCTATAATTCTTCTTCTTCTTCTTCGTACGCTGTCAGACGTCAACTTGAATTTGTTCGAAGAAAACAGCTGTCATCCTGAGGCTGTCGACACTGCCATAGAACTTGTCTAGTGTCGGCAGTGATGATGACCACATGTGCTTTCTCTGGTCCTCGTATGTCGGACAATTTTGCAGCAGATGTTCAGCGGTCATTTTCACTGTACCACATGTGCATTCGTCAGTGCCACCTATCTTCAGTTTATTGAATATATATATATGTATATATATATATATATATATATATATATACATATATATATATATATATATATATATATATATATATATATATATATATATATATATATACCCTATAATTGACATAGCATGCCCAGAGATCCGAAGAAGCAGAAATCGAGCAAGAAAAACAGAAGCATGACCCAAGGCACCCAATGTTTGTACATCAGGTACAAAACACAAGACGCAATTCCAGACATTGATTTCTAAAAACAACAAACCTTATACATACAGACCTGAAAGTCGCCATATCGAGAGATGGCACGAAATGGTGCAGGCCCCAGAGATGGAACTTCGGGAGGAACCTGCTCCTGGACATCATCTACAACATGGAAGTCGCTGAACAGACTCACAACTGGTGTATCACGGTGTAAGAGGAATATGAAGCGATGGGGATACACATATTATGACACTTGTGATTGTGGAGCAATGCAGGACCCAAACCACATTATTTTTTTTTAAATTTTTTTAAAATTTGCATTCGCCTTATTTATTTATTCCCCAAGGCGTGTGTGCGTTACACTGTGGTTTTTATTTTGCGCCTGTCGGCCCAGTGCATCCGACTTCAACATGCATTGTATGTAAGGGTCTGCTTCCTCCTGCATTTTCTAAGGGTTTGCTTCCCCGGGGTAACGGCTGGTGCTGTGATGGGGATCGAACCCAGCACCTTCTGGTTGTGAGCCGTGCCACTTAACCACTAGGCCACGCCGTCCCCTAAACCACATGATGACCTGCCCCAACCTTCAGGAAGCATACAATAGGAGCGTCATTATTGAGTCAAATGATAAGGAATTCCATGTCGCTGAATACTGGATGAAAGATGTATAACGTGGTACTTGGACACGGAAAGTAAGTAAGTAAGTAATCATAAGGTTAGTAATTTAAATATGTTTGGAATTACCGGACAAATGCTAGTTGGACTAATCGTAACGACAAGGCGTTTGCGATGGATGTTACAGACGCTACGAAAAACAGATGGGAGCATTACAACTCAGTCACTGGTTTTGGAATTCCCAGGGCAAAAGAAACAGGGCAGACCTAAACACTAATGGAGGACGGAAGTCGAGACAGAACTAAAAAAGACATGAAAGACACGAGGAAGCTGGAAATGATGGCTCTTGGCAGGACAATTTTATCAGTAATGCTCTCTTTGCGGGCCTCGGTAGCGCAATGTTTAGAGCACTGGGTTCCCAGTCAGGGGACTAGGGTTCAATCTCCAGTGGGTGCAGGATTTTTTTTCGAATCAAAAACAAGTGGGCACCAGAACAAACTGGGAAATAAAGACGGTCGGCGTGATGCTGACCACATCATCCACTATGTGCTGACAACATCATCCAATA
This sequence comes from Ariolimax columbianus, assembly GCA_036924085.1. NCBI lineage: Eukaryota > Metazoa > Mollusca > Gastropoda > Stylommatophora > Arionidae > Ariolimax > Ariolimax columbianus. Next base: position 66,437,281 of record JAVGWX010000016.1, on the reverse strand, counting down.
TGTGCCGGCGGGGTGCTGACCACATCATCCACTATGTGCTGACCACATCATCCACTATGTGCCGGCGGGGTGCTGACCACATCATCCACTATGTGCCGGCGTGATGCTGACCACATCATCCACTATGTGCTGACCACATCATCCACTATGTGCTGACCACATCATCCACTATGGGCTTGCGTGATGCTGACCACATCATCCACTCTGTGCCGTTGGTTCCAAAACAATAAAAGCCTAACACCATATTTCATATGTCCCGCATGGCCTAACGGGATATTTACTTTACTAATTCTCTCCTTCAGTCCCTCACAAACTCGCTCAATATCTTTATTTTTCAATCACTCACTAATTCATTCGCTGACGTTATTCTACACTGAATAACTCAGTCACTATTTCTATCCTTCAAGACTAACGTCTGGTCAATCACATCCAAACTGATCTGACATGTTAATCAGGGCATGGCCTACTTTAGATTGGTTGTCTGATTCGCCGGGAAAATCCCTTGAAACGTCAAATTCAACCGACGACTAAATGACGGAACTCATATTGTGCCAAGGGGGATCAAGACGCTGAGCAGCGAATGAGCTGCAGTTGTCAGCGCCCCATAGCTGACTGCTAGCATCGGGGCCAGCGAACCAGAGCTGCCAAGACCCTTCTACATCTCCACGCGGTGATCCTGGATAACAGGCTGCAGCAGGGCAGACTGGCTAAGGAGAAGGGATCGAAGAGGGAATGCTAACCCGGTACTCAAAAAATGCTTGCTGAAGTCGGATGTGTTGGACCGAAAGGTGCAAATATCGCAGTCAAGCTGTAAACTACGACACAACGCATTCCGTTCTCTGGACTACATTCTGCTACTTAAGCCCTTTCTAGGTTTTATAGCGGGAGATTGAGAACGAACGCAGAAGAAGAAGAAGAAGAAGATATTGTGCCAAGGTTTATAATTAATCCATACTCCACACAGAGAAATAAAACAAGTTCACGGTACATAACACAATAAATAACTGTTGGGAGCGATCCGTTCACATAATCCTGCGCTGAAACCAACTGCATATCCATCTTTGTTAACCGAACACGTTGTTATGGTTGGACTGATAGTTGACACATGAAAGTTCCGTCATTTAGTTAGCTTTGACATGTCACGTTTAAAAGGGGTTTTTCAGTGATGCAGAAGTCATGTACGCTGTTGTCAAGGTCAGGAAAAATAAATTCTGGAAAGACCCATTTGGCTACTTCTACGTAGCCCTCCCTGGAAATAGAAAAGCCTTCTTGGCAGTTTGACTAATGAGGTGGTGGATCAAAGTGATCCCCCGTACTAGTGAGCAACGCGCAGATGAAGCCAATCATATCACAACCGCCTGGAGGACCCCGGTCCACCTTCATCAGCACGCTGGTTATGTGAGGAAAGCTACTGCATCCCCCCCCCCCCTAAATGTCATTTTCAGTGTGCACAAAAGAGTAATTCTACTTATTGTGGGAATTCAACAACAACTCTATTCTTAGCTCAAGAACTCAGTCCCTAACCCTCTTCATCACCAGTAGCTCGCTCACTTACTCTCATCCATAAACTAAATCATCTACTAACTCTCTCCTTCACTGACAAACTTTATTACTGACTCAATAGATCTAACCTTCACTCAATAACTCACTAACTTACAAGCTCACTCACTCTCTCATTCCCTCAATAACTCACTAACTTACTCACAAACTCACTCGCTCTCTCTTTCACTCAATAACTCACTAACGTACTCACAAACTAACTCACTCTTTCCTTCACTCAATAACTCACTAAATTACTCACAAACTAACTCACTCTCCCCTTCGTGCACTAACTCACCAACGTCTTTACCACGAACTCGATATTTCACGCACTAACTCCCACCCTCCCTCACTCACTCACTCACTCACTCACTCACTCACTCACTCCGTCTTTCGCTCCTGAATCTATCTATCTCAATCCTCAACATATTCCCTCTTCATATCACACACCACGCCTTCCTATAACCAAACCGACACGATCTACTGCTTAATCGGCGTGTCCCCGTAAAATGAACCCTGAAAACCTAAAAATGCACCACCGACTCCCTGGAGCCAATCTGTACTCAACAAACTGTCAATAACAGATAGACATACCCAGTCAAATAATGAAAATGTTAAAAAGAAAACGCTAATAAAGATAACGATTCCCAGGTTCTTGCTTTGAAGTATCAGGAAAAGGTTGACCTCTGCTAGAGCCATGGAATGTTTGGATGAACAGGTCATACGGTGGAAGCTCCGAATTCATTTATTTTCACTGCGGGATATGACAGTACTTTAGAGAAGTCTGGTAAAGATTGGTCGACCCTGCTTGGCTTTTGGATGGGATTTCAGTTATTCTGTCGATTTGAATAGATGGCCATTTCAATTTTGTTACGATATTGCAAACCTTGATCTGACCTGTCTCATCTAGAATTTTTGTTGGCTTTCTAATATGTATTGTAACTGCTGATCTTTTTATAAATCTCATAATCTTATTGTGATTCTGACAATCTTATTGTTATTATCATTATTGTTATTGCTATCGTTACTGTTATTACTATTCAAATCTCATTATAACATTTCTATTCTCATTATAACATTTCTATTCTCATTATAACTTCCAAATCTGATAACTTTGTCAATTCTTTTCTGTTATAGATTTCGCAACTTCATTATAACTTTCTAGATCTCATTACAACTTTTCAAATCTCATTACATTAAAAAAAATATGATTATAGCCTTCCAAATCTCATTATAACGTTCTCAATTCTATTATAACTTTCCAAATCTCTTTATAGCTTTCCAAATATGATTTTAACTATCCAACTCTCTTTATAATTTTCTCAACCCTATTATAACTTTTCCACTATTCATTTTCAAATCTCATTATAACTAATATCTACTACCGTTGAGACATTTCAAATCTCATTATAACTAATATCTGATACTGTTGGGAAATTTCAAATCTCATTATAACTAATATCTAATACTGTTGGGACATTTCGAATGTAATGCATTTTTTCACATTTCCGCTCAAATGTAAAGGATAGGTCATCACTTTGGCTGTAAGATTGTTTCAAACCGCCTGCAAGCATTTATATTAAAACTACAATTGGCCTTATTTCTTCCAGGCAGCCTGTGCCCATCTATCACAGTTACTCATCTTAATGGCAATGGTTTTTTTGCATACATGTTTTGCCATACCAAGCACATCCCTCTTTAGCCACATTATATGCTTGGAGTGGTTCTATTCTTTTCATCACGTGTACCAGTCAATTTCAGTCGACGCTCTGTGGATCATTGGTCTTCAACAGAGATGTAAAATCATCAAACGTTTACCTGTTACAGTATATGTGTCTTAAAGATCCCAAGGATGGGGGGCAGTCAGCCCCCATGGTAGCCCCTCTTAGTCGCCTGTTTTTTATATGCCTGGCAGGTTACGATGGTGTTATGCTTTGCTCCCCTGTTCGGAACCCGGTAACGCTCAAGAGACATTCTAATTAGATCATTTTAAATCTTAATATGACTTTCACAATCGTATTAGGACATATCTAATCGTATTGGTGCCTTCGCAAACAATGTGAACATTCCAAACACGGATGAGGCCTTTCAAAACTGAAACCCACAGAGGAAGTGAAAAGATGATGTTACGAGAACATTTGGTACAGAACTGTGGATGATGTGTATGAAAAAGTTGATGATACGAAAACATTTGGTACAGAACTGTGGATGATGTGTATGAAAAAGTTGATGATACGAAAACATTTGGTACAGAACTGTGGATGATGTGTATGAAAAAGTTGATGATACGAGAACATTTGGTACAGAACTGTGGATGATGTGTACGAATCAATGGTGGAACTGAGAAAACGGTTCAAAATAATTATTTGAGACGAGCAACGTTGTGTTTCCATATTCGACAGGAAACGATTAGTGAGATAAATGACTATTCTCTCTCTCCCTCCCTTATTATGTCTGTCTCTCTCTCTCTCTCTCTCTCTATCTCTCTTTCTCTCTCTCAGGCTTCTCATCAGTCATGAACGCATATGATGAATTGAGCTGACAGACAAATAACGATAGACAGTGTAGCAGCTACCAATGGATTTCCCCGTGGTTTAGCCTACAGCATAATGCATAATCCCACCTTGGAGAGAGACGTTTCGCAAATCCTCAAGAGGTTGAACATGAAGTAAAAATGTTGTTGAGACAGCAGGCCACAGGCTTCCATGCTGCAAGTTTGGTGTCCGGACATGGCCATTGGATAAGTATATCAATGTTAGTGGAAAGGTTGTTGAGAAATTATTAATGTAAATAAATGTACAGTCATCCACAATTTAGATCCAATATGGAACATAATTACAGAATGGGCGAGAACAATAGTAGAATGATAAACCTGCTGAAGACTGATGTGTCGGACCGAAAGGGGCAAATATTGCAGTAAAGCTGTAAACTAGCGACACAATGCATCCCGTTCTCCTGATTACATCCTACTACTTGAAAAGCCCTGTTCAGGGCTTGGTAGTAGGAGATTGGGAATGAACGCAGAAAAAGAAGAAGAAGAAGAATGATAAAAAAGAGGGAGCTAATGGGTATATAAGATCATACCGGTAAAACGAGTAAGCAAGTCCAGGTGGCAGAGAAAAAGGCAAATGCAATGTTAGGTATTATTTAAAAAAATATTAAACATACGAACAAGGAAGTGATAAACAAACTGTATAAAGTACTAGTTACAAGGGGCTTCTCATAAGTCTTTACCCTGACCATAAAGGAGTAGGAATTGACATTTGGGACAGTGCTTATTCATTCTATAAATTTATACATTTATACCATTATTCTACGTTACTTTGAGAAGACCTTCAGAATAAAGTAACCTATTTTTCGAACTATTTCAGTTATCAGAAGCCAGTATGACATCTTCATCATTGTCAATATGATTTCTTTTCAGCTTTTTTTTTTAAGCTTTGGGAAAAGAAAAAAAGTCTGATAGAGCTAAATCTGGATAATATGTTGGGTGTGGAAGAATTTCTGTATTCAAATCGTTGGCTCTTTGCAGCACAAGCCTTGCTTTATGGGAGGACACGTTGTTTTGAAGCAAAGGCAGAATTTGAGTTCGCGCTATCCCTCGTTTTCTGGTCACAGTCTTTCTTAGTTTGGTAAGGAGATCTGCATACTATTACCCATTAACCGTGTTACCATGAGGCAGGAAATATTGACGACTCAAAAAACAGTCAGCATCACTTTTCTTGCAGATTTCTGTGCTTTTGACTTGACATGTGTTGGTGAGTCCGGGGTTTTCTACTGCATGCTGGAAATTGTGGGTTCTGAGTCATAATGGTGGACCCAAGTCTCATCTACTGTTACCATGGTCGGCAACTTATTTTCGACCGACACATTTTGAGCAACTGGCCACATCAATCAACCCTCGTTTGTTTCTGTTCACGTGTCAGCAGACGCGGGACCCAGGGGAAACACACTTTTCTCATGTTCAGTCTGTTGTGTAAAATTCTAAAAACTGCATTTTCATTCAGTTTTGCTGACCTAGATATCTCTGCAAATGTCATTTTCCTATCCTGGTCAATTATTTTCTTCACTCTTGCAGCATTTTCATCGCTGCACTCTGAGGATGGTCTTCCTGATCTTGGAAGATCATCAACATGGGAACGGCCATACTTCCATCTTTCCTTCAGAAGAAAGAACAATTCGAGAACACGTCGTTCGACGATTTAATTTATTTCGTGAGAAGCGTGCACAATCACTTTGGAGGCTCTTTCGAGGCGAGCGCTTTACGCTTTACATCCATTCCCAGCTATAGTGGGCTCTTTCGAGGCAAGCGACTTACCTCCCAGCTATAGGGGTCCCTTGAGAGTAGAGCGCCTTTTCTCTCAGCTCTATGGAAGCCCTTGAGTGTCGATCATCTTGCCTACCAGCTAGACGGAGGCGCTTGAAAGAGGAGCACCTTATCTCTGAGCTACAGGATTCGGGGTGGGGTGTGGTGGGGGAGATGGGGCTTTAGAGGCGATCACCTTACCTCTCAGTTGTAGGGGGCTCCTTGAAAAAATTGCGTCTTATCTATCTGTTTTAGCGGGTCCCTTGAGATGCATGTGCATTACCTCTCAGTTGAAGGGATCCATTGAGAGATTAGCGTCGTACGTCTCAGCTAAAGTGAGCCCCTTGAGACAGGAACCCCTTACCTCTCAGCTATATGAGGCCCTTTAGAGACGATCCCTTATCACTCAAATTTAGGGGGCCTCTTGAAAGAGGAACCCCTTACCGCTCAGCTATATGACGCTCTTTAGAAAAGATCGCCTTATTTCTCAGTTTCAGGGGGCCTCTTGAGAGAGGAGCCCCTTACCTCTCAGCTATATGGGGACCATTAAGAGTCGAGCACTTTACCTCTCAGCTATAGGGGGCCGCCTTGAGATAGGAGCCCATTACCTCTCAGCTCTAGGGGCCCTTTCAGATAATAGCGCTTTACTTCTGAGTTATAGGGGGCCCTTTGAGATAGGAGCGCCTTACCTTGCAGCTATAAGGGACTCCTATATATATATGATCCCCTTACTTCTCAGCTAAGAAAGGCTCTTTGAGATCGGAGCACCGTACAAAGCCTCTATAGGTGCTCCCTTGATATTTGAGGCCCTTACCGTTCAGCTATAGGTGCCCCTTGAGAGAGGTGCGCCTTACCTCTCATCTGCAGGGGCCACCTTAAGAGAAGAGCATCTTACCTCTGAGCTTTAGTGGGCCCCTTCAGACAGCCACACCTTACTAATCATCTATAGGGGCCTCTTGAGTCAGGAGCACCTTTCCTTAGATATATGGGCCTCTTGAGTCAGGAGCACCTCACTTCTTATATATATGGCCTCTTGAGTCAGGAGCACATTAGATTTAGACTGCCCCTTGAAAGGTGAGCGCCTTAACTCTCATGTATAAAGTGCCTCTGATTAAATTTCTCGTAATCCTATAAAAAGAGAAAATGCACAGCGGCTATAAGTTGGTTCATGTAATAGAAACACTCTAGCGGTGTCCGAGTGGAACAGAATAGACGTGCTGTAACAACCCAAGAATGTTGTTAAAGTTTGTGAAAATAGTTTTAAATGGCGTTAGCAATTTCATCACGCAATATCAATTCCTCGAAACTGCCACAACAAGGACCAAGGAACAGACTCCCTGAAAACGAGCCAACTACAGTGATCTCTTATCTAATTCATTCATTCATCTTTTCACACTCCATTATGGACCATTGCTCACCCCTGCTGCTTTCTATTTTAAAGCGAAACTGTGTTTTTTTTTATGATTTCACATCAGGTCATCCCGTAACTAGTGAGGTCATGGTTTCCCTTTGAACGAAAAAGAGAATCAATGAAATAGAAAAGACATAAGCACAGTAGAATTCACAGAGTACCACGCATAATGAAAAACATTAAAGCACATCTAGAAATCCCCAGAGAAAACAAACGAAGCAATGTGAAAAATAGTCAAATGACTAATGCATGCTGGGGCATACAAAAGACAGAGGACAGACAAAGAAGGTTTATGCGAAACAAATGGGCAGTCCAAGCTCAATAGAAACTTTGAACGATACTGGCGGACGGAAATAAGATAAGGCTAGGCCAAAGGCGGATGTAGTGTAGTAGATTTGCATGTGGGAATATAATGATAATGAAGTTTGAAGATCATAGTACATTTGTTGATGTGTAGGTAGGAAGATACATGAAATTGCGAATTGGACGATGAAATAAGCGGGGGAGAAATATAAATTAGTACATGTGGATGACAGGAGAAAGGACGTGACGTTTTAGATGTGTAGGGGAAAGACACAGTTGTGAATATGCTGGGATAGATGGACTTAGTAGTTGATATGTAGGCAGGAACGGAAGGATAGAGTAGTTGATATGTAGGCAGGAACGGAAGGATAGAGTAGTTGATATGTAGGCAGGAACGGAAGGATAGAGTAGTTGATATGTAGGCAGGAACGGAAGGATATAGTAATTGATATGTAGGCAGGAACGGAAGGATGTAGTAGTTGATATGTAGGCAGGAACGGAAAGATGTAGTTGTTGATATGTAGGCAGGAACGGAAGGATGTAGTAGTTGATATGTAGGCAGGAACGGAAGGTTGTAGTAGTTGAAATGTAGGCAGGAACGGAAAGATATAAACATTGATAAGTAAACAGAAGAGTATAGAAGTAGAAATAGTAGGCTAAGCATAAAAGTAATGTTTCGGAAATTTAGGTGGGAATAGAGATGCACGCGGGAGTAAACCATATTGTTGTAGAGATGTACGCGGGAGTAAACCATAATGTTGTATATATGTAAGTGGGAGTAGACCATAAAATTGTAGAGATGTAAACGGGAGTAGACAATAAAGCTGTAGATATGTAAGTGGGAGTAGACCATCAAGTTGTAGAGATGCACACGGGAGTAGACCATAATGTTGTAGAGACGGAAGCGGCAGTAGGCCATAAAGTTGTAGATATGTAAGCAGTAGTAGAAAAGTTGTAGAAATGCAAACGGGAGTAGACCATACAGTTGTAGAGATGCAAACGGCAGTAGACCATAAAGCTGTAGATATGTAAGCGGGAGTAGACCATAACGTTGTAGATATGTAAGCGGGAGTAGACCATAAAGCTGTATATATGTAAGTTGTTGTAGACCATAAAGCTGTAGATATGTAAGCGGTAGTAGACCATAAAACTGTAGATATGTAAGCGGGAGTAGAGCATAAAGCTGTAGATATGTAAGCGGTAATAGACCATAAATCTGTAGATATATAAGCGATAGTAGACTATAAAGCTCTTGATATGTAAGCAGGAGTAGACCATAAACTTGGAGATATGTAAGCGGGAGTAGACAGTAACGTTGCAGATATGTAAGCGGTAGTAGACCATAAAGCTGTAGATATGTAAGCGGTAATAGAAAAGTTGTAGAGATGGACGTGGGAGTAGACCATAAAGCTGTAATGTAGGAGGAAATTTAAGGACTGAGTTGTAGATATATAAGTGAGAATAGTGGGATACAGTTATAGAATTGTAAATGGCAAAACAAAAAGAAACAATTAGTAGATATGTAAGTGCAAGTAATAATATAAAGTTATAAATATTTCATAAGTAGCATCGGTAGATACTGTTATAAAAATGTGAATTAAACCAAATATTTTGAAATGGGCAACTGTAGAAACTGCTTTTGGACTGGAATAATTAACATTGTCGTAAAATAAAAACTATATGAAGTTGTCCCAAATTGTATATGCAGTAAGTAACGTGTAAATACTCAATTTAAAAAAAATAATTTTTATTTACAAAAATTGAGACAAATAAATGGATAACAAATGTAGAACTAGATAATTTGACATAAAATCAGAATTTGAGTAAAATGTGGAGTCGGACAAATGAGCGTAAAACGTAGAGCTGAAAAAAACTTGCGTAGAATGTTAAAATAGAGGAATTGTTTTAACACATTGATAAATTGGCGTAACACTTGGAGCTGGATAAATTGGTAAATAACGTGCAACAAAATAAACTGGTGGAAAACAATAAACTAGATAAATTGGCATGAAACGTGGAATTATAGAAATTTGCATAAACTATGAAACTAGACTAACTAGTATAAAAATGTAATTAGAGACATTGGCATAGCACGTGGAACTAGACAAATTGGCATAACACGCGGAACTAGACAGATTTAACTTAATGATTTAAGAGCAGTACTCTGTCAACTATGCCAGCAGTCAGCACCAAAAAGGGTAGTGGTACAGTGGGTTCCATCCCACTGCAACATCCAAGGCAACGCGGAGGGAGACAGACTGGCAAAAGAAGGTGCAAGACTACCACAGCCAGATACTAGTATGACATACGAAGAGTCAAAACGGCTTATTAGAGCTAGATACAGGACCAAATGGGAAACCGAACATACTGGCTACACAAAAAACGATGCCTATTACCAGTTGAACAGAAGAGAGCAGGTCGTGGTCTTCAGACTTCGCACTGGCCACAATAGACTGAGGTACCCCCTATTGAACAAATTGAAGATAGGTCGCCCTGACGAATGCCCGTGTGGTACCGGGAATATGACCGATGAACATTTGCTGCAAAACTGCCCGACATACGAGGATCATAGAGAGCAGATGTGGCCATCACCAGTGGCAACACTAGACAAGCTCTATGGCAGTGTCGACAGCCTCAGGATGACGGCTGCTTTTTTCGAAAAAATAAAGGTGGATGTCTGACTGCGTACAATGAAGAAGAAGAAGAAGAAGAAGAAGAAGAAGAAGAAGAACTAGACAGATTGATATTCAACTTGGAACTAATGGCGTAAAAATGGGAGCTAGATAATTTGGCAAATGACGTGAAACAAGGTAACTTATATAAAGCGTTGAACTAGACACATTAGCGGAAATAATTAAACTAGACAAGTTGGCATAAAACATGGAACTAGACTAACTGACATCCATCGTAGAAATAGACATATTGACATAAATCGTGGAACTGGACAAATTGAAGTAAACAATGTGCAACTAGACACATTGGCGTAAAACGTGGAACTAGAGAACTGGCATAAAACAGAGCTAGACAACGTAACGTAAAAATGGGTGCTAAACAAATTGGCGTAAACTGGAAGCCACGGAAATTGGCGAAAAACTGTAAGTTTTAAAATTAGCGTAAAACACCTAGCTAAACAAATGGGCGTAAAATGGCGAGTTGAACAAATTTGTGTTAAAACTGGGAGCTAAATAGATTTGCGTAAAACAGGGAGCTAAACAAATTTGTGTGGAAAATGCAGTTACACAAATTGGCGTAAAACATCTAGATATACACATTTTCGTTAAACCAGGAACTAGACAAATTAGCGTGAGACGGCCACCTAGATAAATTGGCGTAAAACGTGGAATTAGACAAAGTGGAGTAAAAAGTGAAACTAGACAAATTATCGCAAATCGAAGAAATAGACAAAGTGACGTAATACATTGTACGTGAAGTTAGACAATCTGGAGGTAATTGTTAAACTAGTTCACTCGTTCAGAAGTTGTAACTGATGAATCAGATACAAAATATAACTAAACGGTAATAAAAGATCAAAAGTTACACTAGACCGTTTCTACATCCTAAAACTAGACATTGATGGTATATTTATTTATCGATCTATCGTATCTTCAGTCCACTTGTGTCGTGAGGAGGTGTGATCTCCATTGTTTCATATTTTTTTGGCAAGTGAATAATCCGTTGATGAATTGCCAATTCAATCCCAGTATATGTTACCAACCTTTAGATTGGTAGTCTCTAGATTATACGATCGCTTATTTTTCGTTCTGGTGGTGGTAAATTAGAGCAAAGGTAGACCCATGGCCTTTCAGTCGTCATCGATGCCGCTCCGCTAACCACATAACCAAGACCTGATGTTACAACCACACAGTTCCCTTTTTGCGACATATTCTCAGTGGGGCGAGAATTCCTAGATTGATTTGAGTAGATCTTTAACTTGCATTTTGCTCGATCCGCGGCTCTTAAACATATTTTTTTCGATTTCCAACTAAAAGGGAATTTGATAAATTAAGGTACAGAAATTGCCATATTATACACTGTTATCGGGAATCTTCTTCTTCTTCTTCGTACGCAGTCAGACAGTAACCATTATTTTTTCGAAAAAAGCGGCGGTCATCCTGAGGCTGTCGCCACTGCCATAGAGCTTGTCTTGCAGTTCCACTGGTGATGGCCACATCTGCTCTCTCTGATCCTCGTATGTCGGGCAGTTCTGCAGCAGATGTTCAGCGGTAATTTTATCGGTACCACACGGGCATTCGTCGGTACCACCTATCTTCAATTTGTTGAATAGCTGGTACCTCAGTCTATTGTGGCCAGTGCGAAGTCTGAAGACAACGACCTGCTCTCTTCGGTTCAGCTGGTAATAGGCATCGTTTTTGGTGTAACCAGTATGTTCGGTTTCCCATTTGGTCATGTATCTGGCTTTGATAAGCCGTTTTGACTCTTCGTACGTCATACTAGTATCTGTTTGTGGTAGTGTTGCACCTTCTTTTGCCAGTATGTCTGCCTCCTCGTTGCCTTGGATGTTGCAGTGTGATGGGACCCACTGTACCACTACCCTTTTTGGTGCGGACTGCTGGCACAGTTTGCAGAGTGCTGCTCTTAAGTCATTAAGCTCAGTGTTTTTCTGGCTTTTTAGCGCTGTGACTACGGCGAGAGCATCTGTAAGCAGGACTATATGGCTTTCATTTTCGTTATGTGTCACCATTTCTTCCACTGCCGCCTCAGTGCCTCTGCCTCCGCTCTGAAATTGCTTGTATACTTACAAGTAGCGAATGACAGTGTTATTTTTCTGCCATTTGGTAGGTTCAGGAATGCTCCTGCCCCTCCGTTCTGTGTAGTTTTTGTTACAGAACCGTCGGTGTATGCATGGGTCCAGTCCATGCTTGGGTAGCTTTTCGATATAAAGCTTAGGGTAGTATCTCTCCTTTCTTTTTCAGTCTGGCAGTTTTTGTTTCTGTTATCGGGAATGAAGTGTTAGAGATATCATTGTCCTTGGCCTCTGCATTTTTGTAATAAGGTGTGGTTACCTGCCTTGCGATATTTCCTAGTAGTTCTCCAAGTAACCATTTACAGCTGGATCGACTTGAGAGTGTTGGTAGCCAGGATCGACTTCCGGACCTCGGGGAAACTGATATGCTAGTCTGGTCAAGCACAACATGCTGACCAGAACGTTGCGTCAGGGTCAGGCACAACATGCTGACCAGGACGTTGCGTCAGGGTCAGTAACAACATATTGACCAGAACGTTCCGTCAGGGTCCGGCCCAATACACTGACCACGACCACAATCTCTCTTCCATGTATCGTTCCCTGGAAACAGGTTTTTTCCAAGGCAACTTAGCTGCCGAGATGTGGATCGAACTGTTCCCTGTAGTAATAAGCGCCACGCAGATGAAGCGAAACATAGCACAACCGCCTGGAAGACCGCATTCTACCTTCATCAGCACGTTCGGGATATGAAGATAGCTAATACAACATGCCACTTTACGGCCTGTTTAGCGCGCACAAAAGGCTGAACTTACTCATTGGGGACCTTGAGCAACAACTCGTAACCTTGGCAACGGGAAGCGGGAATTGTACGACTCTACCCCTCAACCGATATGCGGAACCGTAAATAACCGCAAAAACCGTAAAATAACCGTAAAAACCGTACAAAACCTCTGGGAACATAGAACACCTGCTCGAGGCAAAGGTAGCATGTACATTAAAAAGTTATAGTAGCCAAAACTATTATCCAATATAGAACAACAACAACATACTACCAACAAGATTCCCAAGGCAAAGCGAACGTGTAGAATTAAAAAGTTACAGTAGCCAAAACCGTTATGCAATGTAGAACAACAAATACATACTACCAACAAGATACCCAAGACAAAGCGAGCGTGTACAACTGAAAAGTTGGGCTACCAAAATCGTTTATAACTACATACCATCATGTTGTCTGTGTTGGCGTGTACCAATTATAATGTCTTTCTGTGCATACCTGCGAGATACAGTTTGTTTGTTGAACGCCAAAAGTATGTCATGGCATTGGACGGTAGAAGAATGTATTTAAGGTTTCCAGGCTGTGCACGTGATGCTAGCTGCCATGTAATTCAGGTAAATAGGAACAGTCACGGATTTATACTATTATGAGCGGGTGGTCGAGTGGTTTGGTACATGTGTCCTGGCGAAGAGGACAAAAGTTCAGAAACAGGTCTTCTTCTATTTCTTCGTTCGTTTTCAGTCTCCCGCTACTAAGCCCTGAACGTTCTCAATCTCCCGCTACCAAGCCCTGAACGCTCTCAATCTCCCGCTACCAAGCCCTGAACGTTCTCAGTCTCCCGCTACCAAACCCTGAACGTTCTCAATCTCCCGCTATCAAGCACTGAACGTTCTCAATCTCCCGCTACCAAGCCCTGAACGTTCTCAATCTCCCGCTACCAAGCCCTGAACGTTCTCAATCTCCCGCTACTAAGCCCTGAACGTTCTCAATCTCCCGCTACCAAACCCTGAACGTTCTCAATCTCCCGCTCTCAAGCCCTGAACGTTCTCAATCTCCCGCTACCAAGCCCTGAACGTTCTCAGTCTCCCGCTAACAAGCCCTGAACGTTCTCCATCTCCCGCTACCTAGCCCTGAACGTTCTCAATCTCCCGCTACCAAGCCCTGAACAAGGCTTTGCAAGTAACACAATGGTGTCCGAAGAACGGAAGTTTACAGCTTGCCTGCAATATTTGCACCATTCGGTCCGACAATCCGATTTCAGTAGGCATTGTTTAATACCGGATTAGCCATCCCTCGTCAATTCCTTCTCATTAGCCATTCTGCTCTGTTACAGCCTGTTATCCAGGATCACCGCGTGGAGGTGTAAAAGGGTCTTGGCAGATCTGGTTCGCAGGTCCTGACGCTAGCAGTCAGCTATCGGTCGCTGACCACTTCACTTCATGCAGTGCTCAGCATCGTTATCCCAGAAATGGGTAAGACGCATATATTGTGATCTAAAGGACTGAAATTAAGACCGTATCCGTACCTTGCTTGATGATTGCTAGGGCAAGCGGTCTTTATTTTTGAGTCCAATATATCTTCCAAAATATCCACAATAAGTATCACCGCTGTCTAAACGGGACGCAACGATTAATAACGCTGTAACATGCCAGGACAGTTGTATGCGACGGTAGGAAGGATTGGGCATAGATGCAGACAACTTCAACAGATACGGACAGGTCGTCAGCTGTAGACTTGGCAAGTAGTAGTTGAAGACCTGTGCGTCACAATTAGCTGAAAAATTGTGATTGATTAATTGATTTAATCGTCGATTCATTCATCCTTTGACTGGAAAAAACACACCTTTGTTGTTGTTGTTGTTGTTGTTGTTGTTGTTGTTGTTGTTGTTGTTGAATGCCCACAATGAGTAGGTTACTCTTTTGTGCGCACTGAAAAGAACATTAAGTGGTGGATTGTAGTAGCTTTCCTCACATCCCGAGCGTGCGGATGGTGGGCTGGGGTGTTCCAGGCCGTTGTATTATGCTTGGCTTCATCTGCGTGTCACTCACTACTACGGCGATCACGTCAATCCCTCACCTCGCTAGCCAGCCTGCCATGAAAAATTCCCGTTTCTAGGGAGGGCGACTATGAAGCCAAGGCGAGGGTCTTGGCCAGTATGTTTTACTTGACCCTGACTAACATGTCTGATCAGTATATTTTGCCTGACCAGAAGTCATACTTCCTACCCCGAAAAAACACGGTAATTATCGTTATTTTTCCATTTGTTTTATTATTACAAACAAAACTATTCATCTGTGTAATAAAATGGCGGGGGATACATCAGAACAGCCCAGCGCAGGACAAATCCCGGACGCCAGGTCGCCATGGCGCCCAGTAATGTTTCCGTGACGCCCAGCATTTCAGGACCCAATGGTGCATTTACCTCCCCCGTTTAATATATATAACCTTGATCAGTTTTAAGGGCTACAAAATAGAATATTATCCCGCGTAATGTCTTCTCCTCCAGAAGGGTAGAGCTGTCGTCGGTATGTTACACAGCAGCTAAACCTAACACATATACAATATAGTGAAGACAGGTACAGATTACTTTGACAATAAACTTAATTTCTACGTTTAGAATTAAGCCTATCAAGAAAAATTCACTTATAAAACCTAAAGGAATTTCTCTTGTTGCACAACTCTTAGATCCTGAAATGATTTGTCACCCGCTGTATCAGGGGGTTGTCAGCTTCCTTACAGCAGGCCTGGCCTAGTCACATCTTTTCTACTATGGGCTGTGAAAAGATAAAGCTAGTCCCATAGAAGACACTGCTGTTGGGGATGTAGTATTATGGAATTTATTGATCGAGGCCCAAGCTTGTTTGTATGGTGGAGTGCACAGTTCCCAAACAATGGTCAAATTACAATTTACAACTGGGATGACTGGAGCGTATTGGTAACGGATGTTGAGTCCCGCATTTTAACTTAATTTAACGCATTTATACTGGTTTAGAAGTTTGTATACAATCTACAGTTTCTTTTACTTCACTTGATTTTAAAAAACCTATGCACATCCAATCTATTCCTGAATTCAAAAATTGACCCTGCCTCCAATACTTCCTGGGGCAAAGCTTTTGAAGAACAAAAACAACAACTAGTTATAGTCTAATTTATCCTCTCCGATAATTATCTTATCAACCTGTACTAAATCACCTCGAATTCATCTCTTTTCCAGAAACTATAGGCCGGCTTTTCTGAGTCTTTCCTCACAACTAATTCTGGAATCCCACTATCAGCTTTGTCGCTCTTCTTTGTATCCTTTCCAGCATATTGTCTATCCCCCTCTACGATAAAGACTCCACACATGAACACGGCACTTCAATCTAGGTCTTCTTCTCCGTCTGCGTTCGTTCTCAAACTCCCGCTACCAAGCCCTGAACAAGGCTTTGCAGGGTGCAGTCCGGAGCACAGAATGCGTTGTGTCTCTAGTTTACATATTGACTGCGATATTTGCACCTTTCGGTCCAACACAGCTCTATTACAACCCTTAGATCCCTTCCCTTTTCTATCTTTCTAATATTGCTAACTGCCATTCTGTAATTGGGTTCCATATTGCATCTGGCCATGTACATTTATCTACATTAATCTCCATTTTCTAGCTGGCTTTTAACATGAAAAGTAAATGCTCTTACCATTAAGCAAATTAGATAACGCGTATTTACTATTGTCTTTTTCTTGTGTATTATATTTTCTACACTATATGGTAGTCGCCCTCCTTAGTCGCCCTGTGCTTACCCCTCCTTAGTCGTCATATGCTTCCTGCCAGGCAGGTTGAACTGTTACTATTCCTTTGACCCTCACCCATTTTCGGACCACATGAACACAGACCTTCAATTAGCTTAAGTGGAACAATGTGTTTATCTGTACGGTGGAGGACCTC
Organism: Ariolimax columbianus; assembly: GCA_036924085.1. Lineage (NCBI taxonomy): Eukaryota > Metazoa > Mollusca > Gastropoda > Stylommatophora > Arionidae > Ariolimax > Ariolimax columbianus. The sequence goes on along the minus strand of JAVGWX010000016.1, from coordinate 66,420,323 downwards.
AACCAGAACAATGCTGGTATTTCACTTAAGATTTCTTCTTCTTTGTTTTCTTTTTCTTCTTCTTCTTCTTTTACTTCTTCTTTTTTTCGTTTTCTTCTTTTTCTTCGTTTTTCTTTTTTACTTGTTCTACTTATTTATTATTTTTCGTTTTTTCTTCTTCGATATCTTGTTCTGCTTCTTCTTGGTTTTCTTTTTCTTTTCCATTATCCTTAATGATTCTATTTCTTTTCCCTGATGTTCTTCTTATTCTTCTTTTTCTTCTTCCTTTTTTCTTCTTTTTTCAGATTTTCTTTTTCTTCTTCTTCTTCTTCTTCTTTTCCTTTTCATTCTTCTATTTTCTTTATTCCTCTTTTTTTATCTTCTTCTTCTTCTTCTTCTTCTTCTTCACATTCCTCTTTTTCTTTGAATTCGTCGTCTTTTCTTTTACTTCTTCTACTTTTTATGTATTGTTCTATTTCTTCTTCTTCTTTTCTTCTTCTTCTTCTTCTTTCTCTTCTTCTCTTCTTCTTTTTCTTCTTCTTTTTTTCTTGCTATATTTTTGTTCTTCATTTTTTTCTTGTTCTTTGTCCTTTTTCTGCCTCTTCTTTTTTGTATTTTCTTTTCGCATTTCTTTTCTTCTTCCTCCTATCTTTCACTTCTTTTTCTTCTTGTTATTTTTGTTTTTCACCTTCATCGCTTTGTCTTTGTCTTCTTCTCCTTTTTTTTTCTTGCTGTATTTCTTTTCTTGATTTTCTACTTGTTATTTTTCGTTTTTTTGGCTCTTCTTTTTTTAATTTTCTTTTCACATTTGTTTCTGTTTTCTCCTATCTTTTATTTCTTCTTCTTACTCTTTTTCATCTTCTTCTTCTTTTTCCTCTTCTTCTTCTTCTTTTCACTTTTCTCCATTTATTGAAGCATAGATTCAGCACTGCATTTCGTTTACCCTAGCCAGCTCTGGGTAAAACTTCTTTCGGTCAGTTAAGACGCGGTTACGAAGCAATGGTTTTTGACATTAAGAGGTTCCCAGTCCTATAAACAGCCCTCTTTAGTCATCTCTCCGGACATGCACGGAGTAAAATAGTGGTTCTATTCTATTACACATGTAATCGCTATGGTAACTTTCGCTTTACAACCATTTAATATGTTGTTTATCAATAGCCAGCCATAAACGCTACTTAACGGCGCAAGGGGATGAAAAACTAACTAACTAACTCAATAACTGACTAACTGATTGACTGACTGATTGACAAATTAAATAACTAGAGGAGCTGATAGTCGGGTCAGGCTCAACATACTGAATCTGACGTCACGTTAGGGTCCTGTACAATATTGTGACCAAACCCACTATCTCTTCCATGTATCATTCCATGGAAACAGAAAAGGATATTCAACATTCATTCGGTTTAATGTTTATGTTAATTGACGGACGTGCACAGCCATCAATTAGAGAGTCTTCTTCTTTGGTAAGGTCAGATGGAACATACTGATGAAGGTGGGATCCACAAGTTATCATGGCCAAGTGAAACGTACTGATCAATGTAGGAGCAAAGAGTTATCATAGTCAGGTGAAACATACTGATCAATGTGGGAGCAAAGAGTTATCATAGTCAGGTGAAACATACTGATCAATGTGGGAGCAAAGGGTTATCATAGTCAGGTGAAACGTACTTATCAATGTGGGAGCGACGAGTAATGAGGGTCAGGTGAAACATACTGATCAAGACATCACTTCATGTCCTTGTTTTGTGCGTCTGAAAATATGCCGTGTTACAGCAATTTAACCAACTTTATAAGGGTCACCACTGTAATTCCCAAAATAGGGAGGTATATGTGACTAAGTCCATAGAGTCCCAGGCCTATATTTTAAAGTGGTCATCGGAATGTCAGAAGAGCTACAGAAATCCAACACCAAAGACACCTAAAGACGTAACTCTAGTAAGACGACTAACATCAACAACAACATTAATTCAGTTTGACAGTGGTCCTATCCACATCTCTGTCACACATATAACCCTCATCGAAACCACTCGCGTCGCAGCTAAAATCGCTTCCAGAAACAGCAGTCTACCTTTGACCCCCGTCTCCCATCTTACAATATGTTTTATAGATTAACACACCTCGCGAGCAACACACTTTAGATCTGGGGGCTGCACGCGGATGGATACCGCCGCCAGTTGAACTGCCTGGAAATATGTATACATTCCACACTTTGAATCTAAGCGTGACGAAAGGCTTGGCAGCTGTTATCAATTTTTCCTGGTTTTCAACTGGTCAAATCCTTTACCTCGCATCTTCCGTGTACCGAAGAAATGTTGCAGCCTGAAGAATTGTGGTTTGATTCAGAAATGGTCGTTACTTTCCTTTCATGCCATACACCCTTAAGCATATCAGTTATCATGTTTCCGAGTGATTTCTAAATGCCTTTCTTTGAGATCGTTGCCACTACCGGCATTCTTCTGGTTATTTCTGACTGATATCTCGAAAATGTATTCTTCCCTTTATATTTCAGTCGGCTTCTTTGGATGTATCTCTCTTCCTCGTATTGTTTATTTATTAATGTGTATACCCAGCATGTATTTGTGGTTGAGTGAACAACGCCTTTGGCGGTTTGGAAATGTTTACAGCATGGAAGATAAATGGCTTCCAAAGGATATCATTTATGGAGAGCTGGCCATTGGAGCTAGAAGAATCGTCTTTCCTACACTACGATTTAAGGACGCATGCAAGATGGACGTGAAGTCATGCGATTTCTCACCCGAAGGCTGGGAAAGGATTGCTCAGCATCGAGGTGCTAGCAGACGGGCAAAGTAGCTGCTGACGCTCCTATAGGTCGTCTGACTGCAGAGACAAAGAAAAGACTGAAGAGATCGGGGGACACCACGGCAAGCCAGCCTCCTCATCATGTTTGTACGATCTGTGATTCGTGGATCGGCTTTTACAGTCATAGCAGACAATGTCGAAATAGAGAAGACAGAGCTGGAGGAACCTCACATTGTGCCACGCACATAGTCTACAGAGACGGATATATCAATAATGATGTATACCCATATTGGTGCATATTTGCGTGTCTCTTTTTTTTTTTTTTAAATTTCTAGCTTGTTTGTATTTTGTGTTGCTTGTATTGATTTCTACTCGTTTCGTTCATTTTTGTCTGTTTGCAATCATACTGGCCATTTCTTGTTTGGTCGTCTATTTCGTAACTGGCATACTGTGTCTCACTGATTTCTGGCACATCCTGTTATGAATCGAACTAAAACCGATAGTTTTCTTCTTCTTCTTCTTCTTCTTCGTACGCAGTCAGACAGTAATCATTATTTTTTTCGAAAAAAGCGGCGGTCATCCTGAGGCTGTCGACACTGCCATAGAGCTTGTCTTGTGGTTCTACTGGTGATGGCCACATCTGCTCTCTCTGAACGTCGTATGTCGGGCAGTTCTGCAGCAGATGTTCAGCGGTCATTTTCCCGGTACCACACGGGCATTCGTCGGTACCACCTATCTTCAATTTGTTGAATAGGTGGTACCTCAGTCTATTGTGGCCAGTGCGAAGTCTGAAGACAACGACCTGCTCTCTTCTGTTCAACTGGTAATCGGCATCGTTTTTGGTGTAACCAGTATGTTCAGTTTCCCATTTGGTCATGTATCTGGCTTTAATAAGCCGTTTTGACTCTTCGTATGTCATACTAATATCTGTTTGTGGTAGTTTTGCACCTTCTTTTGCCAGTCTGTCTGCTTCCTCGTTGCCTTAGATGTTGCAGTGTGATGGGACCCACTGTACCACTACCCTTTTTGGTGCGGACTGCTAAACCGATAGTTTTAAATCATGTCTTGTTTTTCTATTGTGAATTGTTAGATGGTTTCGTTTGGTTTTTTTGGTACCTGCCGAAGACCTTGTGGTTGAACGTATGTATTGTTTTGTTTTTGTCCTGGTGCGGTCACATAAATCTGTTTTATCGACTGTCATTCCTAAATGTGTACTGCTCAATGCAGATTGGGTGAGGCCAACGTTTACTATCTCCGACAAGCTTAAGATTAGGTTGGGAGTGGGTTGTACAACAGACTGGAGTCAGAAGGGAATGTCTCTTGTCTTCAAGGATTAATGGAGGTTTTGGACTGGGTGGTGCGACAGACTGGAGTCAGACGGGGATGTTTCTTGTCTCCACGGAATAGTGGAGGTTATGGACTGGGTGGTGCAATAGACTGGTTAGATGGGGATGTCTCATTTCTCTATGAACCACTGGTGGTTATGGAGTGGGTGGTGCGACAGACTGGGGTCAGACGGGGATGTCTCCTGTCTTTACGGATTAATGGAGGCTATGAAGTGGGAGGTGCGACAGACTTGGGCCAGGCGTCTCCTGTTTCCCGTCTCCACGAACCACCAGTGGTTATAGAGTGGGTGGTGCGGCAGACTGGGGTCAGACGAAAATGTCAACTGTATATATGAACCACTGCCGATTATGGAGTGGGTGGTGTGACAGACTGAAGTCAGACGGGTATGTCTTCTGTCTCCACGAACCAATGAAGGTTATGGAGTTGGTTGTGCGACAGATCGGGGTCAAATAGAGATGTCTACGTCTCGATGAACCACTTGAGGTTAACGAGTTGGTGATGCGACAAACTGGAGTCAGACGGGGATGTCTACTGCAGTACTAAAATCATCTAATTCCACCAGACAAATGTGTCTGGTACGACCTTATCAAAATGTGTTTTTCAACTTTGTTCGATCGCCTCCTAGAATATACCTCCCACGTCTTCCTTGGTCTGTCTATCGGAATTCCATGTGGGTATTGGCAGTAGGATTATTGGGTGGTTTCGTTCTTATGACTTATTAAAAATGAAGCAGATGCGGTCCTAGGGTCTCCAGTCTCCATGTTTTTTTTCGAATTTGGCATTAACCCTAACCAGTTGTACGGTGTCTGCACTTTGCCTTTGCTGAGTTAGTGATTACGTGTATGCCATTGTGTGAAGGGTTAATGTTTAGTATTTCCCACCATAACCTCTAAGAGGCGTGTCTGCGTCGACGGATATCTACTATCGTCAATAGCTTTAATAGTGGTTATTGAGTGGCTGCGCAGACTAGCAACGGATGGCGAGAAAATTGGAAAACAATGGACAGTTCTAATACAATGGGCAATTATAATAAAAGGGACAATTATAATTCAGTGGACGATTTACAAATAACTGAAATATGTTCGTGTTGTGTGTGGGCGTGTGTGTGTTGTGTGCAGGCGTGTGTGTGTGCGGTGTATGTGTGTGTGATGTGCTCTGTTCTGTGTTATCTGTGCGGTGTGGTGTAGTGGAATATTTTTGTAATTTTCTTAAATCATCCTTTTTTCAATCACAATAAATACAATAACATCTCCCTGTTACAACCCAGTTACACAGCACGACGCCATGTTGAGAACCAGCTTAGCATCTGCAAGGCAGCATGACCCTCAAGTAGGAAACAGGAAATGTCAAATGAAATATATATCTATTTTTTCAAAACTATCCATTCGGCGTTTTTGTACTTGCTGAGGTCTTCCCTGGCTTGAGCGATGAGAATAAGAGGATGGAGAGTGGCAGCGGCGGGGGGGGGGGGGGGAGTTGGCGTGAGGGGGAGGTGGGAAAGGGATGATGTTAATGTGTGCGCTTACTTACTTCCCCTGTTCTGTGTATTAAGTCAGACACCATGCTTTCAAATTTCAGCCACGTGGCTGCCTTGTCATTCCCCCTCAACAAGTCATTAATTTTGCAAAGCTTCCAGAAGGTTTTAAGCAGATCAGCAGGTTATTTGGATCACCACAGTCACATGTCTCATCATCCCTGCATCTCCATCTCTGTAAGTTCTTCTGTATCTTGATACGCCGATTCGAGGTCTATATAGTGACCTACATGTTGCGTAGGACAAATTGTGTCCATGCACATGTTCCAACTGCAGTTCGATTCAGGTGACTTGCGTCAGTTCAGTCCATATTTTCCATGCAGCGTTTTCCCGGGAATAGTATTTAGCGGTTTTGTTGAATGTAAGACGTTTATCTAGATATCAGTCTTGTGCACTGTGCACTGTACCTGGTGTCCAGACACGGGATGTCGTGTCTTGTTTGCCCGTTTCCTTCTTTCAATTTGTGATGCACCACTTCTTCCAGAAAGGTTATTTCATAATATCCACCCTGCCGAGATGGTGATCGTCACTGTAGTCCCAAAAGTGGTTAGCTTTAATTGATAAGCCTCACAATGCACTTCAGCCAGGAAGACCCCGGTCCACATTATCAAGTACGTCTCGGGATGTGAGAAGAGCTGATGTAACTCGCTACGTAAAGAATGTTTGACTCAAGTACGAGTGACATTAGCAATACCAACATGGACATATGCGTGCTTGGGCTCGTGATTAAAAAGAATTTGTGGTGACTTAATTCATGTTTATAAGATAATCAACGGAAAGAATGAACTAGACTATAACCAGTTTTTTTCTTCAAAACACAGCCGTCTACATGAACAAGACGACACAGTCATACATTAATTAAAGAAAAGTATAGATAACAGGAAATCATTATTTGGACAAAGGGATGCATTACTACACAAAGTAGGGGAGGCAGGGTCAATTAATGCATTCAAGAATAGATGAATGCGCACAGTTATTTTTAGGTCAAGCGAATGTAAGAGAAGATATTTGTATACCAATTCTGCGGAGTCTTCTAAACCAGTTTAAACAAGTTAAGTAAAGTAATTGTATTTAGCGCAACCAGATAACGGTAAAAAGCTACGTGATTCAATCATAACCGTATTTATTCCATTTACTGAAGTCAACGAGACGTATTTATATTCGTTATCCAAGTTGTCAATAGTTTACAACTGAGAAAGACTAATAAAACTGATGGAACAAGCTAACTGCTTAAACATGTTTCAAAAATGAAACCACTTACAAAACATCAAGAATTGACCAAAATAAATAATGATTTATAATCTGCAAAAAGGCGGTGCATATACTAAGAGGCAAATGTTAAGCGTGAACGATATCGTCCGAAATTGAAAGATGTTTGTATTAGATTGCTGACAAGAAGAGGATCAGTTTTCTCAAGGTAAGATGTTCTTAGGTGCCGAAGGTAGCGGGTTCGAATTTACGGTGGAGACCCGGATTCTTTCACGTTGAACTTCTAGTAAAAATATCCCTGATCTCTGGGTAGTGGGATCGGACTCATGTGTTCAGTGTCGAGCACGTTAAAAATCCCTTGGCAGAAATCGAAAAAAGTAGGATTAACGGCCTCAGCCCGGGCACAATTTTAACATTCAAGTTAAAAATCAACCCAAATGATTGTACTTTTCCCCAGGCCTAGTAAGCTGCTGGAAATGTAAAATATTTACTACGTTTGGCTGAATTAAGCCCTCGACTACCTGGCAACGGACATTTGAATACATACCTGTTTTAATACAAGGATTCCAAGTTTTCTAATCAGACGAGAGGAGACTAATCTTTTGTCAGACAAAACATACTGATCAGATATGTTAGTCAGGGTCAGGCAAAACATACTGATCAGATATGTTAATTGGGGTTAGGTAACAAAATAAGATCCAAACCTAGATTTCCTCGGAGTTCTCCCTGACAACGGGCCGCGTTCATGGCAGCCTGTTAATTTAGGTGGGCAATCGAGGGATCACAGTAGTATGAATAACACGCACATCAAGCCAATCATAGCACAACCACCTGGAGTACAACGATCCACCTTCATCAGCACGCTCTGGATTGGAGGAAAGGTACGGCAACCTGCCTAAAGCAAAGTAGACCCGCAGCTTGTTAGGCGCTATCTGTGATACTCTTAACAAACCACATATTCGTGGCCAGTGTTATGCCAATCCACACATTTAGTCGCCTCTTACGACATGCTCTCTGTTGGGCAGTGGGCAATTCTTGCCTGCGTCATACACAAAGACCCCGTCAGACGACATCGAACGTTAATGAAATCAATAGTTAATTAGCAATGAGATAAATTCAATTCTACCGACAACATTTACAAACGTGCGTTATCACTGGCAGCTGAAATGCTCCCTAATTATGATATCAATCCTAGTAGATAACATCATAGTTTTTCTTCTCTCTATCTCTATAACCAACGCGACCTGGTTATTCATGCCTCAATATTATACTTATTGCTCGCACTATTTCTGGTATCCCGGGCGATCATTTCAACGTCGTGTGGCTGAGTGTTCTTATTTGTCCATTGAGAAGAACACACACTACGGGGGACTGGCCAACCGTCTGTGCCACAATCTGAGGTCTGGTAGACCCCCATCCGTAACAAAGGAAGTCTCTTAAACTAATACAATGCGAAGGCTCGAACACGTGCCATACATGTTATGACAACATGTCGGTGGCCTGACGTGTTTTTCGAGCCAGTGATCATGGCAGTCAATATAGCAAGCCGTAGTCTGTAACTCCCCCACCACAGAGTAAGATTAGTATTTTTGTTTGGTTCATCCCTTCTGTTCTGGAATATACTTGTCTAATTGTTAATGTTCAGAAAGATGTTTTATTTAATGTTCCATAAATACTTTCGTTTTGATTTGTTCCGGAATATATTTTTGTAATGTCTCAGACTATAGTTCAATTTTGTTATGTTATGTTCAGAAATATGTTTTAATTCTCATATGTTCAAGAATGATTTTTTAAATTAATTTAAGTGCCCAAATAGTCTTTATTTTTGTAATATTTCAGAATATACTTTTATTTTGTTATGTTCCCAAAAATGTTTTTGTTATTTTTGTTTTATATTCCGGAATATACTTTTATTTGTGGGAGAGGACACTAACGTCTGGTCAGGTTAAACATACTTATCAAACTATGGCATGATCAAGTGAAACATACTGATCAGACTATGTTAGTCAAGGTCAGGTGAAACAAATTAATCCGATTATTAAGTCAGGGTCAGGTGAAACATACTAACCAGACTGTGTTAGGCATGGTATTGTGAAACATCTCTCACTTTTTCGCCTTAATCACCCAGGGCTGCATAGGCTATCAACCAACCCTCGCCAAGCATCTCTTTTTCCTGTTTTCTTTACTTCCGCCTCCAGATCTCGTCTCCGTGTATTCCGTGATCTGCGTATTCATCTCCTTTCCGTGGGGTTCCATGACAAGGATTGCCTGGTAATACTGCCCTAAGGCTTTCTTAATGTCTGATCCTTCTATCTCCACTTTCTTCATAAAATTTCCTGTTCGAATCTACCTTGTCCCGCTCTCTCCCACAGTATGTCGTTTGTAACTTTGTCAAACAATTTTATACCAAAAATCTTTTTCAGGCATCTGTTGACAAAACCCCTCAGTCTCCTGTCATTGCCTTTGGTCATTCTGAGGTTTCCGCTCAATAAAGCATGACTGGCTTAACATTTGAATTGAAAATCCTGATTTTTGTCTTCCTTCTTATTTCCCTGGAGTTCCATGTGGGTTCCAACATTTCCGATGCATCTCTTGCTTTTTGTGCTTTTTGTTTTTTGTGCGTTTTTGTTTTTATATCCTCGTCTGTCCCTCCTTCCTTGTTGTTGATACTTCCCAGGTATGCAAATACCTCTACCTCTTACAGTGGCGTTTCTCTCAGTCTGCTTTGTTCTGTGTTTGTTGCATTGACCCTAGCTATTTTTGTTTTATCCTTACGGATCTTCAAACCAACTTGTTTAGAGTTACAATCCAGTATATCCAGTATCCTTTGTATTTCGATTTGGCTGTGACATAGAAGAGCTATATCATCCACACAATCCAGGTCCTCCATCTGTTCATGCAAGGTCCACTGGATTCCGTTTCTTTGTGGAACATACAAACCACGAACTAATAAGCTTCTATACATTTCTCCCTGGAAACACGCTGTTTCATAACTGTGTAGCTAAATAAGAAGTGATCCACGTGGTTTCCCCCGTAATTTGAACCCACGACCTCCTGCATACGAGGCGGTGTGTTACCTCGAGACCACTGAGTCCTCAATGAAAGTGGGAATGTAGGAACTTGTTAATAAACGAGATGACCGCCCAGACCACTTGGCGCCATCTTGTCAGTTCAGGTTCCATGTCATTCTTCTTGAGACGCGCCCAAGATTGATATTCTCGTTGACATCATCTAGTTGCACACCTCCAAGGAAGATTGAATCCCGATTGGCAAAACGATTGTGTCTTTGAAACATCCATCGCCTGTCCCGCTTTCCTGACCTCACTACGGAGAAGCTGCACCATTTAGTTGGCTTCTGCTGTTGACTGTGATGAGCACTATGTCGTATGCAAATCAATGGTGATTGTGACGTCTGCCTTCAATATGGATGTCAAAGGTGTCCTACTTGCACCGGCTGATGACTGATTCTAAACATGTTTAAAATTAACATGTATCTCACAGTATCGCTCATACTGTTACTCTCGCCGTAGTCACAGCGCTAAAAAACCAGAAAAACACTGAGCTTAATGACTTAAGAGCAGCACTCCACAAACTGTGCCAGCAGTCCGCACCAAAAAGGGTAGTGGTACAGTGGGTCCCATCACACTGCAACATCCAAGGCAACGAGGAGGCAGACAGACTGGCAAAAGAAGGTGCAAGACTACCACAAACAGATACTAGTATGACGTACGAAGAGTCAAAACGGCTTATCAAAGCCAGATACATGACCAAATGGGAAACCGAACATACTGGTTACACCAAAAACGATGCCTATTACCAGTTGAACCGAAGAGAGCAGGTCGTTGTCTTCAGACTTCGCACTGGTAACAATAGACTGAGGTACCACCTATTCAACAAATTGAAGATAGGTGGTACCGACGAATGCCCGTGCGGTACTGGTAAAATGACCGCTGAACATCTGCTGCAGAACTGCCCGACATACGAGGATAAGAGAGAGCAGATGTGGCCATCACCAGTGGAACTGCAAGACAAGCTCTTTGGCAGTGGCGACAGCCTCAGGATGACCCCCGCTTTTTTCGAAAAAATAATGGTTACTGTCTGACTGTGTACGCAGAAGAAGAAGAAGAAGAAGAAGAAGCTCATACTGTTACAAAACAGTTTTTATTCTTTAATTCTTGAATGAAGAGCAATTTTAGGAGACCAAATCCCAGGGAGAAAATTGTTGTTGTTGAATGCCCGCAATGCGTAGATTTACTTGTTTGTGCGGCTTGAAACTGCGCTAGTTGGCGGATTACAACCCGAGGTGCTGATGAAGTCGGGCCGGTGATCTTCGGGCTGCGTGCTTCGCTTGGCTTCATCAGCGTGTCACTCACTACTTTGGGGATCACGGCGATTCACATTTTCCTAGCCAGACTGCCTTGAAAACAGCCCGTTTCCAGAAAACGTTTCTTGGAAGAGAGATTGTTGTTTTGCTCAGTATATTGTTCCAGATCCTCACGTAACGTCCTGGTAAGTATTTCGTGCGCGACCCTCACGCAACGTCCTGGTCAGTATGTTGTTCCAGATCATCACGTAATGTCATGTACAGTATGTTGTGCCTGACCCTCACGCATCGTTCTAGACAGTATGTTGTGTCTGACCCTCACGTAACGTCCTGGACAGTATGTTGTGACTGACCCTCACGTAACGTTCTGGACAGTATGTTGTGTCTGACCCTCACGTAACGTCCTGGACAGTATGTTGTGACTGACCCTCACGTAACGTTCTGGACAGTATGTTGTGCCTGACCCTCACCTAACGTCCTGAACAGTATGTTGTGCCTGACCCTCACGCAACGTCCTGGACAGTATGTTGTGCCTGACCCTCACGTAACGTTCTGGACAGTATGTTGTGCCTGACCCTCACGTAACGTCCTGGACAGTATGTTGTCCCTGACCCTCACGCAACGTCCTGGACAGTATGATGTAACTGACCCTCACGAAACGTCCTGGACAGTATGTTGTGCCTGACCCTCACGTAACGTTCTGGACAGTATGTTGTGCCTGACCCTCACGTAACGTTCTGGACAGTATGTTGTGCCTGACCCTCACGCAACGTCCTGATCAGTATTTTGTGCCTGTCCGGAGTTGCGACTCAGTTGCCAAGCCGGAGAAAGCAGTTCGGGGCAAACATTAAATATATAGGAAAAAGGATTGAAACTGATGGCATATGACATGAGATCCTGCTGAGTATTTATTTACTTGTGCTCCGTAGGGAACTGACGTGATCTAGTTGATTGCGTCTAATGCTTATAATTATGATAAATACGCTTCGTTCAATATTCACACGTTCACAACCACGTAAGACAGAAATACCTCAATCATTATCCAAGGTCATCATGTAGATTGATCGGTGTTTAACTTGACTTTAAGATTCCTGAAGCTAGAACAAAAAACATGACATGACAAGCAACTTAATATCGTCACGTGTCATATATCTATACCTCCGTCTGCGATAAATCTACATGAAATCGATTCATCATTTACGCGGCATCACGAACATAATCCGCCTGGCTTCACTCATACCGCCGTGTTTCATGGCTCAGAAGCCAAGCTGGTGCCTAGAACGTTTTATTCAATCATTTTTATTACTAGATCAAGTGGAGTGGTAATGGGGCCAGGTCATGCAAGAAATCAGGTGTTCGTCCCGTGATCTATCTTCAAAATTGCTAAACTCATAACGTCACTTGGTGCTTGTCTTAACTTAACGTCTTTATACTGGTTTAGAAGACCCTGCAGAGTCTGTATACAACCAGTTACATTTACATCACCTTGCTCTAAAAGCTATGCGCATCCAATTTATTCTTAAATGCATTAACTGTCCCTGCCTCCACTACCTCCCCTGGCAATGCATTCCAAGCAGACACCACTCTCTGACTAAAAAAATATTTCCTAATATCTAATCTGGACCTCTCTTTAGTCAGCTTGTAGCTATGCCCTCGTGTTATTGTGGGTGGCTGTTTTAAAAAAAAACTTTTTATAGTCTAATTTATCGATTCCTCTGATCATCTTATAAACCTGAATTATGTCACCACGAATTCTTCTCTCTTCGAGACACTGTAGGCCGGTTTTTCTGAGTCGTTCCTGATAACTGTAATTCTGGAATCCCACTATCATCTTTGTCGCTCTTTTTTGTATTCTTTCAAGCATGTTTATGTCCCCTCTATGATAAGGACTCCACACCTGTACACAGTACTCCAATCTAGGTCTAACTAAAGCTTTATACAGTTTGACGATCACTTCCTTGCTCCTATGTTTAATATTTCTTTTTATCATAATTAACATTGCATTTGCCTTTTTCACTGCTACCTTAACTTGCTCACTCACCTTTCCTGTATGATCTATTATATACTTCATTCCAGTTGTCCACAGTTACACTTGTCTTTTTTCTTTCTTTTTGGAGAAGATAGGTAAACAAAAGTTTGAAGAATAACAATGATTTTATCAATCACGAGAGCATTTAATCTACAAGTGATACATTTTATCAGAATATGGATTTTGTTTGATTACTATTCCCGAGTGGCCCACATGGTCTTTGTTTATGACAAGAGCAAGAATAACACCACTGCCCCACAGAGGGCGTGTCGTAGGAGGTGCTTAACTGTGTGACATGGTATAACACTGGTCATGGTTAGGTGGTTTGTTAAGAGCAGCACCAGTTGGCGCATAACAGGCTGCGGGACTACTTTACTTTAGTGTTTGGGTCTATTAAGATGAACTCGCACATTGGTTAACCACACTTCGCGGGACTTGTCCCAATGCAGCTGAGTAATAAGATGCTCGAGCCTAGCCTGCTGAACAGAGAATTCTCCCCCTATCTGCAACCTGCACAGGGGCATCTGCCCATGTAGAAGTCCAGGTCGACTGAGTGGGACCTGCACAGGGGCATCTGATGTAGAAGTATATGTCAATGAAGACCTCATTACTTATTATATATTGCTGTCCTTGTTCCATTTGTGTTGTTGCTATTGCTAATGGCACTCGTACTTGAGGCAAACGTTCCTGACGACTTTCTTTAATGATGGGTTACAGCGGCTCTCCTCACATCCCGATGCGTACATGATAAGGTGGACCTGAGTCCTCATAGCTGAAGTGCAATGCAATGCTCGTCAATAAGCTCACCACTCTGGGGATCACACTGCCAATCCCCACCACGTTAGCAAGGCTGCGATGACGCATCCAGTTTCGAAGAAGTGTGGCATCAACAATTGGAAGACTGAAGCAGGCACCAGGGCACCCTATGTCTAGACATCAGCTGCAGTGAAAACTGAAATTTAGACGATGCTTCTTACGGTCAACACAGCTCCTGGAAAACGCCGCAAAAGCAAATGGAATGAGCTGACGGAAGTCCCGTCGGCCTAGCTGACGGAGAAACCTGTTCCTAGACACTTCTTGCATCGCGCAACATGGACATCACTAAACATGCTCTGATCTGATGTATCACGATGTAGGAAAAACTATCTTCGTGGGCACTAGGCCAGTACAGCCTGTATCCAGGGCCGTCGCTTGGAGGTGTAACGCGGTCTTCATTCTCTCTGGTTTGCTGACCTTGATGCAATCAGCCAGCTACGAGTCGTTGGCTGCTGTCAGTTCATTCACTGTGCTGTTTCTTTGGTCCCCTTTGACGTTTGATGTGGCCAAATTCTTCTGCTGTTCTAGACGGAGAGCTGTTTACAGCCAATGTTGTTCTATATTTAGTTCATTGAGTAGTGCTTGGCTTTTTTTGTTTCAGATTTAATAAACAAACATAACGAACACACTACGTGGCGACAGTACTGATGAAGCGGCCTGTAATCCTTTGCCTAAAAACCTTTCGACTACCCCAGCAATGGGAACAAACTCGTACCACAGTTTTTATTTTTTTTAAATCCAGCTGTCTTAGCACGTCGGCGTGTTTTTTTTGGTTTTTTTTCGCTGTTCATAGTATTCAGGGAACCTTCAAGTAACATTTTAACTCGAAAGATTCCACAACAAATCTTGTGGAACACCATGAAAGACATGGGATTCCCAGAACACCTAATTCACCAAATCAAAATACATCAGGAACAGGAAGCAACGGTCAGGATAGCTGGCGTAACATACTGGTTTGAAGTGCAAAAGGGAGTAAGACAAGCATGCATACTCTCCCTTTGTCTCGTCAACATCTGTGCAGAAGCCGTAACGAGCAATGTGAGAAACGACCAACATTACGAGCCGTTCTACCATCTCACAATCAGTGGGAACGAAATACCAGAACTTAGATATGCAGATGGTACAGTTCACCTCCCAAGGAGCTTAGAGGGTCTTCAACAGATGATTATGTATGTTAAACAACATAGCAACAAATAAAAGCTGGTTAGGTTAAGCCAAATACAGTGCTGGACTTACACTTCAACACCTGTCGGGACAGCAACAAGAACACTGAAGTAAATGTCTATCAGAAAGTGAACTCTGCACTTTGGTCGTGAGAACCGCGCGTTCAGACCACTCAGTGGGGTCCTGATACTCAAACAAAATAGATAATAATTGTTCACAGTTGACGATGAGGAACGTTAATACACAATGCTTGTCATAAGTCTTTACGCTGACCATAAAGGAGTAGAAGGCGAAATGTGAACTTTGGCACAGTGCTTATTCCTTTTCAATATTGCCACCACTTGCATCTATACATTTCTGGTTCTCTCTGCGTGACCTTGAAAAGACCTTCCGAATAAAATAACTTATTTTTCGAACTAAACCAATTATCACACGCCCGTCTTAGTCACTATCAAGTGCCAAATTTCAACTTTTTCGTCCTACTCCTTCATAGTCAGGGAAAAGACTTATGACAAGCCCTTTGTATCATCGCGCGTCCTATTAAATAATTGAGTATGTGAAAAAAGATAAGTTAGTTGCCCATCGCAAGCCATACTTGTGACACCATCTTACAGTTGATGTCTTGATGACGTAACGCGCTGTGTATGGGTTCTGGTAGGGAAGTAGCTGCGCTGGTCATCAACCTCACTCTCTGGTCCCGAGCTACCTTAGCCCAGTGGCAAGACATAAGTCAAGACGACTGGAGGTAATTCAGGAAGCAAGAACTTTGGTCCCACCTCTTTTGAGACCAGAGGTCGCATGAAACCTGCGGGACTCGAACCCACGCCGTTTATCAAGTCAATATTAGAGAGGAAATATATATTGCCATGAATGGCAATACTGGACTTTAGTTGTTACTGGTATTCCCATCTATTCTAGACGTTGCCATCACGCGTCTTTCTTAGATTTCCTTCATCCAGAGACTAGCGCTGACGACAATACCCTTTTTGACCGTACCTTTCTAAGCCGATCTATTTTTATTCAGTTTTCTCGGATGGTAGTGTCTAAATGAGAGCACACATGTTGTTGAATGCCCACAATGACTAAGATTACACTTATAGATATAAATCATAGGATCAAGGAAAGAATAGTCACATTGTATAAAGTATTAGTTAGACCTAGATGGGAGTACTGTATACAGGTATGAAGTCATTATCGTAGAGGGGATGTACACATTCTAGAAAGGTTACAAAGAAGAACGACAAAGCTGATAGTGCGATTACAGAATTATAGTATTGAGGAAAGACTCCGAAAAATAGGCCTACAGTGTCTAGAAAAGAGAAAAATTAGAGGCGACTTAATACAGGTTTATAAGATTATCAGCAGAAAGGATAAATTAGACTTCTACATGTTTTTGCAAATATAACCACCTACAAGAACAAGAGAGCATAGCCACATATTAATTAAAGAAAGGTATAGATTAGATATTAGGAAATATTTGTTGTAGCCAGAGAGTGGTGAATGCTTGGAACGTATTTGTCACAGGAAATACTGGAGACAGGGTCGATGAATGCATTCAATACTAGATTAGATGCCCATTGTGTTTAGATCAAGAAAATGTTAAAGAAACTGGTTGTATACAGACTCTGTAGTGTCTTCAAACAAGTATAAAGATGTTAAGTTGCGTTATGTTTGTAGGCCTGAAAAAGGCATTAAGTGACGAATTGCAGTAGCTTTCCACACAACACGAGTGTATTGATGTAGATGGACAGGGGTCTTCCAGGTAGATGTACTATGCTTGGCTACACCTGCGAATGGCACACTACTACTATGATCACTTCGATCAAAGCGGCCGTAAAAACAGCCCGTTGCCATGGAGACCTGCGTGGAAAGAAGGTCGGACCTGTCCTGTATATTTTAACTGATTCTAACTAACATGTCCAATCAGTATGTCTCCTCTTTCATGACAACTCACAGGACTTTCATACTTTTCTTGATTCGCGTTTTATTGTTCACGTCCCTGTTATTAGGAAATGTATATAGTAGTCGTATTACAATTACGTCTGTCAATGGGGACGTTTTAGAGATTACATTGCAGTTTGTCCTTGCATAGCATGTTCTGCAAAATGGGATAACTTTTATCATAGCAGACACAATTATGGCTCAGTTACTGCCTTGAAACTAAGGCGATACCAAATAGGGGTCTTTACATTTTTCTGAGGGATTCAACAACGAGGAAAGTGATGACAAAATCGTGCTTTGAACAATCGGTGGGAACGAGATACCAGAGCTCGGATATGTAGATGGGGGGACGGCGTGGGCTAGTGGTTAAGTGACACGCTCATAACTAGAAGGTGCTGAGTTCGACCCCCATCACAGCACTGGGCGTTACCCAGGGGAAGCAAACCCTTAGAAAATGCAGGAGGAAGCAGTCCACCCTTACATAAAATGCAAGCTGAAGTCGGATGCACTGGGCTGACAGGCGCAAAATAAAAAACACAGTGCAACGCACACCGCCTTGGGAATTAGAGAAATAAGGGAACGGAAAACAAAAAAAGCGACACACAAAAAAATATGCAGAGGATACAACTCTCCGAGGCTAGAACGGAGGTTCATGTCAGAAAAAAAACAAATGGAAAATCAAAATCTAAACCTGAATATAAGAAAAACCATGATAATGAGCACAGGCGAGACAAAGACCAAACCTGAAGTTATTCTAGAACAACAAGAGATTGGTCAAGTCACAAGTTTTGAGTAACTCGGTTCAATTATAAACAACATCGGAGATTACCTGAAGGAAGTTTGAAGGAGAGTAGCAAGCACAATGCAGAGCGTGAATACAATGAGAAGCTTATGGCAGAACACTAATACAATGAGTAGAATACAAATTCTGTGAACTTGAATCATCCATGTCGCAACGTACGGGTGTGAAACGTGTGTCACCACACGAACATTTGAGAAACGTTCTAGTCTTTTGTAAAAAGAGTGCTACAGGAAAGTACTCAAAACACGATGTAAGTCGAGAAAGAAGAACGCAGATATCTTAAAATAACTGGACGTCGAATTTAAAAAAAAACATTGGTTAGTGAACCAAATTATGTCCAGACAACTGAAATATCTTAGCCACATCAAACGCCGTAATGACCAATAGAGGACGATACTGGAGGGTGTGGTTCCTGGAAAACGAGAGAGAAGCAGAGAGAGGAGATGATGAACACAAGACATAACAGAGGTCCTGATGAGGACAGCGACAGAGGCGAGAGTTTTGGTTAGAGATCGTTTGTTATGAGACCGTATTTGGCCACCACTGGCTTATCCGACCCATTCCCCGTCAATTCTTACGCTCTCCTATCCATCTTATTTGACTACTACCCTTCATTTTCAGTCGAGCTTCTGACCCAACCAGTCGCATAGACAGGCACTATATCAGACAGGTAGACCATTTTTTTTCTTATATGTTGATTTCCTGGTTCAGTATTGATGTTATTTGTAGTCCCTGATGAAGGCATATTGGTTGTAACGTAGGTTTTGTTTGTGTTCACGTCTCGGTGTGGTAACTGACCAGACCCAGTTAACTTTAATCAACTTTTACATTTAAAAAAAATTATTTTTTCCTCTTTGTTATGAGAGCGACGTTCTGCAAAGGACATACTACATGATGATGACGAAGATCTTTTTTGCGTCAAACGAATAGAAGATTTGAGACCGAAGGTACAACAGTCAATGAGCTAACAGTGGCTTGTGACTCCTAGCGGGTCTGTTTACATCAAGTCCAGGGACATTTAAGTGGCAAATACCGTTTTACACTCCCACGTGGTGAACCTGGAAGTAAACTGGAACCATCACGCCTTCCTAAGAAAATAGGATCGAAGAGGCAAGGAAAACGGGTCCCAAACATGGCGTGATGAAATCTGATATGGCATGCCGAAGAGCTTACATATCGCAGTTTCGAAGTAAATTACGACGCAAAGTCATAAACGTCCTTTTGAAGACAAATGTCGGATGATAGAGAGGTCCTATTCAGCGGAATTTTCAGCTTGTGAACAAACATATATAGTAAGGAGAGATGGTAGGGAAGTAAGGATAGTGCTGAACCAGGCGAATGTGGTGGTTTAGCTAGAATGTCTCAATTAGAAGACAAAAATGGAAGGATACGTTGTCACTATGCACGGAAATCAGATTAATACGTACACTGGTCCTGTCAGTATTCCTCTATGATTGTGAGAGATGGACAGTAAAAGCTGACTTTCAGCGAAGGATACATGCCTTGGAGATGATATGTTTCCGAAGACTTTTAAACGTCACATATAAAGATCGAGTTACAAATGAGGAAATACGAGATAGAATTACAACAGCAATATAACTCTTGGCAGCTGTCAGAAGAAGGGAATTCGCTTGGTACGGTCACATATCGAGATCAAATGGTCTTGAAAATACGATCCTCCACGGAAAGGTGCAAGGCAGACGACGAAGAGGCCGGCCGAAAAAGCGGTGGGAGGACAACATACAAGAATGTACCAATCTCCGACCAGAAGAGGCGCAGGCAGCGGCCGCTGACAATTAAAGGTGGCGTGGGGTTGTGAGGATGTCTTTATATGAACCTCAACGGCCTCACTGGTTACCTGACATGACCTGACGTTGTCATGACGAAGTTGTCCAGTTTCCATTGCCCACGATGACCTCCAGGTCGTACTCTTTGGTAATGTTTTGGCCTCGTACATTACGCGAGCAAGTGTTAGACTTCGCATTGATTTATTCAGTCTTAAAAGGTATTGCGATTGTTCTCCATCGTGTCTTCCCGTATTCAGATAATTCATCCAGTTACTCGTTTTTTGCAGCTGGTTAAACTGACAAAAACCTTACCACAAATCTGAAATGCGTTTCTAAAACCATTAAGCACGAAACGTCCCTTTCATTTCTGCGTCTCCTGCTACAATGGAATCGTGAGATTATTTTCTTGCTACAGATGTATCACGTGTACCTTTGCACACCTGGGCAGGAGCAGCTGTTCTGTCCTGTCATTGCTAAATTGTGCATGTTGTCTGTTGGAGAACGCGAGATAGGGGGAGAGAGGGAGGAAGTGAGTGAAAAAGTGAATGAGATATAGATGATAGGGAGTGGGCGGGTGAAGAATTGGAATGAAGAGCGAGAGAGAAGGAGAGAGAGAGAGAGAGAGAGAGGACATGATGAAGTGAAAGATAATGAGAGATGCACGAGAATAGAGCAGTATACTCGCTTATCCTGTTTGCAAAGGTTGAAAGATCGCTTCTCCCAGGCTTGCAAAGATGTTGGTCTCACAATAAGTCTCAACAAAACAAATGTGCTGGGACAGGAAGTAGATGCCACGTCAAGTCTTAGCTTCGCTAATTATGAACTGGTAATTGTACACCGATTCACATACCTGGGATCCTTCATCAAAGACATGCTTTCTCTAGACCCAGAAATAGACAGTCGTATTGGCAAAGCTGCTGTTACATTTGCTCGTCTCATGACGCGTGTTTAGGAAAAAAATAAAAAATTGACAATTAAAATCAAGGCCACGGTGTACAATGCTTGTGTCGTCAGTATACACACATATATATATATATATGATAGCGAGAATTGGACACATTATGCAAAACAAGAGCTTAGGTTGAGTATATGGCCCCTGCGATCAATTCTGAGAACTACATAGCGGGAAAGAGTGGCAAATGCATAGATGTAGTATCGCACCGGTCTCCCAAGCATGTACACTTTCCTTAGAGGGAGAAGAATACGATGCTTTGGTCATGTTCGACGCATGGAAGATTGTCGCATTCCCAAAGATATCCTCTACCGACTGTTGACGAATGACAAAAGAACAGTCGACAGACCACAGTAAAAGTTTAAAGATGTGTCTAAGCGGAATATGCAGGACATGAGTCTGGCATACTGAGAAAACGAAGCTGCAGACCGATCCAAGTGAAGATGTGCTCTGAAGAGCCACATAACGCTTGGTGAAAAGAAGTCAGTGCAGCCTAGAGATGTGAAAAGACACACCGTATGGAGAAAGAAGAATACAAGCTCAGATGTTCGTTTCTGGGCTGTGTTTTATCTCTTCAAGGCATATCATCAAATTGTCAGTCATGACTGAAATGTGTTACTACCAGTGTTTACACTATACTGAGTCTACCCTGTTTACATTATTCTAAGTCTACCCTGTTTACACTATACTACGTATACCCTGTTTACACTATACTACGTATACCCTGTTTACATTATACTGTCTACCCTGTTTACACTATACTAAGTCTACCCTGTTTACACTATACTGAGTCTACCCTGTTAACATTATTCTAAGTCTACCCTGTTTACACTATACTACGTATACCCTGTTTACACTATTCTACGTATACCCTGTTTACACTATACTAAGTCTACCCTGTTTACATTATACTAAGTCTACCCTGTTTACATTATACTAAGCCTACTCTGTTTACACTAAGCCTACTTTGTTTACATTATACTAAGTATACCCTGTTTACACTATACTAAGCCTACTCTGTTTACATTATACAAACTATTTTGATTATATTATAGAAACTACCTTGATTACATTATTCGAGACGTTTTCATATTAAACAGGACCGAACTGCACCAAGTGAACATGGGTACGATGCGCATGATAACGTCACTGATGGTGTATACAGCACATATCAACCGCCACATTTGCAAAATCTCGTTATTCTCTGCCTCATAGTTTCCTCAGCAGACCGTTAAAAACGGTGGTGTGTGTGATACGGAATACATCCAGAGGTGATCAGCGGGCGGGGATTCGGTTTCTAGCAGCTGAAAGATGTCGACCAGTTGACATTTATCTCAGAATGCAGGCAGTGTATGGTGACAACAGTGGGTCGAACACAACAGTGAAGAACAGTGAAGAATACTAATCAGGCTATGTTGGTGAGTGGTAGCTGAAACATACCAATCAGGCATTGTTAGTCAGGGTTAGGTGAAACAAACTGATTAGGCTATGTTAGTCATTGTCAGGTGAAACATGAAGATCAGACTATGTTAGCCAGGGTTATGTGAAACATGAGGATTATACTATGTTAGATAGGATTAGGTGAAACATACCGATCAGAAATTGTAATCAAAGGCATGAGAAAGATGCTGATCAGACTAACATATACCTCTGCCGACCTCGTCCACATACAAATCTCATTTTCATTGTATCAGTTCAAGACAAGGTTTGTCACTTAATAGTTAGACTACTGTCGGGGACTGATTGTTAGAGACTTTAGTATACCAAATCAAGGTTTGTCCCATTGTAGTTAGATTACTGTTGTGGGATAACGTTGTTTGAGACTTCAACATACTAAGCCAAGGTTTTTCCCATTGTAGTTACACTACTGTTGTTGGGCGACGTTGTTTGAGACTTTAACATACTAAGTCAAGGTTTTTCCCATAGTAGTTACACTACTGTTGTGGGGCGACGTTGTTTGAGACTTCAGCATACTAAGTCAAGGTTTTTCCCGTTGTAGTTACACTACTGTTGTGGGGCGACGTTGTTTGAGACTTTAACATACTAAACCACAGCTTTTAGCAGGTAGTATAGTCAGTTGATTTCGTCGCTACCTTTTACTTCTCCAGTCATCAACCGGTACCGATGTTCGGCTAGGTCGACTGTAGTGTGTCGGTCATGGGAGTTGAACCCTTTAACTTTACGTTTAAAATAGAGTGCTCTACCGTATCACGATCACTGTTGTAAAGGCCATTTACCGATATTCAACAGCCTGTTCTGAACTCTTGGGGATAACAGACAAGCACCTTGTCCTGAAGACGACTACACTCTAATGGAACATACTCGAAACAAGGACCAAATTATGCAGATATTTATATTTGCCACACTGCATACTTCCTCGCGTAAAACTTGGGACCAAAGAATATTCAATGCATCATTCAAAACATATCCAGTAAGGTGACTTAAGAGTGTTGTGTATGCGGCTAGCAATCTTATTTTGCGAAATAAATTATCAGAGAAACCACTGCTATAAAAACGCTCAAAGTGCAATGACGCAGCCACGATCCATCTGCCGTGTTGATGCTGTTCTTTGTGTCGTAAGATAAACGGGAGAAGCAGAAGACAGTGTGATGGTCCAGATATCGCTCGTGTGTACATCCAGGCCAGACAAAAATACTTTATACCTACACAACCTTTATTTCTATGCTCCGGCAGCATTCAAACAGACCCTGCGGTTAGGGTGCCCCATTTCGTGCACGTCCCTGGATGATGTTTTGAGAAATAACAAACAAACAGCTTGCGTTCAAAGTTCGTCTGGGCCGCCCGTGGGGAAAAGACGCATGGGCGTATCGCTGTCTCCGTTAATGGGTACGTGTTCAAATTAGATTTTGGTGTAAATTATTGTGTTGAAGTTACCGTTTTGATGTCGGGGATGAAGTATTGTTGGTTATGCGAAGCTACTTCTTGCGTAGAGGGGGACAATTATGCATAACGACAGATCAGTGTTTTCCGTCGAGATATCTCGTTGGGGCTTTTCGGCTGTAGTGAGAGGGCAAGTTGTCGATGAACAGAGTAAGGCATATAGAACAGAAACCTCCAGTACGAGAATGGAGATGGAAGCAGTAACTGCACATCCAAGAGTAATATCTGGAATCTCTTTAATAGGAACATTCATCGTGTCAGACTCCTAATCCTTACTTCGATAGGTGCATACAGGCTGACTAAGGAATGATTGGAGGGCAACTTTAGAGGCATCAAACATGCAGGGGCTGATGTGGATTTGCTTCCCTGGTCATTCTCAGATTAATTGATACCAGAGAGCTGAAATCTTGGTTCCACAACGACTAATTTCAGCTTCACCAAATATGGCTGGGAGAGGGCGGAGGTGGGGGCATTTTAAAGTCTATCAATGACTACCTGTTATGTGGCGAAACATTGAAAGATACATTAGCAATTCATAGACGGCAGATCTTTGATGTCGAAATATTTTCGAGTTCACTGCGGCACAGGAGAGGACGGATGAAAAGTGTGTATAACCAACGGGCTGCAGGAACTAACACTATTTTCACCCTTCACCATTTAGTGAGAGATACTGAATACTTATGAGTAGGGCTTGACAAAAGCGTTCGTCTGCCACGATTAAACGTTTTTGCTTCACGAGTTTAAAAAGATCCGTCTTTAATCGTTATTTTCGATTATTAATGATATTTTGGTTCGAATAGATTGTACATACGATAGTTTTTTTATGGTGATATTAAATGGACCTACACTGCCACAATTTCAGATTGCTAAAATCATCGATAAATATAGTGCTAAAACTACCAAGAATGTTCAAAGACACGTCATGCTACTGACAGTAATGCATTTTTTTCTTAAGATGAAATAAACTAATACTGTGTAAGTAATAAAATATATTTTGGTTTTGTGTGCATTGTTATGTAGAAATAAAAGTCAATTAGTGCCTAGTTTAAATTTGATAACATAAAATGCATGACTGAAGTCCGACCATGCTGACTGGTGAAACTTTTGGCTGACTGGTAAGCCAGGTTAAAATTTGTCAAACTTAACTTAACGTCTTTATACTGGTTTAGAAGACTCTGCAGAGTCTGTATACAACCAGTTACATTTACATCACATTGCTTTAGAAGCTGTACGCATCCAATTTATTCTTAAATGCATTAACCGTCCCAACCTCCACCACCTCACTTGACAATGCATTCCAAGCATTCACAACTCTCTGGCTAAAAAAATACTTCCTAATATCTAATCTGGACCTTTCCTTAGTCAACTTGTAGCTGTGCCCTCGTGTTCTTGTTGGTGGTTGTATTTTAAAAAAAATACTTGTTATAGTCTAATTTATCCATTCCTCTGATCATCTTATACACCTGTATTAAGTCACCACGAATTCTTCTCTCTTCCAGACACTGTAAGCCAGTTTTTCCGAGTCTTTCCTCATAACTGTAATTCTGGAATCCCATTATCAGCTTTCTTGCTCTTTTTTATATTCTTTCCAGTATGTTTATATCCCCTCTCTGATAAGGACTCCACACATGTACACAGTACTCCAATCAATGTCTAACATGCTTTATACAGTTTGACTATCACTTCCTTGCTCCTATGTTTAATATTTCTTTTTATCATCCCTAACATTGCATTTGCCTTTTTTACTGCTACCTGAACTTGCTCCCTCACCTTACATGTATGATCTATTATAACCCCTGAGTCCCTTTCTTTATCTATCTTTCTAATATTATTCTCTCCCAGTCTGTAATTATGTTCCATATTGGATCTACCCATGTGGATGACTGTACATTTATCTACATTAAACTCCATTTGCCAGATTACAGACCGTTCTCGAATTTTATCTAAATCCGACCTCAATATATCCACTTCTGCTTTAGATGAGACACTACTGCATAGTTTTGTGTCATCAGCAAATTTTGCAATAATGGATCCCATACCTATGTCCAAAAAATGTATATATATATCAAGAACAAAATTGGTCCCAAAACCTAGCCCTGTGGCACTCCACTCTTTACTTCACACCACTCAGAGTACTCCTTATTTATGCCCACCCTCTGCCTTCTTCCCGTTAACAAATTTTCAATCCAATTTGCAACTTCCCCACCTATTCCATGTGATTTTAACTTTCGAAATAATCTTTGATGAGGTACTCTATCAAAGGCCTTTGCAAAATCAAAATAAATAACATCCACTGGCTCCCCTTTGTCTAACATTTTGGTAACCTCCTCCATGAATTCTAATTGATGTGTTAAGCCTGATCTCCCTCTGGTAAACCCATGCTGACTATTTCTAATTAGATTAAATTTGTCTAAATGCATTACAATGTTTTCTTTGATTATTGACTCTAACAATTTATAGACTATGCTCGTTAACCTCACAGGTCTATAATTCGCTGGATCTGCTTTTTTGCTCTTTTTGAATAAGGGGATCACTCCCGCATCTTTTCAATCCCGTGGAACAATCCCTTTTGTAAGTGATTGAGAACATAATATAGCCAATGGTTTTGCTAGTTGGTCTCTAATTTCAACCAGCAATTTTGGATGAATACCATCTTGACCTGGACATTTATCCACTTTCAACCTCTCCAATTTTTTAAAAACCATTTCCTCTGTAATATAGATTGATCCTAATCCTGCTGAATCCATGTCTCTTTGGAAAATATCTATAGGCTCTGGGATCTTGGAGCAGTCCTCTTTTGTGTACACTGTGCCAAAGTAGTGATTGAGTAGATTTGCTGCATCCCTATTTTCACTTATTTTGTTCCCTGTGCTGTCTATGAGAGGGCCTACTTTGTCCTTCGATCTCTGTTTATTTCTAACATAAGAGAAGTAGCTTTTACTATCAGTCTTGATCCTCTGAGCAATTTTCTTTGAGAAGTCTATTTTTCCTGTTTTATTCACTTTCTCAGATATGTATTGCTTGTCCAAATATTTTAAATATGTTTCTTTTGATTTATCTGCCTCTCTATATTTTGTCCATGCCTTATTTTTAGCTCTTCTACATTTAACTACAATTCTAGTTATCCACTGTTTACGCTTGGGGTTTACCTCCCTATATGGATCACATTCCTCTTTTAGCGTTTCGAGAACTGTTTTAAAACTCTCCCACTGCCATTGAACATCTTTTCCTCTAACAATATCTTCCCAGATTATTTGGTTCGCTGCCTCTTTCATCCTCTTAACATCTGTCTTAGAGTAGTCATATGTTCCCGTGTTTATGTCAAGCTCTGCCTGTGCGTTTACCCGGAATGCTATGAAATAGATTCTTAGGAATAGAACAGAACAACATTTGCTGGATTATATCAAGTGTCGGGAACAGTTCCCTTCCTCGCCGCCTTTTCTTCCGGAATAGGAACGTTTTTTTTAGCTGAGTCAACTTCAGTGTTCCGTTAAGTGCAGTTGAATTCTGTACTTTGCAGGGAAAAGCGAAGTCTCTCTCACTATGTTAACAGGCTCCTATACTTTAACTCTGATGAGCCAGCGAATCATCAGAGGTGGACTATTGTATATGTTACAACAGTGATGATACGATACAGTGGAATGGTGACACCAACATTAGCTGGAACTACGACAACACATTATGTTACAATGTCAAAAAGATGTTAGTTGCCAAGGCGACGACAATTGCAGTTACCCTGGTGATATCATTATTTACATTGGCGATGACATCAGCTGTTATCTTGGAGACCACATTAGTAGTTAACAAGGCGACAACATCAGCAGTTATCCTGTGGATGACATCAGCTGTTATCCTGGAGACCACATTAGTAGTTAACAAGGCGACAACATCAGCAGTTATCCTGTGGATGACATCAGCTGTTATCCTGGAGACCACATTAGTAGTTAACAAGGCGACAACATCAGCAGTTATCCTGTGGATGACATCAGCTGTTATCCTGACGATGCCATCTATAATTATTATGGTAATGACATTAATAGTTATCATGACGACAACATCAGCTGTTATCCTGACAATGACATAAATAGTTATCCTGGCGATGACATCAGTAATTACTTAGGGAAAGGGGGAGAAAGACTAATGCCTGGTCAGGCAAAACATGCTGATCAGACATGTTAGTCAGGGTCATGCACAACATACTGATCAGACATGTTAATTAGGGTCAGGGAAAATACATTGGCCAAGATCCTCATCTCGGCTTCTTAGTAGCCCTTCCTGGAAATGGGATGCTTTCATGGCAGCCTGGCTAACGAGGTGAGGGATCGACGTCATCCCCGTAGTAGTGAGCGACACGCAGATGAAGCCAAGCATAGCACAACCACCTGGAGGACTCCGGTCCACCTTCTTCAACACGCTCGCGATAGGAGGGAAGCTACTGCAACCCTGGCGATGACGTCAGCAGTTACCCTGGCGACAGCATCATGTGTTACAGTATAGTCGTAACGTCATAAGTTACACTACCGTAACACCAAATGTTACAATGCTGACACGACCTGCAGATAAAATTGTGACAACACCGTAAAGCAAAATTGTGACATCACCAATTGGTGCTGCATTGACAAGAACGCCAAAAAGTGAAACAACGATATTTAATCAGAACTGGCCGTCAATCAAATACAGAGACTGAACAACTTAACAAATTATGACAGAGCACCAACACAATGATAAAAGGAAAAGCATTGAAAGCCTGTGTTTTTCCTGTGGCAGCTTATGGCTGCAAATCATGGACGATTACCAAAACTGTCAGACAAAGAATCGAATCCTTCGAGTCAAAATGTTATACGTAGATCCTCAGAATACCCTGGACAGAGAAAAAGATAAATATAGACATTTGGCAAGAGTTGAGCAAAGAGGAGAACTGGTTTATAAATTCCATTTTGGCTAGAAAATGTAAATACTTTGGTCACATCAAGAAACACAACGGTCTCGACAGAACTGTGATGGAAGGTATGGTGCCAGGCAAAAGAGGAAGGGGTAGACCAAGAAGACGATGGGACCAAGATATCCAGGAATTCCTGGGTATGACTGTAGCGGAGGCTGGAGTTTTGGCAAGGGAATGAGTTTCGTTTAGACAGACTGTGATGGGAACGACGTTCTATAAAGGACATGCTACATGATGATGGCCGTCAGTAATACTGTAACTTTAGAAATATTGTTGTATTTATTCAGAGTCCGTGTGAAACTGTTGGCATTTTCATATTTATAGAACGAGAGATGAAGAAAATACTCGTAACGTGTGTGGGATTAACAAGGGGCGCACCATAGAAATGGGCGTGCAAGTAGAGAAACAATAGTCGGCTTTTTCGATGCAGCCTAGAACACGTATCACAAGCTATTTGTCAACACAGGGTTTGGCTGGAGGGCACATCCTGTGCCTGGGAGGAAGTCGGCTAGACGGTAGTACCGACACTGGAATAATGAACATATCTTGGAAAAGAACCAGGGCTGCAAGGTCACAGTTTGAGGATAGAAGGAAAAGGGTAAATACAACCGGAAAAGTGAAGAGAAAGCAAACAATTCGTCTCCTCTCTCTCTCCCTCGTCCTCTTACTCTCCATCTGGAAAATTGAAGCAGCCATGAAAACCAGCTAATAAAATCCAAATTTTAAAATATGCTTTTTCTTTTAGCTTAAAGTATTACATGACGGAATCCAGACAGTCGTGGCGTTTGTTAGTCAAAAGAGCAGTGTACATGGAAGGTGTTGGTTGAGACAATAATTTAAAGATGATACAAAACGAAAATTGAGTTGAGTGGGATTCGACATGGGAAATGACATTGGTCTAAAAAAGATGTTAGAGGGCACAATTCAAGAGAAAAGAGGAAGATGGTGACCAGAATTCACCTTTATAACTCATGTTTTGCAGAAACATTAAAGCACGAACCTTTGCTGAAATGAAGAGAGCTGCAGAGGATTGGAACAAAGGGAGAGAATGCTCAGATTGCGTTACAATCAGTCTTATGGCTGAGCAGCGAGAGTATAGGGTCAAATGGAGAGACATGCTCAGACAATCTTAGAGCCAACCTTAGAACTGATCAACCAAAGAATAAGTCAAATGGAGAGACATGCTCAGATAACCTTACAACCAGTCTCGTGACTGATTAACCAGATACACTCCGATAAATAAAACCAACGTTTCATTAATTGAATGCTCACAAATACAAAATCACTAAAATGTGCATATTTAGATACGCTCTTAAATGTCCGCTAAAATGTTCACCGTATAAAATGTTAGAAGCCAAGTTTTTGAACGATGATAGGGTCAATGTGGGGAGGGAAGACTAACGGCCAGTCAGGTATAACATAGTGACCAAGACCCCAACCTCACTTCCTCGTAGTTCTCCATATAAACGGGGTTAACGAGGTAGGGATCGGCGTGATCCATGTAGTAGTGGGAGACACGCAGATAGAGCCACGCATAGCACAACCGCTTGGATATACGGGGTTCCACCTTCATCAGCACGCTGGATCAGTAAGGGAACCTACTGCAACCTGCCACTTAACCCCCTTTTTAGGAGCCACAAAAGGGTAATATTACTTAGTGGGCGCCCACAACAACAACATAGTCGCAATGTCCAGACGTTACTAAAATATGTATTGAAAGCAACAGCTCTGTTGTGACGTTTCTTAGCTCATCAACATCTGATTGTTTCAAGATGCTATCCAATTGATTTCTTTGTCCATCATCATCATCAATGCCCGTCTCTCTTTTTGATTGAAAGCTATTGACAACCCTCCTCCAGCAACTTCTTGTTGACCTGCCCTTCCTTCTGCTCACCAATTGAGGTCCAGGTATCGAAGTTCATTTTCAGTTTCTTCCCGAAGTTGTTCTTGGCCTTCCTCTTTTCTTCTAGATTCAATGTTAGGGACTGTCTAACGACATTTGATGGTGCTTTTCGCAGCGCGCCCTATCCAACCCAATTTCCTGCATGCTATGAGAAATGAGGTGTTTGAAAAGGGCTGTCGGGGTCACAAGGCTGGACAGAGTACGAAACGCAGTAATCAGACACACAGCAGGGAATACATAGAAAATCAGAGAATAGAATAGTCCGGTCACCTGACAAGGATGCAACCAAAGTTACCAGCTGCTCGTATCTACAACACCAGCCATCGAGGTTTCAGAGCACGAAGTAGAGCACGAAAAAGATGGATAGATGGTGTCAATGAGACACTAAGGAAACACTGACTGACAACAACATGTGACAGAAAACTACGCCTCCCCACGAGGTCTAACTATACAAGTGGATATAAGATAAAGATGATGTGTTCCTCCGCCGAATTTTGTCTCTTTTCCCAAAAGTCTTCGTGGCTCACCATGTCTTGCCATCCTATACCCATAATCCCCTTTAGACATGTATAGATGTCTGGAGTTTCCTCTGTGTGACCTTTGTTGTTCTCCACGTTTCTGCTCCCTACCTATATATCATCATCATCATCAACATTATCTATCCATTTGTGTCGTTAGACGTCCGGGGGAGGTGTAGTCTTCTGCCGTGTACCAGTTTTGTCGCTGATGTTGTTCTCATTCCGTGGCTCTTCAGTGTCTCACTGACACCATCTATCCATCTTTTACGTAGTCTGCCTCTTGCTCTGTAACCCTGATATTTGGTATTGTAGATACGAGCAGCTGGTAACTTTGGTTGCATTCTTGTCAGGTGTTTAAACCATTTAATTCTTTGCCGTTCTATGTATTCCATGCACAGTGTTGCACCCACCTTCCTTTTGTCTGATTATTTCGATTCTTAATCTGTCCATTCATGTGACCCCGACAGCCTTTCTCAGCCACCTCATTTTGCATACCATGATTGTTATATTCTTGTGCCTTAGTGAGAGTCCTTGTCTGACACTGGTAGCAGAGAGAGGATATAAAAATACTATTTATCAACTGCCTCTTTGTCTTCACTGGAATGTGTTTGTATCTTAGTAATGGTGAGAGTTGATAGGAAAGCGCATTAGCTTTTTGTTCTTGATTCCACCTTTCTATCTTTCCATCTTGTGTAAACACGATGCCCAAGTATTTGAATTCACTGCCTTGTTTAAGCTCTGTACTTTTTAACTTTATATTTAGTGGTTTCTCTATTCTACTGATGTTCATTGCCTTAGTCTTTGCTGTACTAATCCTCATATTATATATATCGCAGGCATTGCTGAGACTTTTATATTATACGTACGTGAAATTCTTATCAACAACGGTATTACTTACTTATGTAACTAGGTCATTATTGGTTTTAATTCCATAGGCCATGTTTTTCAAAAGGAGCCAGACAACATTGGAAAGCGGCAAACACTGTTCCAGAACCTGTTGTGTAAGACGAACAGGGGCGGATCAAAACACAATTGGGAAACAGAACTAAATTCTAACATGATTGAAGCCAGACAGTCGTGGTCAGTGTTGGTTAAGAATGCATCAGACAGACATACTTGGAAGTTGTTGGATGTGGACATGTGCTTCGCCGTCAGCTGGATGGTATTGATTGATTGGTTGAATGTATGTGCAAGCTTAGTTTAGTTTACATTTAGTTTTAGTCGAAGAATCGCCATTGCGCACGGTTTAACCCATAAGTGCTCTGTTCGTTTCCATATTTTTGTAGAATCTCAGCCCAATGCACGAACTCAGTAGAACCGGAAATGATCTCGTAATAGATTGGCAAGATTTTAAACATTTTGAATTTTGCCCCGGCTGTTATGACTACTTCTTTCGATTACCAAATCCCGAGTAATGTTAACCAGCGCGACACTGAACACGGGCGTGCGATCTCTACTAGCCAGAGATTCGGGGAAATACCAGAACGACCACGTGAACAAATCCCGATCTCCACCGGGATTTGAACCCGCGACTCCCAGCACCCGAGCTCGTCGTCTTAGACCAAGACCACTCAGCCCCCTTAGTAACAGACTAGCTTAATAATATGTTCACAGTTTTATATATTATTGGTGCAATTCTGATCGGACGTTTGATTAACTCAATGGTACGTGTGTGTGTGTGTGTGTGTGTGTGTGTGCGTGCGTGCGTGCGGGCGGGCGGGCGTGCGGGCGTGCGTGCGGGCAGGCGGGCGGGTGGGCGGGCGGGCGTGCGTTGGTTTTTTTTTTTTTCAACACTCGTGTTTAACGGAAACGGTATGTGCGAGAACAAAATAGGGCATAGATACAAATTAACTAAAGAAAGGTCCAGATTGGATATTAGGAAATATTTTTTTAGCCAGAGAGTGGTGAATGCTTGGAATGCATTACCCAGGAGGTGGTGGAGGCAGGGACAGGTAATGCATTTACGAATAGATTGGATGTGCATAGTTTTTAGAGCAGGGTAATGCAAATGGGACTGGTTGTCTACAGACGTTGGTGAGTCTTCTAAACCAGTATAAAAACGTTAAGTTAAGTTAAGTTCAGCTACCGTTACACACACGATGCAGTCGCTCCAGCTGTAAATGAACACCTAGCTTATTGTTACGTAAGGAAATGGTAGTAAATTGGTATAAAACATTAGTTAGACTTAGATCGGTGTACTGTATACAGGTGTGGAGTTCTTTTTGTAAATATACTATGAAGAATACAAAGAAGAGCGAAACAACATAATGGGATTCCAGAATTACAGATATGAGGAAAGACTCAGAGAAACCGGCCGACAGAATCTAGAAAAGAGATGAATTTGAAGTAGCAGTAAAGGCTTATAAGATAATCATCAAAAGGAATGATAAAATAGACTATAATACGTGTTTTTTTCTTAAAAATGCAGCTGCCTACTCGAACAAGAGAGACATAGCTACACATTAATTAAAGAAAGATCCAGATTCTTGTATATATTAGGAAATATATTTTTTTTTATTCAGAGAGTGATGAATGCTTGAAATGCATTGAGGTAGGGTCAATGAATGTATTCAATAATATATTGTATGAGCATGGCTTTTAGATCGATAAACTGCTTTTATGCAGACTTTGCGGTCTTCTAAGCCAGTATACAGATGTAAAGTTTAGTAAGGTAAGGCTGCGACGAATCGAAATGGCAACATTGCGTCATACACTGCAGTAAACTCGTACATATTAAGTCTATAACACATGATCCCCGACAAAGGCAAAAGCCGCCGTCCATCGTAGACGATGATGGCAAAATTAATTTTCTTAGCGTTATTTTTAGTAAGGATTAACTGCGCTACTTGTTATCCTCACTCTCTCGTCTCGAGCCGCCCGACCCCAGTGGCAAGTCAAGAAAGAAACGACTAGGGGGCAACTTCGAGATGCAGGCGACTCCGCATCAAGCACCCGTGAAAAAGACGGCGGAGACGGAGTCGAGCCCACACCACCTAATCACGAGGCCGACGGCTTAACCACTTCGCCACGGAATACTCGAAAATAGTGTCGGTTATAGGACAACCTTTTATATTAATGTATGTCAAAGGAATATGTAGTAGATGCACGCTCGTGTATTAACAGAGCCCGAATGGGGAGTGAAGAACGATAACGTAAGCCCGTGGGCAATGACGTTCATTCTTCGACTAAACTAAACTATACTAAACCGTGTGCAATGACGTTGATTCTTCGACTAAACTAAACTATACTAAACCGTGTGCAATGACGTTGATTCTTCGACTAAACTAAACTATACTAAACCGTGTGCAATGGCGTTGATTTTTGGACTAAACTAAACTATACTAAACCGTGTGCAATGACGTTGATTCTTCGACTAAACTAAACTATACTAAACCGTGTCCAATGACGTTGATTCTTCGACTAAACTAAACTAAAATAAACCATGTGCAATGACGTTGATTCTTAGACTAAACTAAACTATACTAAACTGTGTGCAATGGCTTTGATTCTTCGACTAAACTAAACTTTACAAAATCGTGTGCAATGACGCTGATTCTTCGACTAAACTAAACTATACTATGTCAATCTGAAATCCAAGCTGAGTTTAATGTATGCACTTGTCACTTCTGTTTACCTTTTACGCGTGCGAAACTCGAACTCTGACACTGGTTCTACAGTTAAGAATTTGTGCAATGGAGATGAGATGTCTGCGTGGAATCCTTGGAATCTTGTATTTAGACCACGTCACGAATAAGGCAGTTCGGTACACCGTTAAGAGAGATGTCGCCAAAATAGAATTATATTGAGTATGGTTAAAGTACACACACTCACATGGTATGGAGGTGTTTCAATCTTGTCTGGGTTGACCAAGCTCACATGGTATGGACGTGTTTCAAGATTGTCTGGGTTGACCAAGCTCACATGGGATGGACGTGCTTCAAGATTGTCTGGGTTGACCAAGCTCACATGGTATGGACGTGTTTCAAGATTGTCTGGGTTGACAAAGCTCACATGGGATGGACGTATTTCAAGATTGTCTGGGTTGACCAAGCTCACATGGTATGGACGTGGTTCAAGATTGTCTGGGTTGACCAAGCTCACATGGGATGGACGTGTTTCAAGATTGTCTGGGTTGACCAAGCTCACATGGTATGAACATGTTTCAGGATCGTCTGAGTTGACATAGACGCTCCTGCAAGGTAATGTGCCTGGAAAGCGTATAAGAAGGATGCAGATAAAGAGATTGGAAGACAACATCAGGGAGTGGGCAACAATGTCTATAGTTAGAACACATATCCTGACACAAAATCCAGTGGTGTGGCGGGAACTGGTCTAACAATCTGAAGTGTTGGTTTCCCAATGTCCTTTCAAGTCACGGGACTGGTGATGATCGTTGTTGATGAACCAGACATTTTCAACGTAAGAGGGGACTAAGTCAGTTGGCGTTGAGTCCCTGTACCGTATCCTATCGCAACCGTGTTGTGATTCATGTGGCGAAAACCGTTCGACACATGGAGCCTAGACGGAGGATGTCATAACATACGTTGAGATTTTGGATTAACAGCTAGACCTAGGGAATTCACAGTCCACGCAATTAGAGGTTACATTACAATAGCTTGCTGGACATAGCCAAATTCTAGGAATCGAGACTACGGACAGACTGACAAACAAAAGCCTCCAAACAGGAAATAGACAGACCGCATAGTAGCTATACATTTAAACTAATTCTTATGAGAAGGCAGACGGACTGGCAAAAAAAGCCCCCAACCAACAAATAGACAGACCCTGTAGGAGCTATGCATTTAAACTAATCTAAATGAGAAGACAGACAGACCGGTTAATACGGGATATAGGTAAAAACAACAATACACACCAACAACCCTACAGACAATCAAACAACTACTTAAGACTGCGAACGAAGACGCTTGACTGAACAGATGGATAATGGGGAATACTGAGAGAGATATATACAAACATATGGTCATCACTAATCGCAAAGACAACATCAATTTCCTGAAAAGGAGAAATGAAAGCATCATTTACGTACTCAACACATACAACCTAACAGTCACTTGAACAGAATCCAACTAGAACATACTCCAGAGTGCCGGGTGTGCAGACATCCTTATGAAACTGTTGAACGCCATCTTTTTGAATGTTCAGCTCTTGATGGTGTTAGGATAGAGCATCTCCCTTCCTTCAGTTTAGTTCATTTTATCTCGCAACCCATCAGTTCGTTGGGGGACACTTGAAGACACTTCCACAATCTCACGCCATCCCTCTCTGTCTGCTGCCGCCAGTCGTGCTTCAGCGGGACGAAGTTTTTACCACTCAGTGATGTTGTCTGATCATCTCTGTCTTAGACTTCCCCGCTTTCTCTTTCCTGGTACGGAACCATGCAATATTGAATTTGTAATTTCGCTGAACCATGTGACGTGCCAATGCAAAGCCAACTTTCGGCTCTTGATAGTTGTCAACAGATCATCTGAAATGAGTTTTCCACTCTTCGTCGTATTTCTACGGTTGTGACTCGATCCTTATATGTAACATTTAAGTCTTCTAAACCATCTCATTTCCATTGCACGTATTCCGCCCCGTATATCTGCAATAATAGTCCAAATCGTGCATGCACACACAGATATTGAGATTATCAATGAGCTCAATAGCCTAACAGAAGAGAGCAGGTCGTGGTCTTCAGACTCCGCACAGGCCACAACAGACTGAGGTACCATCTATTAAATAAACGGAAGATAGGTGGTACTGATGAATGCACCTGTGGTACAGAGAAAATGACCGCTGAACATCTGCTGCAAAATTGCCCGACATACGAGGACCAGAGAAAGCACATGTGGCCATCACCAGTGCTAACACTAGACAAGCTCTATGGCAGTGTCGACAGCCTCAGGGTGACTGATGCTTTCTTGGAACGAATCCAAGTTGACGTTTGACAGCGTACGAAGAAGAAGAAAAAGAAGAAGTCTAACTTGTATGCTTAGGGCGAGCAGCTTATCCTGTCATAGGGGTTTCAAACGCGTAAGCGCCGCTGTTGTCTGTGCTATTCTGGCAATTATATCAGCCGCGAGCCCTCGTCACTGATCAGTGATCCCATATACCTGAACCGGTGTACAACGAGTTCCTGACCATTTGATTGTATCACAGATGTAAACCCTCCCTTTAAGACCAGACAAAAAGAACAGTATTTACGGAACTAAACAACAGCTCACAAACACTTGCAGATACCCCTATATTGGAACTGGGTCCGAGGGCATGAGCTCCCCTGCCGTTAGATCAATAACCAATCAACGAATCCTTATAAATAATACCAGAGTAATCTGATTAAACAATTGTTCAACGGGTAAATCGGGTCTAAGTGTTTTTCGCGAAAAGTCACTTTAAAAAAAATTGATAAATACATTGCACATAATAGAAAACAGTCTAATCTTTCAGTCCTGAACCAGACACACTAGCGCAAATTTTTACTTAAAACACAACCATCCATAGCACCTGCCCTTGTGCAGACATTGCTGACTCCCTGATGAAACAGTTAGCCACTTACACATTGAGTGCAAAGCACTTGCAGTCATGAGAACAATATTTGGACAGATGTCCTCGTCAATCGCTGAGACTCTACTTGACATAGTGGGACAACTGAGGAAGACTTGTATTTATATAAGAATGGTATTGAGCTGGCAAGAACTGAACTTCTCAGTGGCTGTGAAATTTCAGCAACAACATAGACATTTTGAGACACCAGAAAAGGAAACGATTTCTAGTTATGAGGACAGATTACGTAAAACCGACCTACAGTGTCTAGAAAAAGAAGACATCGAGTTGATTCAATACAGGTTTGTAAGATAATCAAGGTAAGGGATAAATTATAATATAACTATAACAAGTGAATTAATATATATATATATATATATATGTATATATATATATATATATATATATATATATATATATATATATACAATCTGTAAGACTCTTGATCTTTAGCCAGAACTCCTGCCTCTTTCGGTTTAAAGTCCCATCCATTTATTTGGCCATGCATTTTTATCCATCTACCCCTCTTCGCTCTCCATCTCTCTCTCTCTCTCTCTCTCTCCCTCTCTCTCTCTCTCTCTCTCTCTCGTTATGTCTGTGTATATCTATGTATACGTTCCATCCACACAGTCATCCAAATATATTAATTTCTGTCCATCTTTCTGTTTTTAAGCCACACATATGCATCTGTCCATACATGTATCCACTTCTTTTCTGTCGGTGTGTGTGTGCGCTAGTGCGTGCGTGTGTGTGTGGTTGCGTGCTTGCGCGCGTGTGTATATCCTTCCCATCCGTATATGCACCCATCTCTAGCGATCTCTCATTCTCTTTCTGTCTCTATCTCAGTCTCTACTTCTGTATATTTTTTTTTCTATCCGTGCCATCAAACAAATTTCCCTAAACTCATGCTCTCTATCTCTCTATATCTATCTCTTTCTCCCTCTCTATCTCTTTCTCTTTCTTCTGCCTGTCCGTTCCATCCAACCGTATTCACAACACTTTGTCTCCTTATCTCCTCTAATCCTCTCGGTATCTCTCTGTCTCTCTCATTTTTTCTGTCTATCCATTCCATCAAAACATTTACTAAAACTCAATATCTTTCTTTATCAACTTATCTCTCGTGCTCTGTCTAACCGTTCCATTTCAGCATTTCCCCACTTTCTTCCTCCACTCGTCAAATCTGTCCCTCTCTCTCTGACTCTCTCTCTCTGACTCTCTCTCTCTCTCTCTCTCTCTCTCTTGAATATAAAAAGACACCACCCAGCACAAGATTGAAGTCTGCGCCTGTTATTACTCTGCCAGACAATATTGAACCCTGTCTGAACAATCTTCTGCTATTTTCTTGTCTGTTAAGCTACCTTGTTTTTCCCTGCCCCGACAGACAAAAACACATCAATTCAACCATCGCAATTTGATGTTAACAGCTTTTATTTTATTAAGTGTGACAACATAAATATATTTAATGGAGCATTTCCTGAATGTCCCTTGAAACCAGATTACCTCCCCACAGAACAAAATGGTGGCTTCTGTCAAACACGTTTTCAATCCAATGCTAACCAGAGATTTAAATATAAAGTAACTAAGTCTATTTATTTTTGAAGATTTGCTTGCATTTGTCATTATAGATGTTTTGTGATTGTCTCTTAAGTCTTCAGGGAATATTATAAATAACAACCTAAATGCGGACTGTGTGTTACATAGACATTTCACATTGACCGATTAACTCGCTGGGAAATGTTTCCATGTTCTTTTTGTCAACTTGTTAAAAAAATGTGACTAAGCATGGATGGGTGGGGGCGGAATGCCGGACGCTATAGCTGAGAGGTAAAGTTCACGTCTCTCAAGAAATGAAAATGCGCAAACATTTTCAAACGTCTCCTGGTTTCAAAAGAGTTGAGATCAGTGCCTAGTTCTATCGGAGATTTACAATAAATTCTGAGGTCCCGTGTAATTAATGTGCATATCAACGAACCATTGGCTGTGTGCCGCTGTCCGAAAAACAAATTGACAATTGTATTAAACTATTCCCCAATAGTGGTTTGAATGAAGTACAAATGGAGGCACTATCTTCATGAAGCGGAGACAGAACATAGCAAACAGTAGTTTGTGGGCACTTTTGATTAAAAGAAAATACAAAAAGACATGTACACCGAAAAAAGTAGAAAAAGGCAGTTTTGTTTTACGATATAAAGTTACTAGATCAAAGCACAACTCTCTTTATTCACATTTTAGGACATATTTGAAATGTGTTACAGTGGATCTATTATTTCCCTTACCCAGGTACTGTTTTGTATTATTTCCCTTACCCAGGTACTGTTTTGTATTATTTCCCTTACCCAGGTACTGTTTTGTATTATTTCCCTTACCCAGGTACTGTTTTGTATTATTTCCCTTACCCAGGTACTGTTTTGTATTATTTCCCTTACCCAGGTACTGTTTTGTATTATTTCCCTTACCCAGGTACTGTTTTGTATTATTTCCCTTACCCAGGTACTGTTTTGTATTATTTCCCTTACCCAGGTACTGTTTTGTATTATTTCCCTTACCCAGGTACTGTTTTGTATTATTTCCCTTACCCAGGTACTGTTTTGTATTATTTCCCTTACCCAGGTACTGTTTTGTATTATTTCCCTTACCCAGGTACTGTTTTGGTGTGCGGATAAGAGAAGGAGGTACATTTCAGTTCTACTTCTTCAGCGTTCCTCCTGAAATGTCGTTGATATAGTTTACAGCGGGAAAAAAAAACCGATACCAGCATGCTCCATCCGCTGCATCTGGAAAGGAAGACCCTTCTCTGATCTTATATGCAATATCTCCAACATCGAAGGGAAATAGTCACAGACAAAGGAAAATAAAAAATACATACCAGGTGATCATTCTCCAGCTACGCACAGGACACGCCAGACTGATATGTCACCTGTACAACAAGTTCAAGATTAGCAATACGGACCTTTGTGTCTGCGGCACTGCTCCGATGACGACAGAACATATTTTTGCAGTCCTCGTCACTGTAAACCGAAAAAAGAAATAGCATTTGGCAACATCCAGTTTCCTTCCACGAGATACTGTACGGAAGTGTACGGAGCCTTGAGTCGATTGCTGCGTTCGTTAGCATCATTGAAATCAAAGTCTGAAGACGAGCGAGTAAGAAGAGAAAGTTTACAGCGAGGCTGCGATATCTGCCCTTTTTGGCCCGACACCTCCGAATTAAGCTGTCTTTTTTAGTATCCGGGTTTGCCTTCTCATATTCATAGGGACACAGAATGGGGTCTTGGTCCTCTATGGGATTGCTGACCTTGATGCAAGCAGCGAGACATGAGTTGCTGACTGTTGTCAGCACATGGACAGCTGCATCGTGATCATTTCAGTCAAAGCAGGTGCCATCTCTACGATGAAGGTCAGCTGTAACTGATGCCTAATCTATTATAACTATATATGATTATATTATCTACTATATCTTGCTCTGATGGTGGAATCTGACATCATTTTTCCAGTCCATATACTGATGTTATTCTACAACTTGCACGTTGTGCGTCTCTTGGGATACTGCATACCGCCTTACCTTCTAGTATGATCTTCACAAAAGTGATACGGTTTGTTATTTTTTCAAAGTATCTTACCTGTTTGATTCTGACAGGTTCCCTCGTTTTCAGTATTTCTGCATTATTTTATTTATTTTTTACCTCGAAACATTGTGTAATTTTAAATAACTCTTAGTCTCGAATACCTCAATTCTCATTCCCTCCAGTTTATTCAATTGTCCATGTCTCCCCGCCATAGAGTACTGATGAGTATACATAACACATACCATTCTTCGTTTTAAAATTCTGATTTGGTGATAAATGTGCTGACTAGTGCATGAGCTGTGGCAGTCAGCGATCCAAAGCGGACTGCTAGCGTCAAGGCTAGCACCGAGAGATGCTAAGACAC
Organism: Ariolimax columbianus; assembly: GCA_036924085.1. Taxonomy (NCBI): domain Eukaryota; kingdom Metazoa; phylum Mollusca; class Gastropoda; order Stylommatophora; family Arionidae; genus Ariolimax; species Ariolimax columbianus. The sequence continues at coordinate 66,378,942 of JAVGWX010000016.1, read as the reverse complement.
GTCTACATCTCAATGTGCTGATCCTAGATAACAGGGCAGACTGACTATGGAGAAGGGATCGAAAAGGAAAGGTTAAGCCGGTATTAAAAGACGGTATGTTGTAGTCGGATGTGTTTGGACGAGAGGTGTAAGAGTCGCAGCCAAGCTGTAAACTACGACACAAACGGATTCCGTTCAACGGACTATATATGTTACTTGCAAAGCTATTTTCAGGGCTTGTTAGTGAGAGTTTGAGAACGAACTTCTACGAAGAAGGAGATGAAGAAAAAGAAGACGCAGGAGAAGAAGAAGAAATTAGAAGAAAAAGTAAAAAGTAGAAGAGTAAAGAAGAGAAGAAAAAAATACAAAGAACGATGATGAAGAAAAGAAGAAGAAGAAAGAGGACAAAGAAGGAAGAATAAGATGGAAAAAAAAATGAAAACATATTCTGATTTATCTGCCTGGATGTCAGTATGTATGAATACTGTCTTTGGGCAAACGTATTATGTTTCTAATATCCTTTTCGTAGCTGTCCTCCTCCGTTATTACATGTCCTAGATATGTTCAACTCTGTACCAGTTCCAATTTGGGATCGTGTATTATTTTCTGCATAGATTAATCCTGTCATTTTTGTAAATAATCATATTTTGTGTTTCCTCAACAAATAGATAGTTAGTTTTATTTCCCCTGAAACGTTTCAGCACACTGAGGAACTTAAGTCTTCCAGCTTGCGCCAAGTGCGCTGCGTCGGTAATTGTGAGCCCAAGTCGTTGCACAAACACTAATGTCATTTATCCACATGTCTTGCTGACCCATTCATGGCGTGTAGCTAGATCTACCAGCGGTGTAAGCCATTTGCGTAAGTTGATGATGACGCTTTCTCATGAGGTAGCCTATTGTCTGACTGAAACTGTACTCCGCACAAGACGTAGTGCCGAACATACTTCGAATGTCTTCGCTTTCATGTCTGTATTTCATGGAAGCCAGATAATATTGCAAGAGAAAATAGCAGCATGTTATCGCTGGCCATAATAATTTCCTTTAAAACGGCACTTGCTTTCCTATTGACGTTTCTCATTTTTAAAGTTTATGCAAGCTCATACAACCAGACCCATGACCCAAACCTATTTTCTCGCCTCTTATGACATGCCTGTCAGGTTACAGTGTTATTTGTTTTGCTCCCCTACAATAGGTATGGCTAGGTGAGTATTTCCTGACTTGGGGAGCAAATGTTAAAGATGGTGATATCGATCAATTGATTGCCTGATTTGCTAATGTGTTGTCTTATTTGTTGATTGTATGTTTAATTTAATTGATTGATTGTCTGATTGATTCGTTGATTGATTGTCTGATTGAAGTATTGATTTTCTGATTGTATGTCTCATTAAATAATTGTTTGCCTGGTTGATTAATTAATTGTCTCATCGATTGATTGATTGATTGCCTGATAGCCTAACTTAAATATCTGATTGATTGCCTCCTTGATTGTTTGTTTTGAATACACGAGTAATCGATATTGTCTATTTTATTGATTGTCTTATTGATTGATTGATTGATTTTTCGATTCCATGATTGATTGATTAAAGATAACGAAACACAGAGATAAAAGGTGAGACGCATATAAATAAAGATATAATGTGCGTGAAATAAAGAGAGAGAGAAATAGCGAGAAAATGGGTGTGTGATAAAAAGACAGAAATAGAGAAAGAAAGTGTGTGTAATATAGAGAAAGTAACAAAATTAGAAATAATATGTTCTGTAGAGAGATAGAGAGAGAGAGAGAGAGAGAGAGAGAGATGTAGCGGGTGTGTAGTAGCGGGAGAATGGGTGTGTAGTAGCGGGAGAATGGGTGATTAGTAGCGGGAGAATGGGTGTGTAGTAGCGGGAGAATGGGTGTGTAATAGCGAGAGAATGGGTGTGTAATAGCGAGAGAATGCGTGTGTAATAGTGAGAGAATGGGTGTGTAATAGCGAGAGAATGGGTGTGTAATAGCGAGAGAATGGGTGTGTAATAGCGAGAGAATGGGTGTGTAATAGCGAGAGAATGGGTGTGTAATAGCGAGAGAATGGGTGTGTAATAGCGAGAGAATGGGTGTGTAGTAGCGGGAGAATGGGTGTGTAATAGCGAGAGAATGGGTGTGTAATAGCGAGATAATGGGTGTGTAATAGCGAGAGAATGGGTGTGTAATAGCGAGAGAATGGGTGTGTAATAGCGAGAGAATGGGTGTGTAATAGCGAGAGAATGGGTGTGTAATAGCGAGAGAATGGGTGTGTAATAGCGAGAGAATGGGTGTGTAATAGCGAGAGAATGGGTGTGTAATAGCGGGAGAATGGGTGATTAGTAGCGGGAGAAAGGGTGTGTAGTAGCGGGAGAATGGGTGATTAGTAGCGGGAGAAAGGGTGTGTAGTAGCGGGAGAATGGGTGATTAGTAGCGGGAGAAAGGGTGTGTAGTAGCGGGAGAATGGGTGATTAGTAGCGGGAGAAAGGGTGTGTAATAGCGGGAGAATGGGTGTGTAATAGCGGGAGAATGGGTGTGTAATAGCGGGAGAATGGGTGATTAGTAGCGGGAGAATGGGTGATTAGTAGCGGGAGAAAGGGTGTGTAGTAGCGGGAGAATGGGTGTGTAGTAGCGGGAGAATGGGTGTGTAATAGCGGGAGAATGGGTGTGTAATAGCGGGAGAATGGGTGTGTAATAGCGGGAGAATGGGTGATTAGTAGCGGGAGAAAGGGTGTGTAGTAGCGGGAGAATGGGTGATTAGTAGCGGGAGAAAGGGTGTGTTGTAGCGGGAGAATGGGTGTGTAGTAGCGGGAGAATGGGTGTGTAGCAGCGGGAGAATGGATGTGTAATAGCAAGAGAGAAATAGCGAGAAAATGTGTGTGATAGAGTGACATAAATAGAGATAGAGAGAGAGAGAGAATTGGTGTATAATAGCGAGAGAGACGGAGAGAGCTACATGTAGAGAGAGTATGTGTTAGATAGAAAGATAGAGTAATACAGAGAGTGAGAGGGGAAATGTGTGTGTAACAGACACATATAGAAATAGAGAGCGAGAGAGAGAGGTGGGCGGGAATGTATGTAATATAGAGACAAGGGTGTGTAATAGAGATAAAGAGAGTGAAGTGAAACATAAATAGGAAGAAAATGGGAGAGATGTGTGGAAATTAGCGTGCAATAAAGTGAGGGATAGATAGACATAGACATAAATAGAGAGAGATAGTAGATGTGTGCAATAGAGAGAGAAAGAGCGCTCGAGGCACAGAAAGAGAGACAAACATAGAGATATATGGAGTGTATTTGTGTAAAAGAGGGGACTAGATCCAGGAATAGAGAGATAGGGAAAATGTGTGTGTAATAGTGAGAGAGAGAGACAGATAAAAAGAGAGGAAGAAATATGTGTAATAGAACAAGACAGACATTCATATAGACTGACGAGAGATAGATAGAGAGAGAGAGAGAGAGAGAGAGAGAGAGTGGGGATACGTGTGTAGCAGAGTGAGAGAGAGAGAGAGACATATAGATAAAAATAGTGAGTGGGAATACGTGTGTAGCAGAGAGAGAGATACATAGATATAGAAATACAGAGAGAGTGAGAATACGTATGTTGCATATAGAGAGAGCGAGAGAGTGACATATAGAAATAGTGAGTGGGAATACATGTGTAGCAGAGAGAGAAATATATAGATATAGAAATACAGAGAGTGTGGGAATACGTATGTTGCAGAGAGAGAGAGAGAGAGAGAGAGAGAGACATATAGATGGATTTAGAGTGAGTGGGAATACGTGTATAGCAGAGAGAGAAATATATAGATATAGAAATACAGAGAGAGTGGGGATACGTATGCTGCAGAGAGAGAGAGAGAGACATATAGATGGAAATAGAGTGAGTGAGAATACGTGTGTAGCAGCGAGAGAGATACATATAGATAGAAATAGAGTGAGTGGGATTCGTGTGTAGCAGAGAGAGAGAGAGAGAGAGAGAGAGGGAGAAGGACATTCATAGAGATAGAAATAGAGAGAGTGGGGATAATTGTGAAGCAGAGAGATACACATAGAGATAGAAATAGAGTGGTAATAATTGTGTAGGTGAGAGAGAGAGAGATACATATAGATAGAAATAGAGAGAGTAGGGATACGTGTTTAGCAGAGAGAGAGAGAGATATATACACATAGATAGAAATTGACTGAGTGAGATGACGTGTGTTGCAGAGAGAGAGAGAGATACATAGAGATATAAATAGAGAGAGTGGGGATAATTGTGTAGCAGAGATACAAAGAGAGAGAGATACACACACACACATATATATATATATATATAAATATAAATAGAGAGCGTGGGAATACGTATATAACAGACAGAGAGAGAGAGAGAGAGAGAGAGAGACATACGTAGAGATATGAAATAGAGAGAGATAAAAAGGAGACAGAGATTTGGAATAAGTGTATAACAGACATAAAGACATACATAGAAATATCAATAGAGAGAGGAAATGTGTGTATTAGAGATTGATAAAGAGAGACAGAGAGAGAAATAACGAGATTTGAAATCTTTGTGCAATAGAGAGAAATAGAGAGAGTGCAAAATAGAGATATATGGATTGTATATATAATTGGGAGAGACGGGGAGATTTATATAATTAGAGGGGAAAATAGAGAGAGAGAGAAGGGGGGGGGGGGAAAAGAGATAACGAAATAGAGAGAGAAAAAGAAGTAGAAGAATGTGTGTGCAATGGAGGGAGATAAAGAGAGACATAAATAGAGAGAGACAGAAGAACAATTTCAAGTTAGTGAATCTAGGTCAATTGCCGATTCATCGGCAACTGAAGATTGGCGTTTGTTTGTGGGTATGTAAGGCGCGGGAGGGGAGGGGTACGGTGTTGGGGGGGGGGGGGGGGTGTGACAGTGCACGGTTCATTCTTCTAGAATCGTAGCATCAAAGAAATGCCGAGCCGGCTTACAAATTGGCGATGAGATAAACTGCGATTACGAGCTGCGATAATTTAATAATAAGAGTTATCAAAACAAAATTCACAATAATGATAATAAAAATAATAGTAATTATTATTAATTTTTTTAATCAAGAAGGTTGAGAAAGAAGAAGCAGGGAGAACGACAGATAGAGAGAGGAAGGAAAAGAGAAAGTGCACGAGAGAATAAAGGGACATATCAAGATTCAAGATCAAGACAAGGAATAAGAAAATGTTGGATGTCATATTTTGAATGCAACAAATGTAATGACTTGGATTGCGGATTGGTATTCGGAACAAATAACTTAATTTCCTCAATACACGAGAGGCGTTTAAGTCAAACCGGGACTTTTTTTGTGTATTGAAAAATGTCAGTAGTCGTATTTGCCATGTATGTTTCAATATAATCTCCTGTAATGTTTATGCACTTATACCATCGTTTAAGTAATGCTTGAAAAGCTTCAACGTAGATATATGTGTCAGTATGTCTGAACCAATCCAGGACAGCCTGTTTCACTTTATCATCAGTGTTGAAATATTGTTCTCTCGTGAATTCTGTTATGGGTCCAGACAGGTAGAAATCTCTTGGAGGGAGGCATGGGAGGATGTGGCAATACCTCCCGATCGAGTTGCTGTAGATGGCACACGGTGCGATGAGGCGAATGAGGTCGAGCGTTATTTTGTAGGAGCAATAAGCACTTTGTTTTTTTTCGCAGACGGTTATGCACATCACTAAAAATATGTATGTACGGTTCACTGTTAATAGTGGCACCACGGAGTAAACAGTGTTCGTACGCCTTCTTTCACAAGAAACTTCATCGCAACACGTTGTTCTATGCAAGCACTAACAACGTTGTCCGTCATTTGTGTTTATCTGTCCCTTGACTGCCCCATGGCAACTAGGCGACCTAGCAGTAACATGACACAAATGCCTCTAACTAATGATAATAGATATAACCCATTTAGATAGAACTTTATCAAAAAGTTCCGGTTTAATTTGAACACCTCTAGTAATAACAACATATTTCTCTCGAGTGCTACTGAGGTTGAGTAGAATACGCTCACTGTAACACTAAAAACACGTCGTAAAAAGCAACTGAAGAGGGGTGTTCATGGAGGTGTCAACCTCATCGTGAACATACATTGCTTATGAAAGTATTACTGCAAATGATCGGATGAAGGCTTCCTCTAAATAGTCTCATAGTGGTGATGGTTCTATGCCTCACTTTGTACAAATGATGAAACATGCAGGTATATATTTAAAACTATTTACTGAATAAAATATATGATATTTGGGACTATTTACTGATCATAAATATATGACATTAACGACCAGTTATAAGTTATTTGGGAATATTTACTGATTATAAATATATGGCAGTTGGGAATGTTTACTGACTATATGTATGCTATTTAGGAGTATTTACTGAATATAAATATGATATTTGGGATATTTTACTGATATAAGTATATGTCATTTACGACTATTTATATGATATTTGGGACTATTTACTGAATATAAATATATGATATTTATGACTATTACTTAATATAATAACAAGATATTTGGAAATATTTACTGAATATAAATATATCAATATTTTGAACTTTTTACTGAACATAAATATATTATATATTTTTGAAGAATTTGTGAAATATAAATACATTATTTTCGGACATATTTCCGTTAATAAATGTATGACATTTGTAACAATGTCCTGATAAACAAACATATGATATGTCGAACATTTTACTTAATATAAATATATGATTATTAGAGATATTTAATGTAAGTACATATATGAGTTTAAAATGTGTCTATTGAACATGAGCATGATTTTGTGAACAATTCGATCACTAGATCACATGATATTGGTAGCGATGCCACTGGTGGATATGAACCAAATACATCAACTAAAATATTGAGGTAATCTGTAATTTTAAAGAAAATTAGAAGCAGTTCTTTCTGCCGGCAACGGAATATAGACACATTTACATTCTCCTCTTTAATATTCCCTTGCCGCAGTCTGGACCCCAGCTGTTCTATTTTACTTTTTGGCCATTCCAGATCTCTCACTAAATTATTCAATTCACTTTGTAAATTGTATTCGGAGCATTCGGAGGTAGATGGGACTGGCTTGGGCTAGTAGTTAACTGACACTGCTCAAAATCCAAAGGTGCTGGGTTCGTTCCCCACCACAGCACCGGCCGACACCCCCGGCAAGCATGCCCTTAAAAAATGCAGGAGGAAGCAGAACCTTAACATAAAAACAATGCTGAAGTTGGATGCACTAAGCCCACGGGCGCAAAATAAAAACATAGTGCAACGCACACAATTTTGTGGTATAAGAAAGAAGGTGAACGCAATAAATAAATAAGTGAGATAGATGTTTTCACAAGAGACGGATGTTCACTGTCCGTACTTTTGGCTTCATCATCTTGAGAAGTGTTTATCAACCGGTTATTTACGGAGCGGTGTCGGTAAACAGAAATATCCTGCCCGTCCAACAATTCAATAGTACTCTTCCGCGACGGGTGTCCGTCGCATCAAAGACCATGTCCATGACCACGTCTGATGGCCGCGTATCAGGTGGTCTGCAGTTATGTTGGGGAGGTGGCGATCTGTTTTAGTCAGGTATTGCGAGGGCGGCCATGATGACGCTCAAGGGTGAGCACAGCCTCTTCCCGTCCATCGACTTTACAGCCTGCCAGAGCATCTAGTGGGCTTGGACTTCTAGGGAAAGGAGAACAACGTAACCGAAGAGGGAAAGGCGACATCGATCAATCGTCGTAGCAATGCCTGCAAATTCAGTACGTCGAACTACTTCATTGTTGAAAATCGTGTCATGCCAGACGACCCCCCAATGATGTCCCTCTGGTTGCGCAGGTGGAAGGCCTCAAGACGATGCCGGTCCCGCTGTAGTAGTGTCCAGGACTTGGAGCTGTACAGGAAAATGGGATCGATACAGGAGTTAATACGAAGCCTGGTCTCCAGTGATAGTCTTCGCTGGAACCGGACTCTGCGGAGAGAGTGCATGGATGAAGCCGCTAAGCATATCCTGCAAGTGATATGGTGAATGCTGCGTGTGTCAGAGGCCTGCCTGCTACACAGGTAGACCAATAACGTTATTGCTGCCTTAATTAGCCCCTTAACTGCGGAAATCACCTTGAGGTAATCTTAGCTCTGATTGGCTCATTTTAAAACTTAAATAGCGTTGTCTACATAAGTATCCGTACTTTTAATACCGGAGAGCTAATCTATATGTTTCGTGTTTATTTATCAAAGTACCCGATATTTTCATGAGCAAATAATTAGGTCAATGAAGATTACGAAACGTAAATTGGGTTAATTGATAGACGTGTTTTAGAGGTAAATTTATAAGATAATATTGTGCTGTTATATGTCAGAATGCAAGTTATTTCTTGTATTACTGTGGTCTAAACTTTAAATCTATACAAAATGAAAACAAAAAACTTCATTTGCAGGAAATATCGTTTTATTGAAAGTTCTGGACATTATGTTATTAAGCATGTGTATTTACAGCTTGGTTTATGGTTGTTTTAAATAACTAAAATAATTGTTAATATTTTATAATATTAACTTGCTGAGTGGTCTGCTGGAGTCTTTTTGTATGACAAAAAAACAAGAATAGCACCACTGCCGACAGAAATAATGTGGTTAAAGGTGACTAACTGTGTGGCATGGCCTAAAACTGGCCATGGTTAAGTGGTTTGATAAGAGCAGCATAGATGGGGCCTACAAAGCTGCGGGTCTACTTTGCTCTAGTTGTTGAGTCTATAAAGATGGGCTCCCACATCGGTTAACTAACCTTCGTGGCACTTGTCTAAAGTAGCGGAGCAATAAGCAGCTTCAACCGACCGTTAATCCTCCTCTCAGCTACAGCCAGCTCATAGCTGGGACCAGCACATGGGCATCGGACCCTGTAGAAGTACAGGTCAACTAAGACTGACAACATTAAATATATAACTAATACGCACAGTATTTCTAAATAATAGTTTTTGTTTATGTCTGAGAGGCCGCCCAAAAATGTTTTCTATTTTATCGGCCCGTTTAAAATGTTTCATATTTTCATCAGTCCGTTAAAATCGTTTTCTTTTTTCACTAGTTTGCTAAAAATGTTTGTCGTTTTAATTTGTCCTCAAGTGTAACAATATGGGAAAACATTGACCTAAAGTATAAGAGTGAGGAAGATTTAAAACAGGAAGGTTTTACCAGTAAAATATAGACGCATATCAGATGCAATAGATCTAAAGCCTTTGTGTCTTATTAAAAATGCCTTGTCCAACTGGAAGAGTAATTCGAAAGTTACAATACTTAACCTGGTTTTCTGGTTCCCTCTGCACTTTCGTAATTGTAAAACGCATCTAACGTCCTCTTCTGTCCAACATTTATCTGCAGCTTATGCGTCGTCATGGTAAATGGATTCGACATTACAAGTTACAAAACGAGACACGAGCTCGTAAATTCTCCAGGGATATGAATGGTCATCTGACGGGCGAGCGGCCTACACAGTTCACTGTGGAAGTTAGATGAACCTTTCTAAGGGATGCTATTCCCCACTCGTCCAATGAGTGCTTGGGTAATCTGACTCGTAAGAGAAAAGACTGAACCGACGAAAACGACGCAGCAAACAAAAGTATGATGTTTGCAAAACACAACCTCTTCAAACTTTTCCAAAGCGACCAATCTTCATCTTCCAATAAGTCTGGATACAGCAACATATGTCCGGTTGGTCAACGTTGGCTCAGACTCATGCATGATGCCTGGCCCCATGACATGGCGGTAGAGATTCAAAGGAATGCTGATACCAATGACTTGAAACAATTTTATTGCGCAGAGAACGTTATATATGGCCTGTTCTTAGTCCTGACGGCAATGGCACAAATGACTGGCAAGGTTCAGATTTTTTTCCAGCACTTAGCCGATCATTTTGACGCCATTCTCAACTGTCCGTCCATTATCAGCGAACAAGCCACAGTTAACATTCCACATGGTACCATTAACCAGAGACTTGATCTTGAGTCCTCCAGTGCACAAGCCACAAACATGCCACATGGTATCATTAACCAGAGACTTGATCTTGAGTCCCCCAGTGCACAAGCCACAAACATTCCACATGCTATCATTAACAAGAGACTTGATCTTGAGTCCCCCAGTGCACAAGCCACAAACATTCCACATGCTACCATTAACCAGAGACTTGATCTTGAGTCCCCCAGTGCACAAGCCACAAACATTCCACATGCTTCCATTAACCAGAGACTTGATCTTGAGTCCCCCAGTGCACAAGCCACAAACATTCCACATGCTACCATTAACCAGAGACTTGATCTTGAGTCCCCCAGTGCACAAGCCACAAACATGCCACATGCTACCATTAACCAGAGACTTGATCTCAATAATCTAAAAATCGTCAATATTTATGTCACCTTCTGGGAGATGCTTGCATATAAGCGTGCCACCCAGCGAGCTAGTATCACCGAAAGTGCTCAGTTTACGGAGGGCATGGCCATCGAGAAGAATCATCGAATGCATGCTGCCCGAAAATATCAAACGCACGACAATTCAACAGCCGGCTCCCCACATGTATGCCCTAAATGTAGCAGAGTATGTCATTCCAGGATTGTTATTTACAGCCACAAGAGAACACGTTTCAAAACAATGGTCTACAGGTTGACGTTTGACAGCGTACGAAGAAGAAGAACAAGGAGAAGAAGAAGAAGAAGAAGAAGAAGAAGAAGAAGAAGAAGAAGAAGAAGAAGAAGAAGAAGAAAACAACGGTCTGATGCTGTTGTCAACTTTGCTTGCGATGGGGAACCATTCTTCCTCTTCTTCTATTTCTTGTTCTTTTTTGTCTTCGTATTATTCTCATTTTTGTTATTATTATTATTATTATTACATTGCTTGAAGTGTGTCTCCTGTCTGTTATATTTCCTGGAACATGTTTTAGTGAAATTTATTGTATTAAATTATTTGTCTGGAAAACATGTTTCAGCTTGTGGCAAACCCGTTCTTTATTCCCGTGTTTAGTGCCAGAGAGAATCAATTATGTAAATTAACAAATTTTGTGTACAAAGTTGTATTGTAAAGATCACAATGCATTGATCAATTTGACACAATGTGGTTTGGGAGACACAATAAAAGACATACAAATGCTGTGACAAACGGGAAAGGATGGAATGGATCGAACTCATAATGGAAGTTAAGGTTATGAAATATTTCCTTGGTAACAATAGTGTGTGTGCTTAACTTTTGCTCCCATCGATTTGGAATGAAACTTTTGCGTGAGTCTAATGTTTTAAACTAGGATGTTCAGGATTTGACATCAACTTACAAATAAATTTCATGTCCATTTGTGTCCAAATGAAACAGAGATGATGCTTATTGGTGTGGCATTTAAAGAAGTGAATTGAAATTGAAATTTTCAATATAATGCCATGCTAAATGACAGACTAAAATAATCAGCGATACGTGGCATTTGTTCAATATATATCAAGATAACACTAAAATACGGACGAAAATAAAAAAATAGCGAACCTGAATCTTTCCGGGTGGCAACTCAAGGATGTGAACCGTGAACTAACACACAAACACTTAAGAAAAAGTTTGAAATTTGAACTAGAATGCTACATGAAGTGTTCAAAATACCATGGATATCGAAACAGAAAAATGTAGATGTCCTTAATAAATTAGAAATTGAGGATATTTTGGCTAGCGAACAATTACTTTAATAGAAAAAAATCATACTTTGGCCACATCATAATGGCCTAGAGAATACGAGACTGGAGGGTGCGGGTGCCTGGACATCGGGGAAGAAGTAGAGCGAGGAGAAGGTGGACACAAGGCATCCGCAGGTCTTAACGATGACAGCGACAGAGGCGAGAAGTTTGGCTAGAGATCGAGAGTCTGACAGATCGGCTGTTGTGAGAGCAACGTTCTGGCTAGAGATCGAGAGTCTGAAAGATCGGCTGTTGTTAGCGCGACGTTCTGGCTAGAGATCGAGAGTCTGACAGATCGGCTGTTGTGAGAGCAACGTTCTGGCTAGAGATCGAGAGTGACAGATCGGCTGTTGTGAGAGCAACGTTCTGGCTAGAGATCGAGAGTCTGACAGATCGGCTGTTGTGAGAGCAACGTTCTGGCTAGAGATCGAGAGTCTGACAGATCGGCTGTTGTGAGAGCAACGTTCTGGCTAGAGATCGAGAGGCTGACAGATCGGCTGTTGTTAGCGCGACGTTCTGGCTAGAGATCGAGAGTCTGACAGATCGGCTGTTGTTAGCGCGACGTATTGCAAATGGAATGCGAACTGTTGATGATGATGTTGATATATATTCTTTTTGTATCATACACATTACAGAACGTCGTTCCGCATTGTCATTACTAATCTCCTTTCTGATTTCCTTTCAGAAGTCGCCATTGTTTTCAAATCTGGACCCTAAATACTCGAAGTGATGTGCTCTATTACCACACCCCCGAATTATAATTTATGTTGACTTCTTGTTTTGTCAGTAGTCATTATCTTTGTTTTGTTTATGTTTACAAAGAGGTTTTGATCTCCGATGCATCTGATTACGGCTATAGCTACAATCACGAACACCTCTGTACTGTTTGATAGTATTACAGTATTGTCTGCATATCTTAGCTATGGAAATTTGTATCCGCTGATTGTAAAAGAATCGCAAGTTTTTATACTTTCTGGTATCGGTAAAAGATACACACCTACCTTATTCCTATTTGTACTTGGAACTAATCTGATGTTTCATCAGATATACATGTATGTGGTTAGATCAGAATGCCTGCATCCCGAGTTACCTCCAGTCGTCTCGACCAATAGTCTTGCCACTGATCCAAGGTATCCTGGGACAAGAGAGTGATATTGACGATCAGCGCACATTCCTTCTCCCTATTCTCGAAATAAACCTTCTGATGTTGTAGCCATTATCGGTTCGCGATGGGCAATAAAAGCTAAGAAAATATCAATATATATATGTGATACAATCTGTGATACAATCAAGATACATTGTTAAGATATACTCAAACACTTACATTGAAGATATTATCAAAACCGAACATTTTAATGTTATCCTTCCATGGATACCGGTCTAAAGGAAGGTGCCATGTTTACATTCTGAGGTTCCATTAAGGCTGGCTTCCAATAGAATCGGCTGAGCTTATTGAAAGTGACGTCACACTTCAAGACTTCTCGTTTCTATATGACGACAGTACCACACAATGTTGACAATGAAGTTAGTTGTGAGAGTAATACACAATAATTGAGACATATTCCGCAACAGTACGCCACACACAATAAATATGAAACCAAACAAATAGAATTAATATATTTAGATTATGTTGTGACATCCCACTGACATTGCTATGGAAGACTCGAATGGATAATAACGAAGCTGCAGCACAATCCATTACCAATAACAATTGAATTCCCAGCAGTTTAAAATTATTTCAGTTTTACGGGAGACTATTTAGTATGTTTCTGAATCTGTTCTCATGGGAACTCATTTGAACATTGCATTTATTTCGGGCATTATTCGTATGTAATCCGCTACATATTTGATTTGGGCTGTGACCTGACGAGGCTGCCAGGGATACATCTCAAACCGCAAAACTTGCTTGTATGCGTGTTTATGAAACAGTGGGTCGTTCCCTATGGAAACCAAACCCATTGAAAAAATCTTGCTGAAGTCGGAAACAGTAGTCGATGAGGTGCAGAAGACTGTATTTCCACTGCACCGGTGGAGCTGAAAAAGAAAGAAATAAAGAAATGACCTCTAATGTGCTGAAACTATTAATTGATTTATCTTTTATTTTATTGTTTTTTTGTTTTATAGCATTCGTTTTTTTCTTATTTTCTTCTTTTCTCTTGTCATATTACGCCTTCCAACCTGAGGTTATGAAGAGATCTATCGAACGAATCCGTCTGTGTGCCTCATGCACAGTAGCATTTACTGCCTCAGATATTTCTGTAAGCCAACTTTTCCGTGGTCTGCCTTTGGCTTTGAATCCGTTGTATCTAAATAGCATTTCTTTTTGGGGGTTGATGTGTGGTGGTAGACTTGTTACGTAGCCAAACAATTTTAGTTGCTGTCTTTTAATATAGTCCAATACTGGTGTTGTTCCCACTAGTCTCCTGATGCCATCGTTTCTGACCATGTCTCTCCTTGTTACGCGCAATATTTGTTCGCATGCATTTCATTTCTGCTTTTACGATGTAGCGCTTTTCATTTGATGTCAGTGTCCGGTTTTGACACTTGATGGCACTTTGTATACTAATATTCTGTTCATTTGTTTCAAAAATGCATACATGAGTTGCGAAACGATACTGAAGATTAAACGTCAACCAATTTAGTTCAAGTTCCACCTCATCAATGAAGGATGACTGCAACGGGTCTCCAACATTCTCTCTCTCTCTCACTGCTGGTGCCCACAGACATACTTCTGCTCATCAATCGTTTGATGTTATCCCTTATCTAGTCTGGTGTTTATAAGAGTGGCATGCCTTTTAATGTGGCCAAAATATATGATTTGTTAGCTCTTTATTTCTTTCAACAGTTCTCTTTCTTCCGTAGATTCTCCGGGACCTCTACACTTGTTAGTTTAAATGCAATGGGACAAATTCTCATGTCCATACCTATCTCCACCGACTCTGTTCTATCTTCTAATTGCGTGTTCATGTTCCACGTTACAGTACCATACGGTAGCGTCGAGTCTATGTAACAACTGATTATTCTTATTTGTAAATGATAGCCTAGCTCTCTAGAAGTGAAAACCTTCTTCGATCTGCTGAATGTATTCTTGGACATACATATTCTACTCTTGATTTCAGTTTCAGGTTCTTATGCGTTAATGCGCCTATTCTGAAATTTTATATCATTCAATGACCACACGGGTTTCCGTACAAAAATAATTATACGTGTCTAGCTATAAGGGTGCAGTTTTATTGGGTGCAGTTTTGTTGTTTTTTGTGGGCCCTAAAAAGGACATTGATTCTAGTTTGTGGGTTTTGTGGGCCCTGAAACGGGCCGTGAGGGGAACAGATTACCAAGGATCGCTGAAGCTATGCACATATCAGGACATACACATGTTGTTCGTTCGTAGCTACACAATTTAAAGAGGAGGCCAAAATTATGTGATGTCCTGCAGAATGTTGTCGAACGAGTCTAACTGACGGACTTTATTCCGATGTCGCCACAGAAACTCACACATTTAGGAATATATCACGTGTCTGTGTGTTCCGTTTTGGTTAGGGTTAGGGTTAGATGTCCTCTAACCATGTGCCAGAACAAACAGGAATGTCCTGCTGACATGTGCGATCTTGGCGAACTGTGAGAGACAAAGTCATAACATGATTTTTAGCACACAGTCGGACGGTGTGTATAATTCGTCTTTCCTGCAAAATGTGCACATAATTTATTTTCTTGCGTGTCAAGTGTGACAACTGCAATAAATCTATCTTCCGCGTACGGTGTTAGATCTGAGAATGACATGTGCATTGGTTTACCGTGCGAATTGAAGACGCGCAAATTGAAATGTATGGTGCTTCGTGTGGCTACATTCTACTAAATTTGACCTTATATAATCCGTGAGTGAATTATCGCACAAGTACCCAGTTTCATATATGCCTTCATTGGTTATTTTATGTCCAAGATATGAGAGACTTGTTACCTGCTCCAGTATCTCTTTACTTACGCTGATGCACGATTTGGGCTTTAAAAAAAAACAAAAAACTTTACGTGAGGGCTCGACTTAATCGCATCGGATTTTTCCCATTTACCTCGGTCTATCTAGACAGATGGATACCCCCATCCGTCGAGAGCATTGCACAAAGCACGAACTCCGTAGCTCCAGCGATGAACCCAGGGATCTCCGGAAAAAAATTGACATCATGGACCGACCGTCACAGTTCGAATTCGAACCCCGACGGCCTGAAAACGAGGCAAACGGCTTGACCACTTTGCCACAGAGCTTTTTCTTTGTACTGCAAATTATCAATATTTTATATATTTTTGTTAATGTACTGTATTACTGCAATCCTGGTGTTCATTAAGGCCCATTATGTGCCCTCTGCCAGGTAGCGAAATTTCGTCTAACTTATCTATGTCTTTTGCCTTTAAGTATCATGTCGGAACAAAGTTTTTTCATTTGTGGACGTCCGTGGCGACGATTATATGAGTAGGGCCACCATGACGTCACTTTACGTGTACATTTATTGACAGGCATGCGTACGACTTGGCCTGCCCACTTGTACTCCCATGGCAACGACGCGACCTGCCCACTTGTACTCGCATAGCAGCGACGTGGCCTGTCTACTTATACTCCCATAGCAGCGACGTGGCCTGCCCACTTGTACACCCATAGCAACGAATTGGCCTGCCCACTTTTACACACATAGCAACGACGTGATCTGCCCACTTGTACTCGCATAGCAACGACGTGGCCTGCCCATTTATACTCCCATAGCAACGACGTATCTACGACGTCTTTGAAGCAGGTTTGACTTCTGATGGCACTGTTGCGGATGTTGCCTTGTTAGTGAAAGTGACAGTGTTCTATCTACTTTCTATCGCTCGTTGAGTAGCTTGAAGCCGCGCCATGTCACTTTTTTGGAAGGTTCCAGTCCTCGAAGCCGTTACCATGGCTGAAATGACCAAGCTGTTGAAGGTGTGGGCTCCTGTTTTGTAGTTTATCTTATGTTGAAGTACCGTCTTGATTTGGTTGATGCTGAACAACCCCACGTCTCTGCTATCATTCGTGAGATCTCTTTATGCAAGTCGTGGGAGTTAGAATAATTTGTAGACTACACTCTACACTGGACGTAAGGACTTGTCTCACAAGACGAGAAATCATAATTACTTATTGGCTCAGTTACCCAAACCAGAATACGCACACAACAAAACCTACGTATCAATCACACAAACTTTGTTGTGGGACAGAGAACAAACTACAACAAACTAACAAATCACCAGAAGAAACAAAAACCATAATTTATGAGAACGATATAACATGGTTGCAGTTGGCACCCATTACCAGGAAGTATATGCCAGTAACGTGTAATTCACAATATGCCAGTTATGAAAAAGTTCGAGTAAATAAGAAATAGCAAATATAATTACATATGAAATGAACACCAATAAAAAAAGTGCACACGTTGTTTGCGTCAGGACAAAACCAAATTCAAATCCACGTCAAGACGAGAAGACCTCCATTCGTGGCAAAAAAGACGAACAGAAAAGCATATCAAATAACAAAGGAAGACAGGTACATTTACTTCACTGTTTGCAATCATGTTTTCTTTTGTTCAATCCCTGACGAATATCTACGTAAATACATCCACACATCTATGCTACCTGCGACCCTCAAACATGTTCGAGATACACATGGGAGTCAAATCGGGTTACATTCGTTCTCCATATCTATTCAACATCTACGCGGCAAACATAATGAGAAATGTAATAACATATTCAAATTATGCGAACTTCGACCCAGTTATGTCCCATTTACAATTTGCGGATGCAAGATCCCAGAGCTAATATACGCGGAATATACTGTGATACTATTAAACAATGCAGAGGGATTAGAGCAGCTAATTGCAGCCTTAAGCAGATGGAACGAAGATCAAACCTCTTTGTGAGCATAAACAAAACAAAGATAGTGACCACCGACAAAACAAGAAGTCAACATCAATTCAAATTCCGGTGTGTGGAAATAGAACAGGTGACGAACTTTGAGTATCAAGGAATGATTGGGCATGACTCTGGAGAGGGCTGGAGATTTGGCAAGGGAGGCAGAGGCAGATTATGAAGGTGATGGCACCAAGATGTCAAGGAATGATTGGGCATGTCTCTGGAGAGGGCTGGAGATTTGGCAAGGGAGGCAGAGACAGACCATGAAGGCGATGGCACCAAGATATCAAGGAATGATTGGGCATGACTCTGGAGTAGGCGAACAATTTGGCAAGCTTCGTGCAGTCGGCTGTTATGGAGCGACGTCCCGCAAAAGACACGCTACATGATGACCAATTTATAACCGGGGGATACGAAAATTTAGAAATAAGAGATGCAGATGATGCAGTCTAGCTCTCAAACAGCGCTAATGGCCTGGAACAACTAGTTATGTCCGCCCAAAAGCAGACTGACGATCGGAAATTTTTTTCTGAGCATATAAAAAAATAAGATAATGACCACCGATAAAACAGGACTGAAACACCACTTTGTTATCGGAGCATGTTGCACACTTTGAATACCTGGGCTATATCTGGTCTCTATCCTAAACAGCAATGGCGATTATACATAGGAAGTAAAAAGGCAATTAGTTATGGCAATGCAGATTCTAAGAAGTATGCAGAATACATGGCACAATGCAAACAGAAGTATGCAGAATACATGGCACAATGCAAACAGAAGTATGCAGAATACATGGCACACAATGCAAACAAACAACTACAATTTAAAATCTTGAAAACACGCTTCATTCATGTGTCAACCTATGGTTGTGAGACATGGACTGTGACACAAGTACTCACGCGAATAAGATCACATCTTTCGAGACTAAATGCTATAGGGGAATCCTAAAAATGCCTTGGATAATGACAGAACAAATAAAACAATCACGCAGGACCTAAACGTATGCGAAAACTGACGTATACACAATGTTGTGTTCCGGAAATTGAAATTTGTCGGTCAGTTCAAACGTCCTAACGGAATGGACAGTTCTAGAAAAAATGGCTCCTGGAAGCCTAGGCATCGGCCAATCAAGACGGTGATGGATACTAGACGTCAAGGAAATTTTGAATTTGATCATGGAGCAAGCGGGAAGGTTAGCTGCTGACATACAATCCTGCAAACAGCCTGTCATGACAGCAACGTTCTGCAAAGGACATACAACATGATGATGAAACTCTTATTTGGACCATTGCTATTAACTCCGAGGTAGCGCAGTGGTTAGTGGACTAGTTTCCCAGTTGAGCGATAGGGGTTCGATCCCCAGCTAGTGCGAGATTTTTCCGGAACGCTAGAGGGCTTCTCCTGGGGTCCACCCAGCCTCAAATGTTGGTACCAGAAAAATTTGAGAATGTAAAGATTGCCGGCGCGATGCTGTCCACATCACCCGTAGTGTGCGGTTGGTCAAGAATAATACGAGTCTAACATCATGTTCCCATAATGCCACATTGGCGTGCTAATAATATCGTTAATTTACTATTCATTGGTGTCAAAGTTTATGCAGACAATGCGCCTTTGCGCCATGTCAGTTTTGCCCAGCTCTGTCTTCTGTATTTCGACACTGTTTACTATAACTGCAAAGGCCGATCCGCGAGTGACAGTCCCTGCCCATGCTGAGGAGGCTCATTTTTCGGAAGTTCTTCGATCTCGTTAGTGTTTCTCATTTCTCAGAGGGCATCTACGAGCGTCGGCAGCCCCTTCGCCCATCTCAACTGACTGTCTCTCCCTAACAGCTCGATTCTGAGCATTCTGAGTAATTATTTCCCAGTCCTCGTATGAGACGTTGCAGGACTTCATGTCCTTCTTGGTTACGTCTTTGACTCGCAGTCTCTGGGGCAGCCAAATGTTCTAGTTCCAACGACCAGGTGTTCATGTATGATATCTTTTGGCAGCCTCATATCTTCATACATTACTTGACTATTAATTAAGCCATATCTAAAGGGTTGCATGTCAGTTTAGTAGTCATTTACCAAGCGCATCGTTGGAATGACACTGTATATCTCACCCTGAGGCAAAATCTGCATCCTATGCTATCTCCAGTCGTCTCGACGAATGTCTTGCCACTGGCAAAAGGTAGCTTAGGCTCTGTGAGTGAGGTTGACAAAAGGCGCAGTTTCTTCCTCACTGTAATCCAAATCTCCGCGCGAGTCTCCCATTTCAGCGGACACAGCACGAGATACGACTGTCCACACGGCTGAACAAAGAGAGTGGTCTTCATCACTTGTGATGGACAAAACTATCCAAAAAACAAAAAAAAAACAAAAAAAACTATCAATATTCCTCTATGCTTGTGAGACATGGACAGTTACATCTGACCTTCAGCTAAGGATACTGGCTATGGAGGTGAGATTTTTCCGAAGACTTTTAACCTTCGCGTGCAAAGTTCGAGTTACAAATGAGGAAATACGAGATAGAATTACAACAGCAATATGGCCTTTTGAGGACCTCTTGGCAACTGTCAAAAGAAGGAGACTCGCTTGGCGACGGTCACATATATACATCAAATGGTCTTGCAAATACGATCCTGCACGAAAAGGTGTAAGGCAGGTGACGAAGAAGCCGTCCCAAAAATAGGTGGGAAGATAATATAAAAGAATAGACCAATCTCCGACCAGAGGAGGCACAGACAGCGGCCGCTGACGGAAATTTGTGGCGTGCTGTTGTGAAGATGTCTTCATGTTTTCCCCAACGACCTCACTGGCTACGGCATGACCTGACCTGACCATCCCTAAGTTAATAAACATCTCCATTGTCCACATAACACAAAGATTAAACACGTTCGTTCACACAACCTTGTTTTTCACGCAAGGCCCATAACGAGCTAAAACCAATGAAGCAATCAATAAGTGTGCTTGCTGATAGAAAGCCATTTTATGTTTGAACAGTGTCTCCTGACAATCAGCCATTTTCACGTCACATCCGGCTCATATTTTCAGGGCGACATGTAAAATCACTGTCTTTTTTAGATTTGTTTATTTCGTTCATTTATCGATGTGTTCGTCTTGGCTAGTGGATTTACTAGTGTATTTTCTTTAATCTTCACTTCTGTTCTAACATTTATCTTCATTGAGTCTCACGTCGTGTTTATCTAGTCTTTCCCATTGCCTGACAATAGCACATTCATCTATCAGATCATTTCAACCTCTCCCTCACCCATTAAAAAAGTGAAAATAAATCTATCCATCCTACAGTCCCTTGCATTCGTCAATCTATCAGGTCCAAATAACTTGCCTCGTCCAATAATATATATATATCCTTTTATCGAAACATTATTTTCCTTCGAGCCAAACGGCTATCTTTAATACATCCCTGATTCCACCCACCTATCCATCCAATCGTCTCTCTTCAATCTATCCATTATTCCACTCAATCAAACTAGACAGCCCTTGGTTCATTCATCACTTCATTCATCCATCTATCCACTCGTCGACATTGATCTGTATCGATTAATTCGCCCATGCGTGCATCCATTGGTTCATCATTCGTAATTATTCAACAAACCAACTAATCCATCCGTTTATCTACTCATCCATCCAAATATTCGTCCGTCCATCCACCCATTCCTATCTACTCATAGCTTCACCAATCTATCCATCTATCGCTTCATTCATCCATCCATTGATTCCTATTTCAGCCTTCATGTTGCAAATGAACATCTTTATTTAGAAGTCCACGTTGTTTGAATCTGATTGTGAGGTGAAGCTGATTCCTGAGAAGATTCCTATACGTGACACTGGTGGCATCCCCACCGGCATGTATTGCTCTAACATAACACCCCGTTAGTTCCGACAAGAGAATCGAAATAACCTTCGTTGCAGATTGCTGAATGCGACGCTTCATCGGTTTCAGTGAAGAGGAATGGCGCCATTACATCTTCGTTTCATACTCATGTAGTGAATCGAGGATTAATCTCCAGTAACAATTCTTGCTAGGAAACCATCACATTCTGCTTCAAAGCGCCGCAAACGCTCATGAATTATGTGATGTGCTGAAATTTGACTGATGTCTAGATGTTGCCCAGCTGGACTTTTACTGATGTCTAGATGTTGCCCAGCTGGACTTTGACTGATGTCCAGATGTTGCCCAGCTGGACTTTGACTGATGTCTAGATGTTGCCCAGCTGGACTTTGACTTATGTCTAGATGTACCCCAATTTTATTCGGTATCAATCAACGATTAAGTTAGCTGCAATCGACTCTCGAATCACTACTCGGTGTGCCTGACACGGTCGTGAACAGTCTGTCACAGAACTCACGCCGTTTTAGAACTTTCTACTCTACTCATACACTTGCTAGAGTGAAAGCCATGCATCACCGTACTGGACCTTCATTTGCCGATGTATTTCAAAATGTTTCACACCTTCGCTCCTAAAAAAAATCCGATTAACAGAACACTGCTCCTCTTTTGTGCCCATCAATAGTGGGGCGACCATTTGTTAACTGCAAAAATAACGTTGGCTACTTGTTTGCACAAAGATGACACGTGCAGGACACGCTTGACATCCTTGGCAGCCATTTTAACACGCTATAATTCAAAGGGATTATTTTTTCTAATTTCTATTCCACATTTAAGGTTTTTATTTGAATCCTCTTCGTACATTCATCAACAAATCAACTCACTCGCACGTCTACATATTCATACATCTAAATATCTCACTCACAATTTCTCAATATTTTAGTAAGACGTATATCACGATGATCCACGGGCCTTATTTATCATCACGTCTCATTATCACGTACAATATCACAACTATGATGGGGATGGGGGAGAATGGGGGCACATACAGAGACAGCGAGTGGTACTTCCTGTGTAGTCTCGAGAAAACTCTTTATCTCTGCCATTGTGTATGCAAGTGGCAATGGTTTACACAGAAACAGCATGGGAGTCTGATTAAGATCGTGTTTGCATATGCAGTTTGTCGCTATCGAGAACATCTTTTGGATGTCTCCGGACATCTCATTTCTAGCCTCGCAGGAACAAGATTTTGGGTTTATAATTGCGCTTATCTGCTTTTTTTTCTGTAAAATCCATTGTTTTGGAGCATTTTTTGTTTGTTTTCGTTTCACATTCGAAACGGAAATGATGTTATTTTGCACTAAACAGTGCCATGTTCTTCCTATGCTGGCCATCTTGTAAAAATTCGGAACCGGAAATGTAAAGTACACTTCCTGTTAATTGTTCACTCCATCTCTGTTCATTTTTTTCTCTTTAGGATAAATGGTCCTGCCTGCATTTTGCCTTACTACAGAGCACCGCCACTAAATCCTTGATCATTATTAAGGACACAAAGGTGTAAACGTAGCAGTAGCAGAAGTCATAATATGGATTTCAATCAACACGAGAAGAACATATGAGGATGTAAAAGCCAGAATACTATAGACAACAGTGGTTTTTTGTCATGTTGAAAAACACATGGAACTCTAAAATGTTCAGAACGCTTACCAAGCTAAAGATTTTCAATTCCAGTGTGAAACTGGTCCTTTTAAATGACACGGAAACATAGATGATCACTAAACTAGGTATTCATTGACTGCAAGACTTTGTCAATAAATCCCTAAGAAATATTCTGGGCCTGGTATGGTCCAACAGGCTTACAAATGCAAGCCTATTTGAGAAAACAAGTCAATGACATGTGGAACAAGTAGTCTTGTGAAGAAAAAGGCTCATGATAGGCCAAACACTGCTGAAGTCAATAACCTCAAGAGTTCCTGTAATGGAAACGGCAGAGAAAGAGAAGCAAGGCTTCAGAACACATTGTACAAAAAAGGCCGATACAAGAATGGTGAAAAGCAGACCCGAGAGAAGTAGTGTCTGGCTTTAGGAAGCAAACATGCTCGATAAGCTGTGAGAAAACGATGAAGACCTGAAACGCGTGCAGCTAACTGGACAAAAAGTATTTTGTTGATAGAAGAAGAAGAAGAAGAAGAAGAGGCCGAGGAAGAGGAAGAAGAAGAAGAAGAAGAAGAAGAAGAGGCCGAGGAAGAGGAAGAAGAAGAAGAAGAAGAAGAAGAAGAAGAAGAAGAAGAAGAAGAAGAAGAAGAAGAAGAAGAAGAAGAAGAAGAAGGAAAATAAGAACGAGAAAGTCCTGCAGTCTGAAGATTGCCATTTCATCAATTGCTGCGCAGACATCAAAGAGGTGTTAATCAATTGACTACAGAACATCATCCATGCCTGCATCAAAAGTCTCTACTCAGGATTTCTTCGAGGAAAGAACGTCAGCTCGTTAATTGTCATACACCTGGCATGATCTGAATTTTACGAAGCCTAGCAATGGACTGAGACCACCATGTCCGCTATCCATTCATGTCAAACATACCAAATTTATTGATACAGCAATAAATACGACTGGTCGGATAGTTACAGGGCAGCCTAATTCAACCGAAGAAAACTTACATCATGATCGGCGTTGTGCCAACTGAAACACAAATACTTGCAACGTCATACATTGAAACAGAGAAACAGGTAAACGACTCAAGGCACCCTACGTTCGGACATCAGGTACAGTGCACATGATTAGAATATAAACGACGTTTTTTCGGTCAACTACAGGTCACTACAGAATAATCCCGAAAAACGGAGCATCGAGAAATAGAACGAACTAACGCAGGTACCCTGTATCGAACTGCATGAAGAACTTGAGCATAGACATCACTTGCCTTACGCAACATGGAAGTCACTAACTAGATTGAACTAGTTTATTACGATGCAGGAAGAACTTGTACAGATGGGGATACAGGGATGATGAGACATGCGACTGTGAAGCAACATAAAACCCAAACCACATGATGATCTGCCTAAACCTTGTGGAATAAGCATGACATGTGTTGAGAAATGACAAACCAAACAACGTTCCTGAACATTAGAAACATGATGTCTGATTTCTAGACCATGACATCAGAATCCAACCTAATTGCAACAACAGAAAGTGAAACGTACGTAAGAGACTCTTTACAGACGACGAAAGTCTAATGGATAGTTTGTATGTGGATGAAGATAGACAACATCATTTTATGGATAAACTTGGCACAGCCTGTGAAAGTTATATTATGAAGATGATCACATTAATGACCTAAACTATCAGGACTCGTCGAACACCAGGTTCAAAATCATGCATGTAAACACATTCGATTTCAAATTGAAGCGCTCAAGTACCTATTCAATATTTTACAGAAGATTGCGAGAACGCAGAGGGGAAGAGGGTAGGAATGAAGAGAGAGAGAGAGAGAGAGTGAGAGAGAGAGAGAGAGAGAGTAACATCAGGGTCAGATAAAATATACTGATCGTCCTCTTTCGCGCTCCCGGAACCATGATGTGTTACAGCGGTCTGGCCAGCGAGATAGGGATATATACTATAATCCCCAAAGTGGTGAAGTTACTGAAGAACCTGGCATTGCCCGAATCAGAAGGACCCCGGTCCACCTTCTTTAGTACATTTCGGCAAGTGATAAAAACCACTGTAACCCGTCACTAAAGAAACGTCGAGTAGTATCAAATTACCTCCATGCTAGGGGTTTACTACAACAATACAAACGGCAACAACAATGCTGCAAGCTGGAAGAGTGAATATGGAATTTAAAACCAGCTGTCCCTTTTCAACATACCTTGACATCAGCATTGCATCAAAACGTCAAATTTATTCGTCGTTAGTTCTCAAATTCCGGCCACCAAGCCCTGACAAGGACTTTGCAAGGAGCAGGATATTGTCCAGAAAACGGAACATGTTGTGTCGTAGTTTACAGCTTGACGGATATGTGTACCTTTTGGTCCGGCACATCCGACCTCAACAGGCATTTTTGAGTACCGAGTTAGCCATACCTCTTCGATCCCGTCTCCTTATCCAGCCTGATCTGTTGCAGCCTGTTGTCTTGGATCACCGCGTGGAGGTGTAGAAGAGTGTTAGAAGCGCCGGTTCGCTGGTCCTGACGCAAGCAAACAGCTATGGGTCACTGACCACTGCAACTCATGCTCTTCTCAGCGTCTTGATCCCAAAACAGCAAATGACGTACAGTATATTTCTATCT
This sequence comes from Ariolimax columbianus, assembly GCA_036924085.1. Lineage (NCBI taxonomy): Eukaryota > Metazoa > Mollusca > Gastropoda > Stylommatophora > Arionidae > Ariolimax > Ariolimax columbianus. The sequence continues at coordinate 66,353,224 of JAVGWX010000016.1, read as the reverse complement.
ACTTTGTCATGCCAATGTCAAACATTGTCCTTATAACGGGCACAGGAGAGAAACAATTATAACGTGTTAAATGAAATGGCTAAGAAAAGATATTTGTGCTACCAGGAGGGATACAAATAAAAAGCAATGATATTCGAAATATTGTGACAATCACATATTGTGCTGAATATATCTTCTTCTTCTTCTGTTTCTTCTTATTTTTTCTTTATTTTTCTTCCTTTCTATTCCTGTCCTCTATAAACGTTATATTTCTTTCTTCATCTAGTATCATACTTTATACCGCTCTCCTTAAACTCTCTTGACTTCTTCACACTACAGATGGCAGACGTTTTCACACTACAGACGGCAGACGTCTTCACACTACAGACAGTAGACGTCTTCACACTACAGATGGCAGACGTCAACTTAACGATCAGTACACTGCTCTGGTAAGTCTCTGTTTTAGACTAACCAATAAATTGTGTCCGGAATAAAAATCTCCCGTATTGAACGCGTCTGACCCTAGAGGTTCAAACGGGAATAGATCTGTTCGTTTACCCGGTCTATGTTCGTGTCATTAACTCCCGTGGGAATAACAAGAAGTTTAGCAGCGTTATCAGTGAATGATATTAGAATAATGAGAATCATATATCACTGATAGCACCCAAACATATAAGGAAACATTTTTTGTTAAGTTGGTTCAACTACAAATGGCGATCGTGTCTGTCCTGCTCGGTTGGCTAATGCAAAAATACAAGTGAGACGCTTCAAGTACGTATCATTTTAAATGTTCTGCCTTATTGTTCCTGGCGTCACTTTTCTGTAGTTACAATATATTCCGAGATGAGTCTGGAGTCTGTACGATATTTTGGTTTTATAAAGAATTTGACAAACCTGCAGAGTCGATGACTTAACTTCTGATCTTTGTTACAATGCTTCAGAGTCGATGACTTTACTTCTAAACTTTGTTACAATGCTACAGAGTCGATGACTTTACTTCTAAACTTTGTTACAATGTTACAGAGTCGATAACTTTACTTCTAAACTTTGTTACAATGCTACAGAGTCGATGACTTTACTTCTAAACTTTGTTTCAATGCTACAGAGTCGATGACTTTACTTCTAAGCTTTGTTACAATGCTACAGAACTAATTATTTCACTAATAAACTGTGTTACAATACTACAGGTTCCGATATTAAGACTCTCTGACAAAGCTAGACAGCTATTTTGACCCATATTCTGCCTGATAATGCTGCATAGCCGATGTTTTGACATTAAACCTTCTTAAATTGCTACAAAGCCAACATTTTGGCTTTAAATTTTCTTACATCGCTACAGAGCCGACACATTGGCTTTACATATTTTTACATTTCTACGCAGCCGACACATTGGCTTAAAAATGTTTACATTTCTACGCAGCTTTAAACGTTCTCACATTTCTACAGAGTCAATACATTGACCTGTACTATCACACGTATATTGAAGTTTCTGAATAATAGTTTTCATGAATTAATATATATACATGTTCTTGTAACCGGAATTTATACATTAAATGAAAATGTACGTTCAGAAACCGAAACTTGTCCACAGCTAAGGAGTTAATGGTTGCAAATACCATGGCCACTGTAACCTACAACGTGTAGAAGTGTAGAGTTCTACATGCTGGAGACCTCTTGCAAGTCTTTGTGTTAAGAACTGATGTGAGACAGGAATGTCTCTTATCACAGTTTGCCATTCTGCGGGAAATATACTAGATAATTAAAAACACATTTTGTACCAACGACAAATTTATTCAACGACAATTTAAAAGAAACTGCTTGATGATTTGGAGTTTGCTGATGGACTTCGCTCTTCTGTCTCAGAACCACATTAAGTGAAAAATACGAGATATGTTCAAATGTTTCCGACATTACCTTTTTTTCTTCAGAAACAAATAAAGCTCCTGTGTTATCCTTCGGCAAAGGCGTGTAGGGGACCGCAATGCGCATGCGTGAAATTTTTCCGCCCACAGATTACGTCAGTCGCTGGCAGTCAGCCATTCACTGTTGTGCGTAGTGGGCACCCTTCAGGCTTTCATTCACCACGAAATGACGCTTTGTAAATTGTAATTTCTTTGACTCACGTGGGGTTGTGCAACATGATTACGCACCAAACGTAAAAACATTACTAAAGAGTACTACCTGTAGGTCATCCATCACCTTCATGATGCTGTTCAACACAGACGACCGAGCCTGTGGACAACGACAACTTGGCAGAGCCATCATGACAACGCACCCTCTTAATCTTCGCATCTGAGTCATACTTGCTAGGCCACAACAGCATTCCAAATGTTCGCCAGGTCGCTTATTCTCCCAACATTGCTCATTAAAATTGCTGCTCTATCATAAGCTGAAAAGTTCGATGAAAGAAACCCGATTTGATTTACGAGAGGACATTATATTGAATGCGACGAATCTGTACTCCATTTCCAAAGAGGTCTTCATGAAATGCTTCCAACAATGACGGCACTGCTACGAAAAAGTGTATGGATTCCCGACGAGAGAACTTTGTAGCGGGTTAGGGTTTCTTCTTCTTCTTCTTCTTCTACTTTTTCTTCTTCTTCTTCTTCTTCTTCTTCTTCTTCTTCTACTTTTTCTTCTTCTTCTTCTTCTTCTTCTTCTTCTTCTTCTTCTTCGAACGCTGTCAGACGTCAACTTGTTTTTGTTCGAAGAAAGCAGCTGTCATCCTGAGGATGTCGACACTGCCTTAGAGCTTGTATAGTGTTGGCACTGGTGATGGCCACATGTGCTTCCTCTGGTCCTCGTATGTCGGACAATTTTGCAGCTGATGTTCAGCGGTCATTTTCCCTGTACCACAATTGCATTCGTCAGTGCCACCTATCTTCAGTTTATTGAATAGGTGGTACCTCGGTCTGTTGTGGCCTGTGCGAAGTCTGAAGACCACGACCTGCTCTCTTCTGTTCAACTAGTAATAGGCATAATTTTGTATGTAGCCAGTATGTTATGTTTCCCATTTGGCCATATATCTGGCCATAATAAATCTTTTGGACTCTTCGTAGATCACACTAGAATTTGCTTGTGGTAACCTTGCACCTTCTTTTGCCAGTCTGTCTGCCTCCTCGTTGCCTTGGATGTTGCAGTGGGATGAAACCCACTGTACCACTACTCCTTTTGGTGCGGATTGCTGGCATAGTTGACAGAGTACTGCTCTTAAATCATGAAGTTATGTATTTTTCTGGCTTGTTAGTGCTGTAACCACGTCCAGGGCATCTGTAAACAGGACTATCTGGATTTCATTGCTTTCGCCTGTAAGCTTTTACTGCAGCCTTCAGTGCCTATGCCTCCGCTCTAAAATTACTGGAGAATTTTCCAGTTGCCACTTACAGTGTTATTTTTCTACCATTTGTTAGGGTCAGGAATACCCCTGCTCCTCCATTCTGTGTTTGTTACAGAACCGTCGGTGTATGCATGGGTCCAGTCCATGCTGGTGTAGTATTTCGCTATTTACCTCAGGGTTATGTCTCTTCTTTCTTTTTCAGTCTGGCTGTTCTTGTTTCCAATACCTGGTATATTTTCTACCACCTCTGGAACAATATGCTGCTTCCAGGTGGGTTTGCGTACAGTAGGGATGGGCTTTGATGTTTTTATGGTGTTCATAGGGTCTTCGCTTATCTTTGCTTTGGCTATTTCTGCAAAGTTTCTCCGCTTTAGATTCCCTTTTCCAAATCTATTTAGTCTCTGATGCATTGGATGGTCTGTCAGTCTTCTTAGTTTCTCTGCTTGCTTCTGGGCTCTGCTGTCTCTTCTGTCGGTCATGGATTGCAGATTTGTAATATTTTCAAGTTCTATAGTTGGCGTTGACTTCATTTCTCCTGTTATAACTCTCATGGCTTGGTTTTGGAGTTTGCTAATTTTATCAAAGTTTGCCTTTGCTGCTGTTGTCCATGCCGCAAAGTTATACTCGAGAACTGGTCTCACTCTTCCAGTGTACAGTTTCTTCAGTATACTTTCGTCTGATCCCCAGCTTGTGCCAGGAAGTTTTCTCGTGATTGCCATTCTTTGTCTTGCTCTCATTCGGTTTTTCTCGATCTGACTTTTCCATGTCTTGCGCCGATCAAATGTGACGCCCGGGATCAAAATGCCGAGCAGCACGATCTGCAGTGGTCAGCGACCCATAGCTGACTGCTAGCGTCAGGGCCAGCGAACCAGAGCTGCTAAGACCCTTCTACACCTCCACGGGGTGATCCTGGATAACAGGCTACAGGAGGGCAAACTGGCTAAGGAGAAGGGATCGAAAAGGGAATGCTAACCCTATACTCAAAATATGTTTGCTGAAGTCGGATGTGTTCGACAGAAAGGTGCATATATCGCAGCAAAGCTGTAAACTACGACACAATGCATTCCGTTCTCTGTACTACATTCTGCAACTTAAGCCCGTTCAGGGTTTGGTAGTGGGAGATGGAGAACGAACGAAGAAGAAGAAGAAGAAGAAGATGAAGAAGAAGAAGAAGAAGAAGAAGAAGATATGTGACACCCAAGTAGTTTGGGTTGTCATTTGGCCGCAGATATTTACCATTACGACTTATTTTGATGTTCTGTGGTTTATTTTCTTCTTCTTCTTCTTCTTCGTACGCTGTCAGACGTCAACTTGAATTTGTTCGAAGAAAGTAGCTGTCATCCTGAGGCTGTCGACACTGCCATAGACCTTGTCAAGTGTTGTCACTGGTGATGGCCACATGTACTTTCTCTGGTCCTCGTATGTCGCGCAAATTTGCAGCAGACGTTCAGCGGTCATTTTCCCGGTACCACAAATGCATTCGTCAGGGCCACCTATCTTCAGTTTATTGAATAGGTGGTATCTCAGTCTGTTGTGGCCTGTGCGGAGTCTGAAGACCACGACCTGCTCTCTTCTGTTCAGCTGGTAGTAGGCATCATTTTTTGTGTACTGTGGGTTATTTGAAAGGGAGAATATCGTACATGTTGTTTTTTCTTCATTTATTTAGACTAGCAATGATTTCGCCCACTCCTCCAGCGATGTTAGGGCCTGCTGCATCCGATTGTTTGCTACGGTGAGATTTTCTTCAGAGGTCCACATAGCCAGATCGTCTGTAAACATGGAGCTGTGGACTCTTCTTGGTATATTCTCTATGATGTTGTTTATGTACACCAGAAAAAGTGTGGGTGGCAGTACTCCCCCTTGGGGTACTCCTTGCTCCAGTGTCACCTTTTTGCTCATCTGCCCTTGCACTTGAACTCTGGCTGTTCAGTTTTCGAGATAGTGGCTGATCCATCTGTACATTTTCCCATATACTTCACTTCTTTGTAGCTTGACTTTAAGTCCCTCTTTTCAAACTTTGTCAAATGCCTTCTCTAGATCCACACAAACCGCTACTGCATAATTTTTCTCTTGGTAAGCATTACTATTTCCTGCGCTATGAGAGTGATCTGGTCCTCAGTGGATCTGTGTTGTCTTAATCATGCTTGCTGTGGAATTAATATATGTTTTGCTTCCAGGTGTCACATCAGTCTGGTGTTTATCATACGCTCCATCAGGTTACCTACACATCTCAGTATACTGATAGGCCTGTATCCATTTGGATCTGTTCTATCTTTTTCTTTCTTTGGTACTGGTATAAGTACAGCATTTATCTATGTCTGCGGTACAATTCCCCTTTTCCAGCTTTGGTTTAAGACTGACAGTAACTTCCTCTTTGCTGTTTGGCCCAACCTCATCAGCATTTCATTTGTTACCCTATCTTTTCCGGGTGATTTGTTTTTCTTGAAAGTTTTCATGGCCTCATTCATTTCATTCATGGGGGTCAGGGTTTAAAACCTTACTGTGAGTAATCGTACTTCTCCTACCAAAGGTCAGATATTTTTTGAACACACTTCATACTTGATGAATGGTCACGCAAACTTAGTCTCAAAGTACATTAAGAATGAACACAGACTATGAGAAAAAAAGCAACGATAATCATTTTATATTCAGGAGCCAAAGATGCTGCAATAACTTAGTTGACAGCAGCCAGCGACTCATAGCCGGCTGCTTGCATCAGGATCAGTCCCTAATCCGGCTCATAGTGGTGTCACTGGAAGCAGAAATAGTTTACCAAGAAAAAGTCAATCAAGAAATAATCAGACAAAAAACAGTTTGTCAAGACTCAGTCAGCTAAGAAAATGTTAGCTATGAAATAGGCAGATAAGAAACATGTAAGAAATAGTCAACTAAGAAATGATTAGCTAAGAAATTGTCAGCCGAGAAACATCTAGAAAATATTAAGCTAAGAAATTGTCAGTCAAGCAAAGGTAAGCAAAGAAATAGGTAACCAAGAAATAGTCAGCCAGAAAAAAATCTATGCCAAGATATAGTCAGCCAAGAAGTTGGCAGCTTAACAATAGTCAGTTAAGAAATTGTCAGCCATGAAATTGTCAGCTAAAAAAGGTGGCCACGGAAAATATTAACCAAGAAATAGTTAGCTAAGAATTTGTCACCTAAGAATTATTTTGCCAAGATATAATCAGCAAAGACATATTCAAGAAAAGTCGACAGAAAAAAAAAACAGCCAAGAAATAATCACATAAGAAGTAGCCAGCTAAGAAATAGACAATCAAGAAATAGCAAATAAACAGCCAACAAATAGTCAGCGAAAGAAATAGTCAGCCAAAGAAATAGTCAGCTAAAGAAAAATTTAACAAAGAAATAGCCTTTCAAAAAAGAAATTCGTCCAAAGAAAAAGTTAAACAAGAAATAACAATAATATAAGAATTAGTCGACGAATAAAAAAGTTAGCTAAAAAATAGTCAACCAATAATTAGTGGACCATCAAAAATATTAGTCAAGAAATAGTCAGCCAAGAAATAGTCAGACACAAATTATTCGTTCATGTAAATCTCCACATTAAGAAATTATTGATATGATATTCCCACATGGCCTTAAGATATCTGGGAACTTCCTGAGCCGGGCTCTTTTCGCAGTGTTTTCGCTAATTAAATTGAGCAAACACGACCATCGAGGTTTAAATATCCCACGTAAATTTATCTGTTCTTGGCGCGCGACATTTTCTTCCGTCTCTTGAAACGTTTGTCGGAAAACTCCTTTAGTTGGGTTTCATATTGTGGTCTTACAAGTAAAATGAACAGACGATGGCGTGTTGTCGTTCTGTGCACAAATGAGTACTCTACAACCCCACAGCCACAGCATACTGTAGATACAGGCCTTCTAACTCACGAAGAGATCTCTTTGAAACGTCACATTCCACGGCTGACTAAATAACAAAACATGCATTTGTCAGCAATCAGTGCAGCTATAATAACGTGTTCGAGAAACAAAGATGGATTTGTAATTAGTTGTAGGCCAAGATTCTGTGAAGATTACACTCAACAGTGATTTGTTTAGTTTTATACCGTGATTTTGTTTGATTTCTCTGTGTGGAACATGGATTCGTTATAAGCCTTGGCGCAATATGAGTTCCGTTATTTAGTCGGCGAAGAAATTTGACGTTTCAAGAAATGTTTCCAGTGAGTCAGACGATATATCTAAAGTAGGCTATGTTTAAGCTGTATTGTCTTTAAACCTCTTCAGTAAATATATGTTTTTTAAAAGTGGAGGTACGAGGTATGGAAAGCGTATGTGACTATCATTGTTATATCTTCCCATTCTATATCAACCGTTGTTCAATCATGACATGTAACAAAAATCGACTATGGGAGGTTGTGTATGCGGCTAGCAATAAATCAGTCAATAGTACGCTTCAACGACCAGGACCCCTTTCTTCGATTGGCCTTGTCCATGACCACGCCTGATGGCTGCGTCTCAGACGGTCTGCAGTGCTGTTGGGGAGGGGCGTTTTGTTTTACCTAGGTTATGCGAGGGCAGCCCCGAGGACGTCTCCAGGTGTGCGTGGTTCAAGCTGCTAAACCTATCCTAGCAATCTCGCCATGTAAAAACCACTGCTGCTGAAACCGGACAGTGGAGTTGAAGATGCAGCATAGCGTATCAGCTAAAAGTAACAAGAAACTCATAGCTGGCTGTTTGCGTCAGAGTCAGCGAACCAGAGCTGACTGAGACCTTATTACGCCTCCAAGCGGCACGCGTAGTGTAGTCTGGCTAAGAAGATAAGAAATATAGTGAGAAGGTAATACCGAAAACCAAGAAAGGCAGCTGAAATCGTAAGTGTCCGGCCGAAGAGCGCAAGTATCGCAGCGTTGATTTTAACAACGACACGTCATCTTTTTCATGACGATCACCGAAGAAGAAGAAGAAGAAGAAGAAGAAGAAAAAGAAAGGGAGGAGGAGAAGAAGAAGAAGAAGAAGAAGAAAGGGAGGAGGAGAAGAAGAAGAAGAAGAAGAAGAAGAAAGGGAGGAGGAGAAGAAGAAGAAGAATACAAGACGAAGAGAATAAAAAAGAAGCAGTAGGAAAAGAATAGGAAAAAGAAGAAGAATAAATAGAAGCAGAAGGGCAAGGAGAAGAAGAAGAAGAAGAAAGAACCGAAGAAGTGGAGCAAGAAGAAGAAGAAGAGGAAGAAGAAGAAGAATGAAGAAGAACAAGAAGAAGAAGAAGAAGATAAACAAGAACAAGAATAAGAAGACATCGCACTGCAAATAATAGTAAGAAGCATCTTCTAAACGTGGTTATGGTAATCACATTGCATCACTGAACGGATACGCCCCCTTCTGAATTGGCAGGTGCATGATGCTGCCGTTAATGAAGATGTTGATATCGACATACACTCCCACCAACCCTCTTCATAGCCTAAAACGGCGTATACACCCCCCCCCCTCCCACTCCCCAACTGCACAAATATCCCCTGTTCCTTTGACTGGCTGCGCAAGTTTTGTTTCATTACATAGGCATTGTCTTTCGGTTGAGGAACGTAACTAAACAGCAATCTGAAACAATGGCGTCTCCGACATGATTTCCCAGAAGGCAGTATTTTCTCCGGGACAACCTTCACCTTTCTGCAAGTGATGTGTTGTTTGCCCATCGTAATCGATTATAACCACTTTTTAAACATACTTTTTCTTCTTCTTCGTACGCTGTCAAACGCCAACCTGTATTTGTTCGAAGAAAGCAGCGGTCATCCTGAGGCTGTCGACACTGCCATAAAGCTTGTCTAGTGTTGCCACTGGTGATGGCCACATGTGCTTTCTCTGGTCCTCGTATATCGGGCAGTTTTGCAGCAGACGTTCAGCGGTCATTTTCCCTGTACCACATGTGCATTCGTCAGGGCCACCTATCTTCAGTTTATTGAATAGATGGTATCTCAGTCTGTTGTGGCCTATGCGGAGTCTGAAGACCACGACCTGCTCTCTTCTGTTCAACTGGCAATAGGCATCATTTTTTGTGTAGCCATTATATTCTGTTTCCCATTTGGACATGTATCTAGCCCTAATAAGCCATTTGGACTCTTCGTAGGTCACACTAGAATCTGGTTGTGATAGTCTTGCACCTTCTTTTGCCAGTCTGTCTGTGACCGATTTAGTCTGGGGAGACAAATCTTGTCTCCCCACGGACTTCTCACCGGGACCTGACCACTCAGTCTGCAGGTCCCGTGACGGATGGCGTAGGAATAGCGACGCCATCTTGCAAGTAGCCCCGACTGAGAAAGAGTCCCGGCTTATAAAAAGCCTGGCGGGCCAGGAGCAGCAGGTTGGTTATTTTTTAGTTTAGTTGGTTGGCCGGCTTCCTGTATCGTTTCTGCGATACACTGTTGGAGAACGCAGAGCGTGAGAATATTCGATTTGGGCAGACTGGAAAACGAACGTCACCCCACTAGGAGCTGCTTGAACGAACGTTACCCATTGGCAGCAGGTACATTACGACCTGCTACGATCTGCAGTAGTTCTACCTGAATTGGTGTGAGAGAGAATTACAGAAGCACCTGCTACGATCTGCAGTTGTTCTACCTGAATTTGTGTGAAGAGAGAATTACAGAAGCAGCAGTTGAGCACCGTACTTGAAGAGGGTTCACCAGCACGAGCTACCCGATTCCAGCCATGGCTGCCGTATTTACTCGAGGGTTGCAAGCGGCCGACACCTCGAACTGACTGGACCAGTCTACATCGGCGAGTGTCTTCACGTTTAGGCTGAAGTGTAACCAGTTGGTCATAATCGCTCGTGGGGTGAGCGATCCTTGTCCTCGGAGACGTGAGCTGACCCACGGCCCTCTATCACGGGGTCAGTCGGTTCCGGGGAAACACAGATCAAATTTCATACCTGCGGCTGCTGAGTCGTGCTTTTCCTGTCAAGAGATGAACGAACATGTCCAAAGGGCGATCCCCCTGGGTTGCGCTGACAACGCGAAGCACAAAGCTGTTCCGGTCATAATTCTGATCCGCGTGGAGCACGGGAGAGGTGACAACTGACAGTCGTTCAGGTGTAGAAGGGATTATTTAAATTAGGTATCCCTGCATAAGAGTGAGTGTGTGAGTTAGGAATAGTTAGTGAGAATTAGAGAATTTGTTTAGTGGAGTTTTGTTTCTTGTGTTAGGTTCATTCAGATTTAGGTGTGTTAGTTGGAGAGCAGTCTTAGGTGTGTAGATTTGATAGAGCAAGACCTTGTCCACTGCTACATGTCTGCCTCTTCGTTGCCTTGGATGTTACAGTGGGATGGAACCCACTGTACCACTACTCTTTTTGGTGCGGACTGCTGGCATAGTTGACAGAGTCCTGCTCTTCAATCATTTAAGTTCAGTATTTTCTGGCTTTTTAGTGCTGTGACTACGGCCAGGGCACCTGTAAACAGGACTATCTGGCTTTCATTGCTTTCGCCTGTGAGCATTGCTTCTACTGCAGCCCTCAGTGCCTCTGCCTTCGCTTTGAAATTGCTTGAGAATTTTCCAGTTGCCACTGACAGTGTTTTTTTTTAACCATTTGGTAGGCTCAAGAATACCCCTGCCCCTCCGTTCTGTGTTGTGTTGTTACATAACCGTCGGTATATGCATGGGTCCAGTCCATGCTTGGGTAGTTTTCCGTTTTATACCTCAGGGTTATGTCTCTTCTTTCTTTTTCAGTCTGGCTGTTCTAAACATTCACTTTCCGCATTAGTTCGAAGATGGCTAAATAAGCCAATCAGAGCCCTGAATTGTCTGTTGCATTTATAGTGCAAGGAAAAATGACACCCCTTTCATCGGTGTTGAAGAAGGGTTGATGTGAGCAGACTGGCAGAGTGGTCGTCTCTGGATAGCCTTATTTATTCTTGTTTCTGCAAGTATCATCGTATCAACTGGCAGTGATCAAGATGCTGAGCAGTACATGAGCTGCAGTGATCAAGATGCTGAGCAGTACATGAGCTGCAGTGATCAGCGACCTAAAGCTGACTGCAAGCGTCAGGGCCAGCGAACCAGAAGTGCCAAGACCGCTCTTCGCCTCAACACGGTGATCCTATATAATAGGCTTCAGCATGGCAGATTAGCTGAGGAGACGGGAGCAAAGAGGGACAGCTAACTTGGTACCAAAATATGAAATCGGATGTGTTGAGCCGCAAGGTACAAATATCGTAGTCAAGCTGCAAACTACGACACAACGCATTCCGTTCGCATGACAACATACCGCCACTTGCAAAGCCCTTTTCACGACTTGGTATCAGAAGTTTGATAACGAGCGACGAAGAAGAAGTATCAGCTGGCATACCCTAGGCGTACGATTCACCAATCTAGCCAGCCTGGCCTTTCTTTGGAAAACACGGTGCAAGTAAAACAATGGAGGGCAATAAAGCTCACCAATAAAGGGATCATTGAAATTCATAAGGATTACACACCGGATCATGTGCGACCTCATAAACATGGCTGAATGAACCTAGAGGCCATAAAGACACTCTATAAAGCTCACACTATTATCAGGAAACATTTCAACCAGGAATATACGTATAATTGGCGCACACTAGGGAAACATCATATTAATAATTAATCTTTATCGACAGTAGTCGCTGATAACAATGATGACCTTCAGATTCCGAATGGCTCCTCAAGTGTCGGTCTGAGAATATTGTTTGTTCTGTTGTGTTATATGATGTTATGCGATGTTGGGATGTGTTATGTTATGCGATGTTGTGATGTGTTATGTTGTGTTACCTTATGTTATATTGTGTTATGTGGAGGAAGACTAACGTCTGATCAGGCAAAACAAACTGATCAGACATGTTAGTTAGGTTCAGACAAATCATACTGGCCAAGACCCTCACCTTGGCTTCCTCGTAGGCCTCCATGGAAACGTGTTGTTTTCATGACAGCCTGGCTAACAAGGTAGGGATCGACGTGATCCCCCGTAGTAGTGAGAGACACGCAGATGAAGCCGAGCATAGCACAACCGCCTGGAGGACCCCGGTCCACCTTCATCAGCACGCTCGGAATATGAAGAAAGCTACTGCAACCCGCCACTTAAAGTCCTTTTCACAAATGACCTACTCATTGTGGGCATTCCAAACAACGAAACAACATATATTCTTTTGTGTTCTATCGTCATTCTACTAGTGTTGTTTCGAAGTCGTGGGTAGGTGTGATCTCCTCTGTTTTATATTTTTTTGACAGGAGAAAATCCGTAAGGTGGACTTCCAGGTCCATCCCAGTATCTATTACAAACCGTTAGGTAGGTAGCCTCTGGAAAATACGATCGCAATTTTTTGGACTGGTGGAAATGAAGCGTAAATTATAGCAAGGAAATCCCGCAGCCTGTCAGGCGCCATCTATGCCGCTCTGCTAACCACATAACCAAGACTTGATGTTATAGCCACACAGTCCCCGTTTTGCGACATAGGCGCTGTGGGGCAAGAATCTTAAGAATAATTTGAATATATTTTTTAAAACTCGAATTTTATTCGAGCAGCGGTTGTTAAGCATACTCTTTTCGACTTCCAACTGCCAAGAGATTGCTAACGCGCGCGCCACTGGACACGGGTGTCTGATCTCACTACTCAGAGATCAGAGGAAATTTTACCTGATGATCCACGTGAAAAAAATACGATCTCAATCGTGATTTGAACCCGTGACATCCAGCACCCGAAGCGAACACCTAACGTCGAGACCACTGTGTTGTGTTACAATATGTTATGTTGTGTTATATTTTATGTTTTGTCTGTGGCGAGGTGGCCAAAACGTTTGCCTCGTGTTCAGGCAATCGAGATTCGAATTTGAGCTGCGTTGGTCGGTTCATGTACATGACCAAATGGGAAACCGAACATACTGGCTACACAAAAAACGATGCCTATTACCAGTTGAACAGAAGAGAGCAGGTCGTAGTCTTCAGACTTCGCACTGGCCACAATAGACTGAGGTACCACTCATTCAACAAATGGAAGATGGGTGGCACCGACGAATGCCCGTGTGCTACCGGGAAAATGACCGCTGAACATTTGCTGCAAAACTGCCCGACATACGAGGATCAGAGAGAGCAGATGTGGCCATCACCAGTGGCAACACTAGACAAGCTCTATGGCAGTATCGACAGCCTCAGGATGACCGCTGCTTTTTTCGAAAAAATAAAGGTTGATGTCTGACTGCGTACGATGAAGAAGAAGAAGAAGAAGGTCCGGTCCGTTCATGGTGGCAATTTTTTTCTTCAGATATTCATGTTTTCATCGCTGGAGCTACGGAGGTCGTGCTTTGCTTGATACTCTCAGCAGGCGGCATGTCATTCTGCGGAGACAGACCGAGCCCTATGGGGACACCTGAGACAATAAAGTCGATCCCTCGTCTTTAACCTTTCATGTTGTTCTCTGTTCCTTTAGTGGTGTTGTGTTGTGATATGTTGTGAAATGTTATGTTATGTTGTGTTTAGTTGTGTTATGTTATGCTGTTATGTTGTCTTACACATATTCAGCACCGGCCTATTGTAAATATACATATTAGTTATCTCTCTCTCTTTCTCTCTCTCTCTCTCTCTCTCACACACACACACTCTATCAATATATCTATCTAAATATATCTCCCTTCTTTTTCTCTCGGCAAAAACCGAAGGATGTGGAAACTGTTGGCCCAAATACTCACAGATTGCACACACTCCTGCTCCGTCCTCATTGGTGTTTCTTCATGTATGACCCAAGCTAAATGTTTGAATCGTTCATGATTGACCTGCGTATAATGTCACGCTCTTCTTGGTTGACCCACTTCTAATGTCAGACTTCTTCCAATATCAGACCTCTTCATGGTTGACTCATTTCTAATGTCTGACCTCTTCATGGTTGACCCACTTCTAATGTCCGACCTCTTCATGGTTAACCCACTTCCAATGTCAGACTTCTTCATGCTTGACCCACTTCCAATGTCAGACTTCTTCATGCTTGACCCACTTCCAATGTCCGACCTCTTCATAGTTAACCCACTTCCAATGTGAGACGCATTCATTATGTTAATCATCAGCTCGTCAATTGCAGTTGCACCAACTTTTAGGCTGCCGTTGTATAATCTTAACCTGCTCTGCGTATCCATCTGTAACGCCCATACTATTGATACTGTCAATGCCAAGATGTGAGATCATTCATTACGGTTACACCCATTATGGCCATAGCAGATCCACATATGTTAGGTTTGGAGAATCTTTATACTTTACCTATAGGTCTCCATGGTAGTACGTTCGGGTATTACATCTGAGGGGAAGAACATGTCATGCTTCCACTGGAACTAGTTCGTTAACCATTGGTATTCACAAGTCTCCCATTTCTCACTTTAAGGATCTCAGTAGCTGCTGTATCTGCAGTAGCCACACCATGGAATAGAGATGTGACTACCGGGCTAAACCATACGCGCACCACAAGTAAGCTAGGGAATGTCTCTCTAATATTAACTCTGTAGGACTATGCGGATGAAACCAACGGCTTGTTCAACTGATAGTATGGCGACTCCCAGCACCGATGTGAGGAACTGATGAAGCGCTGTGAAACACTAGAAAACCTTTGTTATCCACTGTATCGTGTCTTGGCCTCATCTATCCTGCAAACGTCGTGCGGGTGGACGGTGATAGCTGAGGACAAGAGGGGACCAGAGCAAAAGCTTTCTCACATGAATTCAAGTTCAGCGTAAGTCTAGCATCACAAACGTACCTCACATGTGTATGATTATGTATCCATCAGCCCAGACCCCTACAGCGCCAGCATCACTGCGCGGGGGGTGACTTCGGGGGGCATAACCATCCAAGTCGTCCGCTGTTCAATTTGTAACAAAACTACACGACTGGAATGTAACACAGGCTACCTACAGACTCTGCAGTCTTCAGGGGGTTGCTGTAGTTGAGAGGTCAGTCACTCTCCTCTCACAGCGATGCATAGACATGGTTGATTATCGAATCCCACAAGTTTCAAAGGGACTAATGGTCTCACGGGATGTGGGACCAGAGTACCTTCATCCTGAGTTGCCTCCAGTAGTTTAGATGAATGTCTTGCCACTGGTTAAAGGTAGCTCGGGACCAGAGAGTTTGGTCATTTACAAGTGCAGTTTCTGTCTCACTATAATTTAATTACAGCGCAAGCTATGAGGCGTGTTCAAATCAAACCGGACTTAACTGTACTAAGTTAACGTCCGTACGATGACGTCACTTCTGGTGTAAACAGCACATACCAACCGTGAAAAATGTCATTATCCTTCGACATAGTTTTCTCAGAAGACCGTTGGGAATATGGCAGGTGTGAATCGGAATCCGCCCAGAGTTGATCAGCGAGTGGTGATTCGGTTCATAAAAGCTGAAGGATGTCGACCAGTTGACATTCATCGCAGAATGCAGGCAGTGTATGGTGGCAATAGTGTGTTGAAGACAACAGTGACGATTTGGACAAAGATGTTTAAAGAAAAACGTGAGTTAACGAGTGACCAGCTCAGGAGCATATTATTAGATCACAAGATGTCATCGCCAAAACGGATGCAGCAATTCGGGTGGACCGTCGTCGGAGCTTACTTTCGCGTGCAGATGAATTCGCTGTGTCGTTAGGGACAGTTCAAATGGTGGTTAGCAAGAAATTGATGTATCGCAAGATGTGTTCCCAATAGGTACCAACCATCATAACGAAGAACCTAGAGTTTGAACCACTTGCTTTGATACGAAGAGGAGGGTAATTCTTTTGCGCATAGTGGCAGGTAAACACGTCTCGGTCTTCATCCTTCAACTGTTAGAAACCGAACCACCGCTCGCTAATCAACTGTGGACGGATTCCGTATCACACCCGCCATATTTCCAACCGTCTGCTGAGGAAACTGTGAGTCGGAGGATAATGCAATTTAGCAAACTTGACGGTTGGTATGTGCTGTTGTACGTATGTTCACTTGGTGCAATTAGGACTGGTTTTATTTGAATACGCATCGTATGTATGTGTTATGGGATTCGCTGAGGTCGACAGTTTGGTAAACTGAACTGTTTCGTGATCAAACCTATGCCATTTTATGTGAACGAAAAGACCTCTGAACTATACATGTGAATGTTCCCAGAACTTGGTTGTTCTGCTGTGAAGTCTACTTCTCTGTATTCGTTCAAAATAAATTATTTATTTTAGTAATCCCGTCGAGGATTGGGCTGTAAATGTATTTGGATATCGCATGTGACCTTCAGTATTTCCCGCAGTGTTTATAAATCCATTTTTAAAAAGGTCAAGGCGTGGTGTCATGATATTCGATGTGTTCCCGGAAGCGTAATGTTTTCCAAGAAATAGCTGCCGGAAAGTGGCTTGTGAATCTCCAGTTACCGTCAAAGCTTTACTGACTCATAGACTATCTAGCTCTGTATGTTTATTTATATATATATATATATATATATATATATATATATATATATATATATATATATATATAAATTTATATATATATATATATATATATATATATATATATATATATATATATATATATATATATATATATTTATCTATATATACATACATACTTGACCACAGTTTTTCAGCGGGTGTTGCACGTAACCAAAGAATTCAGCGAGAGGTTGGTAAAGGTCTGTGATGCATCCAAGTGATTGTAATCTTGGCAGAAATAGTGCGGCATTTTGTAACATTGCGCGTCGTATGCGGTGGTCATAGCAACTGATATATCAGTGAGCAGCGGATTATATTTATTATTTATAATGCTTTTGCAGCGCTACCCCTACGGCAAGTATCACTGTTTCGTCAATACCACGGATGACTTCCCCTACCTGGTAAGCTGGTTGACTTCTCGGTAACCCAATTGCATAGTGACATCATCCATGAAGTATTTGCTCAGGGTCTAGTCCCAACAGAGGCTCTTGATGGAAACCAAGCTGAACATATACAGACCATGTGTCATTCCAATCATCTTGTGCAGCTCCGAGATCTGCACAAGTTCATTGAAATATGAAACTGAATTCAACAGTTGAATACGAGCTGACACTGAATTCAACAGTAAAATGAGACCTGAAACGGTGTTCAAGTTTTTCCTGATACATGAAACTCATGTCAAGGATTCTCAGAGACCTGACTTTTATTTCAAGGGTGGAAAGAGACTAGATGCTTATATAAAACGGTTTAATCAGAACTGAAACTTAGTTCAGAGTTTCGAAAAAACATGAATCTTAATTCAAGGTATCAATTTGGACCTGAAACATCTAATATAGGTTTATTAAGACCTGACAATTATTTAAAGTTTTAAACGAGACATGAAGCTCAGATCAAGGGTTCTCGGAGATATGAAACTCAGATCAAAGGTTCTCGGAGATATGAAACATAGTTAAGCTAAGCCATGCAATTTAGTTCAAGAGTTCCCTTAGACATGAAACTTAGTTGAAGAGGTCCCTGTGACATGACACTTTGTTCAACAGTTCCCTGAGGCATGGAACTTGGTACATGTGTTCCCTGAGACATGGCACATAGTGTAAGTGTTCCCTGAGACATGAAACTTGGTACATGCGTTCCCTGAGACATGAAACTTAGTACATGTGTTCCCTGAGACATGAAACTTGGTACATGCGTTCCCTGAGACATGAAACTTAGTACATGCGTTCCCTGAGACATGGCACATAGTGTAAGAGTTCCCTGAGACATGAGACTTAGTACATGCGTTCCCTGAGACACGAAACTTAGTACATGTGTTCCCTGAGACATGGCACATAGTGTAAGAGTTCCCTGAGACATGGCACATAGTGTAAGAGTTCCCTGAGACATGAAAATTAGTACATGCGTTCCCTGAGACATGAAACTTAGTACATGCGTTCCCTGAGACATGAAACTTAGTACATATGTTCCCTGAGACTTTACCCAATACTACGATGCACTCTGAAACTAAACTCAATTCTTCAACGAGACCTGACACATATTGCAAATGTCCCTGACATCCTGAGGGTAATCCAAACTTGAGATGAGTTGCCTTAGACAGTTCATTGAAACAGCAAAAAATCCGCTGGTATATCGGATCACATAAATGTCTTTAGATGGCTGTAAAACACGCATACTCTAAAAATACGGTCATGTATCAATGTCAAAAGTAATGTACCCGACTAGTTCAAAGAGGTGACTCCATGGAAATGAGAAACAGTGGAAGACCTAAAACGCACTGGAAAGACAGTATTTAAAAAACGGACAAGAAAAAAGTAACGACAAAAATGCTAACGATAGACAGACAGACATTGAAGCTGGTAATTCATAAGAGTGAAATATGTGGCCCAAGTGACGTCCTCGGTTTACGGAAGAAATAAGAATAGGTGTACTGAGGTCATTATCTGCGTAGTCATGAACGTTAAACGCGTCAGCGCTCATGCCGTTACGTCGTTAAACGGGTAACATCGTTTTCAGCGTCAGACGGTCGCTAACTGATACGTTAGGAAACTAAATATAGAACTAGACTGTCTGTTATACTGTTTACGTCATACAAGTCAGTCGCTATATGCGTATCCAATGCCTACACATAGGTTGAAGAGACTAACAAATTGTATAGTTCTCAATTTTTTCATAATATAAATTTATATGAATTTTATGTCTGTCGTCGTGTCTGTCTCTGTAGTTATTATTAGTTAATAAAGATGGGCACAGGAATGCCAGCACATTATACATAAAGAACATCGTCTTCTTCTTCGATCAACTGAGGCTTTGCTTCTAGCCGGGTGAGGCTCACTATCAACTGAGGCTTTGCTTCTAGCCGGGTGAGGCTCACTATCAACTGATGCTATGCTTCTAGCCGGGTGAGGCTCACTATCAACTGATGCTATGCTTCTAGCCGGGTGAGGCTCACTATCAACTGATGCTATGCTTCTAGCCGGGTGAGGCTCACTATCAACTGATGCTATGCTTCTAGCCGGGTGAGGCTCACTATCAACTGAGGCTTTGCTTCTAGCCGGGTGAGGCTCACTATCAACTGATGCTATGCTTCTAGCCGGGTGAGGCTCACTATCAACTGATGCTATGCTTCTAGCCGGGTGAGGCTCACTATCAACTGATGCTATGCTTCTAGCCGGGTGAGGCTCACTATCAACTGATGCTATGCTTCTAGCCGGGTGAGGCTCACTATCAACTGATGCTATGCTTCTAGCCGGGTGAGGCTCACTATCAACTGATGCTATGCTTCTAGCCGGGTGAGGCTCACTATCAACTGATGCTATGCTTCTAGCCGGGTGAGGCTCACTATCAACTGATGCTATGCTTCTAGCCGGGTGAGGCTCACTATCAACTGATGCTATGCTTCTAGCCGGGTGAGGCTCACTATCAACTGATGCTATGCTTCTAGCCGGGTGAGGCTCACTATCAACTGATGCTATGCTTCTAGCCGGGTGAGGCTCACTATCAACTGATGCTATGCTTCTAGCCGGGTGAGGCTCACTATCAACTGATGCTATGCTTCTAGCCGGGTGAGGCTCACTATCAACTGATGCTATGCTTCTAGCCGGATGAGGCTCACTATCAACTGATGCTATGCTTCTAGCCGGGTGAGGCTCACTATCAACTGATGCTATGCTTCTAGCCGGGTGAGGCTCACTATCAACTGATGCTATGCTTCTAGCCGGGTGAGGCTCACTATCAACTGATGCTATGCTTCTAGCCGGGTGAGGCTCACTATCAACTGATGCTATGCTTCTAGCCGGGTGAGGCTCACTATCAACTGATGCTATGCTTCTAGCCGGGTGAGGCTCACTATCAACTGATGCTATGCTTCTAGCCGGGTGAGGCTCACTATCAACTGATGTTATGCTTCTAGCCGGGTGAGGCTCACTATCAACTGATGCTATGCTTCTAGCCGGTTGAGGCTCACTATCAACTGATGCTATGCTTCTAGCCGGGTGAGGCTCACTATCAACTGATGCTATGCTTCTAGCCGGGTGAGGCTCACTATCAACTGATGCTATGCTTCTAGCCGGGTGAGGCTCACTATCAACTGATGCTATGCTTCTAGCCGGGTGAGGCTCACTATCAACTGATGCTATGCTTCTAGCCGGGTGAGGCTCACTATCAACTGATGCTATGCTTCTAGCCGTGTGAGGCTCACTATCAACTGATGCTATGCTTCTAGCCGGGTGAGGCTCACTATCAGCTGATGCTATGCTTCTAGCCGGGTGAGGCTCACTATCAACTGATGCTATGCTTCTAGCCGGGTGAGGCTCACTATCAACTGATGCTATGCTTCTAGCCGGGTGAGGCTCACTATCAACTGATGCTATGCTTCTAGCCGGGTGAGGCTCACTATCAACTGATGCTATGCTTCTAGCCGGGTGAGGCTCACTATCAACTGATGCTATGCTTCTAGCCGGGTGAGGCTCACTATCAACTGATGCTATGCTTCTAGCCGGGTGAGGCTCACTATCAACTGATGCTATGCTTCTAGCCGGGTGAGGCTCACTATCAACTGATGCTATGCTTCTAGCCGGGTGAGGCTCACTATCAACTGATGCTATGCTTCTAGCCGGGTGAGGCTCACTATCAACTGATGCTATGCTTCTAGCCGGGTGAGGATCACTATCAACTGATGCTATGCTTCTAGCCGGGTGAGGCTCACTATCAACTGATGCTATGCTTCTAGCCGGGTGAGGCTCACTATCAACTGATGCTATGCTTCTAGCCGGGTGAGGCTCACTATCAACTGATGCTATGCTTCTAGCCGGGTGAGGCTCACAAAGTAAACAGTGCGTTTCAGGTCTTCGCTGGTCCCAGGAAGTTTTTCGAGCATGGTCACTCTCCAGGGCCAGACTGCCTCCCTTCGTCATGATAAGTGGGGCAGTCCTGCAGAATATGTTCTGGTGTATGCTTGCGTACTCCACAATCGCAAATGGCGGTTTCTCTAAAACCCATTCTGTGGAAGTGGGATTTGAGTCTGTAATGTTCTGTTCTGAGTCTAAAGATCATTATGGACCGAATCTCTGCCAAAAGTGTCTATGCTGTCATTTTCTGGCTTGTATACTTTGTGTAGTCTCTCCATTCCGTCCTCATGAATCGTTTGATGAGTGTCATTTGTCTTATATAGTTCCGTGGATAGCGAGGCTATCTGCCCGCAAATAAGTCCTTTGCAAGCTCATCTAATTTCTCGTTTCTAAGGATCCAACAGTTGACGGGAATCCACTATATCGCAATAAATGGGTTTTTGGTACGGCAACCCGGTGCTATATTTTATATCGTGTAAGAGTCTTATCTTGTTTGTCGCTTGATATTGCTTGAAGTACGTACGCCCATGGCGGTTTTCTAAATTACCGTTTTCTTTGTAGTTGTATTTTGGAAATGTAGACCCATTTGAAAGGATCTGGTACAGACTTTCTGCAAGTGGGCTACAAAAAATATTCACTATTCTCGTTATTGTGCACAAAATGGAAAACCTAATAAACAAACTTACTTTGAAAATTTTCTCAAGTTAATTACATTCCTGTAAACACTTTCAATATTGCAACGAAGATAAATTTACTCGGAAACATTTAAACGATCACAATTAAAGTCAACAATAATGAACACATGCTCCGTTCATTGTAATCAGAAGGTCAGGAGAAACGTTTCGTCGGCGGAATAGTATTGTTGTCAAGAGAGGCCGAAGAAAATATGAGACGAGTGTTATGTGATGGCATGACAAACTGGTTGGGAAAAGTTTTCAGACGTGCTGATATGCTGAACAGATAAATACTTTTGGAAGGAAATAATCATTCAGGTCAGGTCATCCAGTAGCAGGCGAAGACGTTGGGATACCCATAAGACACCCACACACACCCATGTCACCTCCTCTGCCAGCGACCGCTACCTGTGCCTCCTCTGGTCGGAGATTAGTTCATTATTTTATGTTGTCCTCCCACCACTATCCTACGATATGAGGTCGTATGAATTGAGTTTCCGTATTTTAACCTTTGCCAAGAAGTCTTCGAAAGGTCTTATTGATGTTCTAATTTTGTCTCGTATTTCCTCAATTTTATCTCGGTTTTTGTATGTGACGTTTAGAAGTCTTTGGAAACATCTCATCTCGAAGTCTTGTATTCTCCATTGCAGGTTAGCTGTAATTGCCAATGTCTCACACGCACAGAGGAATATTGACAGAACCAAAGTACACTATGATCTGATATTCGTGTATATGGTTAACCGTTTCAAAGACAATTGGTGATGGTTAAAGATATTGCTCAACAAAATTCCAATTCTTCGGCGTTTGTTCTAAAATAGAAGCTGTGACGTTGTGTCCTAATATGTAGCAAAGCTACGATGTCTGCTTCTTTCTAACCGACAGATCTGGTTTCATTTGACGTTTTCTAGCTACCCGGTTTGCCTTCCCACCATGATATCTGTAATTAATAAAGCAATCTACACTAGGACAACCTTCAAATGCCGCCGCTAGGAGGCAGAAAATGGGCTGTGTTCTATGTCAGCTCCGATTCGCTGGCTCTGATGTAAGCATCCATCTATGACTGATGTCACCTCTGGTTCGCTGGCTCTGATATAAGCATCCATCACTTTTTTGGGGGATTTTGTTTTGGTGTTCACCTTATTTCTCTAATCCCCAAGACGGTATACGTTGCACTGTGGTTTTTATTTTTCGCCTGCTGGTCCAATGCATCCGACTTCAGCATGCATTTTATGTAAGGGTCTGCTTCCTCCGGTATTTTTAAAAGTTTGCTTCCCCGGGGTAACGGCCGGTGCTGTGATGAGGATCGAACTCAGCACCATCTGGTTATGAGTCCTATCACGTAACCTGTAGCCCACGACGTTCCCTAGCATCTATCTATGACTCCTGTCAGCTCTGATTCGTTGACTCTGATGTAAGCATCCATCTATGACCGCTATCAGCTCTGGTTCGCTGAATCTAATGTAACATCCATCTATGATCGCTATCAGCTCATTTACTATGTGTCATCGTTTGCATCCTCTCCAATATTATTAAACTGTAACAAATGGCTAACACTGTGTTTTTAAGTGAATACAAATTGAACTGACATAACATAACTTAACAAAACTTGACGTCTTTATACTGGTTATGCAGACTCTGTAGATTATGTTTTACAACCAGTTTCCTTTACATTCACTTCATCTAAAAATAACTATGCGTATGCAATCTATTCTTGAATACATAAATTGACCCCACCTGCACTATTTCCAGTGGCAATGCATTCCAAGCATTCACCACTCTCTGACTAAAAAAGATTTCCTAGTATCTAATATGTACTTTTCTTTAATTAATTTGTGGATGTGTCCTCTTGTTCATATAGGCCACACTATTTTGAAGAAAAAAAACTTGTTGTATTCTAATGTTTCCTTGTAGCAGTCATGTCTGACAACAGTGGACACTGACGCTCTGAAGACCCGGCATTTATAAACGTTAACATTGTCGCAATTATGGCATTTGAGAGATCAGATGAACAAATGGCATGGTACAACATAGTATTCCAAAACATAAGACTAGAATATGTAAACAGTTTGACTACCTGGCATTAGACACAAAGTCTACCCAATATTTGGATGCCAGAATTACAAGTTACATGTACAGGGGCGGGAATTCCCGTTTCCGTTGAGGAATACAATTTCGAGTATTAATGCTGATGTTGTAAATCTTGCTAAAACGCTTATTCGGTTCATTTTCCAATCTCCCTGTTTCAGAAAATTACTGTCTATAGCAATCGCCATAACTGCATAGGCATATTTTGGTGATCCTAAAAGATAGCAGAGCAAAATATGTTTTACGGGCAATTAATCCAGAAGTAGTGGCGGCTATATTTGGTCTTATGGTAGTTTGTCGCTACAGACAAAAATGACAAGTCGCGTCTCATTTTTAACGGCCCTAGCTTTCATATAATCATTCTACTGTGTTGTTGGCAATGTAGATATAGTAAATGGGCAGATGCATATATCAAAATGAAAATTCATTTATATAAGATGACCTCTCATTGCTTTGGGAAATGTACGGATATCACACAAAATTAAGTAGAATACACAAGTAACAGAGAAAAAGTACGAAGAACAATGAGTACGAAGAACAATGAGTATGAAGAACAATGAGTACGAAGAACAATGAGTACGAAGAACAATGAGTACGAAGAACATTGAGTAGGAAGAACAATGAGTTCGAAGAACATTGAGTTCGAAGAACAATGAGTAAGAAGAACATTGAGTACGAAGAACAATGAGTTCGAAGAACATTGAGTACGAAGAACATTGAGGACGAAGAACAATGAGAACGAAGAACATTGAGTACGAAGAACAATGAGTACGAAGAACAATGAGTACGAAGAACAATGAGTACGAAGAGGACGATAATGGTTGTCCATCACGTGATGATGATCGCTCTCTCTTTGTTCATCTGTTTGGAATATGTTCGGTCAGTCCATGAGTTCGAAGGTGACTGAGGAGCCCGGTGTGAGTATGAAAATACCTCGGAAAGTGGGGGTTGGGAACGATTCTTGATTATAGAAACCAACATCATCACACAGAGAGGCATTCCCATAAGTGCTCCGTTCTCCCTCCAAGCATCCAGCCATATGTATACATACTAAGAGTCCCAGTCAGGTGCTCATGCCGTATTATTCGCATCTTTCCCGACAGAACACACTTTCACCACTCTGCCCTACTCACTACCAAAATCGATCATCCTCTGCACATCCCTATCATTTTCGTTTCCGTCAAAACCCCAACCGCACTTATTTCTATCTCTGCCGACAGAGCCATCTGTGGACAGTATTGGATCGTGTAGTCCTGAGTGTTGCAGGATAAGCTCCCGTTGTGAAGCTCACGTTATAGTGCCGCACCACTCCCGTCACTCCCTGCTCAGTTGAGTCACCACCCTGGTCAGGGGGCTTTCGTTGCCCACTTTGAACCACCCCCGGCCCTCTCTGCTCAGTTGAGTCACCACCCTATTTCCACTTCGGACCATTCTCTGCATCTTCCTGCTTCTTCCAATACACATCAGGGAGTGTTCTGTGTCTGGCGTCCAGGACCTTCTTCTCTTGACGCGTCTGCCTTTGAGTGTATTCACGTTTTGCTGCAGAGGGTGGTGTTTCTTGCTGGCAACATTAGCGTATGTCTTCACCTGCTACTTGATGTACCACCTTGATTCTTGGCAAATCAAGCAGGTATCTCATGGCAGCCGTGGTGGTATCTCTACTGCATCCCAGAACTGCTCTCATGGCCTCGTTCTGGATTCACTCCAATCTATCTACCTGTGTCTACGATAGAATCAGCAACCCAAGACCGTAGTTCAGGACAGACAAAACCAGTGTATCCATCAGCAGGAAATAAGTCCATTGTTGCATGTCTGTGGCCACCATGACATGGAAAGCATTGATACCCCTCTTTGTTTTCAGAATCACATTGCCAATGTGTTTAAGGGAGAGGCTTCAGTCTAATGTGATACCCAGGTTGTTCATGTCATGCTCTCTCTCAATGTTGATGCCCACGCAAGTGGCCCCTGGTAGTGTATCTTTTTTTTTTTGTTTGTTGCGTTCGCCTTATTTCTCTATACCCCAAGGTGGTGTGCGTTACACTGTGGTTTCTATTTTTGCGCCTGTCGGCCCAGTGCATCCGACTTCAGTATGCATTTTATGTAAGAGTCTGTTTCCTCCTGTATTTTTTAAGCGTTTGCTTCCCTGGGGTAACGGCCGGTGCTGTGGTGGAGATCGAACCCAGCAACTTCTGGTTGTGAGCCGTGCCACTTATCCACTAGGCCACGCCGTCCCCTTGTAGTGTATCTGAAACCAACCTATTGTTTAGGAAGAATCCGAGTATCTTCGCAGGATAGATGGATTGATTTCGGTGTTGTAGCCGGTGCACCATTGAGATAGCTTTCCCAGCTTGCTCCGCACACACGTGACAATTTCAGTCCTTTCTTTGCCCTGATTGTATAGCAGTATGTCGTCCCCATATGCGAGGATCCAACCAGGTCCGGTCATCTCCATATGCGAGGATCACACCAGGCCCGGTCACCTCCATATGCGAGGATCACACCAGGCTCGGTCACCTCCATATGCGAGGATCCTACCAGGCCCGGTGATCTCCATATGTGACGATCCTACCAGGCCCGGTCATCTCCATCTGTGAGGATCCTACCAGGCCCGGTGATCTCCATATGTCACTATCCTACCAGGCCAAGTCTCCTCCATCCGAGAGGATCCTACCAGGCCGAGTCTCCTCTATCTGTGAGGATCCTACCAGGCCGAGTCTCCTCTATCTGTGAGGATCCTACCAGGCCCGGTGATCTCCATATGTGAGGATCCTACCAGGCTGAGTCTCCTCCATCTGTGAGGATCCTACCAGGCCGAGTCTCCTCCATCTGTGAGGATCCTACCAGGCCGAGTCTCCTCTATCTGTGAGGATCCTACCAGGCCGTCTCCTCTATCTGTGAGGATCCTACCAGGCCCGGTGATCTCCATATGTGAGGATCCTACCAGGCCGAGTCTCCTCCATCTGTGAGGATCCTACCAGGCTGAGTCTCCTCTATCTGTTAGGATCATACCAGGCCCAATCATCTCCATATGTGAGGATCCTACCTGGCCCGGTGATCTTCATATGTGTGGATCCTACCTGGCCCGGTGATCTCCATATGTGAGTATCCTACCAGGCCCAGTCACCTCCATCTGTGCAATTTTGCAAGTGTACACATTAAAAAGTACAGGAGACAGAGGAGAGCCTTGAGGCAGTCCTTGAGCTATGGTTCTGATCTCTGATGTCCAAGAACCGTACTTTAGAGCGATGCTTCTTGACATAAGGACCGTTGCAATCCGGAGGTCAATAATTAGATCCGGTAATAGGACGATTATTTTGCCGTAGTTGACCCTATTGTATGCGTCTTCCAGGTCGATCGTCGCCACGACAGTTTCCTCTTTTGTCTGGAAGCCCTCATAAATGTCATACGCCAAGACAGCTGCATAGGTGGCCGTGTCTCTGCCATGTATGTATGTGGTTAGAGTGTCTGGAAATTTACCTGTTTTTCCCAGCTCACTGGCAACTCGTTTAACAATGATTCTCTCCAGCACCTTACCGTACACATTTTGTAGTGTGATGATGCGTTAGCTTTTCATATCAGTAGCATCTTTGCCTGGTTTAGTCAATGGGATAAGATAGCTGTGTAGCCACTCCACTGGTACGTGGCCTGCCTTAAGACCCCCATTAAAGGCATGTGAAATCTTTGCTAGCTCCTTATCGATACAGTACTTCAGCAGATTGTATCGTATTCCCCCGGGCCCAGATGCAACGTCTGAGGCTCTCTGCATGGAGTGTATCAAATCTTCAAGACTAATCAGGCTCATCCTCCATTTTTCCTATACGTGTCGTTAGGCTTATGACCTGCTTTAAAAACAATGTCTTCTGCTGGAGGTACCTGTAAAAAAAAAAAACTTTCTACTCTGTTCGTCAGCAGTGAGCACCTGCACCAAATCTTTCATGCACACACTGGATAATGTCTCCAACTGCTGGTTCGTTGCCCCATACGCTTTTCAGAATGTATGTAGGGCCTTTTCCCCGCCACCTCATGAGTACATTACTACCACCTTTGCTTTTTTGCTGCTCTGACAATTTGCTTCAAGTCTTCAGTGACCAATTTCATCTTGGTCTCTGCCTTCACACTTTTTACCAAGGTGACGTGTGCAGTAACCTCTTCTATTTCGGGAATGAACCCTCTATCTTGCTAAACGACGCGTAAACTGCAACGGTCAGCGACCTATAGCTGACTGCTAGAGTCAAGGCCAGTGAACCAGAGCTGTCAAGACTCTTCTACACCTCCACGCGATGATTCCGGATAACAGGCTGCAACAGATCAGAGTGTCTAGGTAGAAGGGATCGAAGAATTAAAGCAACCGGTACTAAAGAAAATCCTGCTGCCAAAGACGGATGTGTCAGACCGAAAGGTGCAAACATCGTAGTCAAGTTGAAAACTAGCGACACAACAAATTCCGTTCTCCGGACTACATCTTGCTAACTGCAAAGCGCTGTTCAAGGCTTGGTAGCGGGAGTTTGAGAACGTTCAGGGCTTGGTAGCAGGAGATTCAGAACGTTCAGGGCTTGGTATCGGGAGTTTGAGAACGTTTAGGGCTTGGTATCGGGAGTTTCAGAACGTTCAGGGCTTGGTAGCTGGAGATTGAGAACGTTCAGGATTTGGTAGCGGGAGGTTGAGAACGTTCAGGGCTTGGTAGCAGGAGATTGAGAACGTTCAGGGCTTGGTAGTGGGAGTTTGAGAACGTCCAGGGCTTGGTAGCATGAGATTGAGAACGTTCAGGGCTTGGTAGCAGGAGATTCAGAACGTTCAGGGCTTGGTATCGGGAGTTTGAGAACGTTTAGGGCTTGGTATCGGGAGTTTCAGAACGTTCAGGGCTTGGTAGCTGGAGATTGAGAACGTTCAGGATTTGGTAGCGGGAGGTTGAGAACGTTCAGGGCTTGGTAGCAGGAGATTGAGAACGTTCAGGGCTTGGTAGTGGGAGTTTGAGAACGTCCAGGGCTTGGTAGCATGAGATTGAGAACGTTCAGGGCTTGGTAGCAGGAGATTGAGAACGTTCAGGACTTGGTAGTAGAAGTTTGAGAACGTCCAGGGCTTGGTACCGGGAAATTAAGAACGTTCAGGGCTTGGTTACGGGAGATTGAGAACGTTTAGGGCTTGGTAGCGGGAGATTGAGAACGCTCAGGGCTTGGAGCACATTTCGAGTCCACTTTCCAAAATATCGTCTTCTTCGTTTGCTCAGTGCTAATGTCTGATCGAAATACTGCACAATTGTGCATTCGTGTAGTTCTTGTTCGCTTTTATCCGGCAGAGATGTATTATCCAGAAACATGAGATTTTCTACTGACACAACCCTGATAATGTTTCGTCGTATTTCCTCTATCTCTCGGACAATTTGTTCCGTGTAAATGATTCCCTCTATCTGTCGGACAATTTGTTATGTGTAAATGTTAAAAAAACAAGGCGAAGGTAATCCGTGTCTCAAATCTGTTTTTACAAATATATATATATGTATATGTGAGGTAATGATTGCTTGAACAAATTAAACAGTATAGCGACAGAGTTTGACATGCAATTAAACACATTGAATGCAAATACTATGTTAATAGCCAAGTTACTTAAGCAAATGGATATAATTATCAATGGAGAAGAAAACGAACAAGTGGAGAAGTTTATATGTTTCGAGAAAACAATCACAGAAGATGACCGCAATGAGATAAATTATGCAGAATTGAATGGACAAAAAAGACCTACCAAGAAAAATATAAATTGTAACCTCAAAGAATATCGGGATAGAATTAAGCAAAAGAATAATTACCCATTTATGGTCAATTATATTGTATAGAGCTGAGACATGGATTGCAGCACACAAGGAATAAAACAAAAAGCTTGAAAGTATTTGAAAGGTTCTGCTATCTTATAATAGAACAAGTGAGTTTAACATACACAAATGTCTAATGACAATTTCCTCACTGATGTAGGAAGAAATATAAATATTGAACATCAAACAAAGTTGAAGATTGAGTTAAGTGGGGAAAAATATGCTACATGGAAGTCCTCTACAGAAGATACTTGAAGGCAAGAACGAGAGGAAAAGAGGACGAAGGTTATCAAATACACCTTTACATCTCAAGCATGCAGAGACATTCAAGTACGAACCTATGTTGAAATGAATAGAAATGCAGAGGATAAGGTCAAATGGAGAAACATGCTCAGACAACCTTACAACTAGTCTTATAACTGATCAACCAGAGGATACGGTCAAATGGAGAAACATGCACAGACAACCTTACAACTAGTCTTAGAACTGATCAACCAGAGGATACGGTCAAATGGAGAAACATGCACAGACAACCTTACAACTAGTCTTAGGACTGATCAACCAGAGGATACGGTCAAATGGAGAAACATGCACAGACAACCTTACAACTAGTCTTAGGACTGATCAACCAGAGGATACGGTCAAATGGAGAAACATGCACAGACAACCTTACAACTAGTCTTAGAACTGATCAACCAGAGGATACGGTCAAATGGAGAAACATGCACAGACAACCTTACAACTAGTCTTAGGACTGATCAACCAGAGGATACGGTCAAATGGAGAAACATGCACAGACAACCTTACAACTAGTCTTAGGACTGATCAACCAGAGGATACGGTCAAATGGAGAAACATGCACAGACAACCTTACAACTAGTCTTAGAACTGATCAACCAGAGGATACGGTCAAATGGAGAAACATGCACAGACAACCTTACAACTAGTCTTAGGACTGATCAACCAGAGGATACGGTCAAATGGAGAAACATGCACAGACAACCTTACAACTAGTCTTAGAACTGATCAACCAGAGGATACGGTCAAATGGAGAAACATGCACAGACAACCTTACAACTAGTCTTAGAACTGATCAACCAGAGGATACGGTCAAATGGAGAAACATGCACAGACAACCTTAACTAGTCTTAGGACTGATCAGCGAAAGGAGTTGTTTCTGTTAGTAAATCTTGCCAGATGTTACATCGACAGCTTACGGTCAGTATACGATCTTCGTGTCTTTTCCATCCATACTTTTCTTTTTTAAACTTAGAATTTGTTGGACCCTGTCAAATTTCCTTTTGTAGTCTATAAATTAAATATGTATATACATCATCATCATCACGTAGCATGTTCGTTGCAGAACATCGTTCTCATGACAGCCTATCTGTATCTTTCGCCATTCTTCCGGTCTGCTCCAAGATCAAATGCAGCGTCTCCTTGATGCCCTAGGTCCATCGTCTTCTCCATCGGACCCTGCCTCTCTTCGTTGCAGAACATCGTTCTCATGACAGCCTGTCTGTATCTTTCGCCATTCTTCCGGCCTGCTCCAAGGTCAAATGCAGCGTCTCCTTGATGCCCTAGGTCCATCGTCTTCTCCATCGGCCCCTGCCTCTCTTCGTTGCAGAACATCGTTCTCATGAGAGCCTGTCTGTATCTTTCGCCATTCTTCCGGCCTGCTCCAAGGTCAAATGCAGCGTCTCCTTGATGCCCTAGGTCCATCGTCTTCTCCATCGGCCCCTGCCTTTCTTCCCAGTGACCACGCCTTCCATAACCACTGTCTCCAGTCCGTTGCCTCAGTTTTCGGGTCATCGAGTCATTTTTGAGGCAATTCTCCGCTACATTCAGATCTTACAGGGTGAATTTGTTCGTTTATTTCTTTGTCCACGGGATTTTCAGTACTCTTTTGTAGCACTGTGTTTCACAAGAACCGATCTTCGCTCTTATTGCGTTGGTAATCGTCCATTTTTCACATTTACTGCAATTGTCTTTCTCAACAACAGCGTTTCCATTGGTCTCCCAGAAGGCCGGAGTCTAGATTTCACGTAATTATCACATGTTCGTCCACCAGAATGTGATAAAGACCACTCTCTATGTTCAGCCATGAGGACAATCTTTTCCAGCTGTTTCGTTTGTTGAAATGGGTGATTTGTAAGATGGTGTTGATTACGACGAGAAAGGGTAGCGCGATATGTCAACATCACTCTCTCGTCATGGGCTACCTTTGATCAGTCATCACTCAATCAATCAAAAAGATGTCAGCTCTCCGCGGAGCATTGGTCTTCAACAAATACTCGCCAAGTTTTCATATCATGAGCCATCTGAACCAATTCTGTCCACGTCGTGTTTGCTGTCTTTACATTTGCTGCCAGTTCCTTATTCCATGTGTGTCTCGGTCTTCCTCTACTTCTCTTGCCTGTGGATTCCAGAACAGAGCTTGTCTGGTAATGTTATCCACTGGTTTCCGTAATGTTTGGTCTTTTCCTTCGTCATTGCCTCCTCCATATTTCGTTTTCTACTGGTATATGTCCAGTTGTCCCCACCAGTTCAAAGTTGGTGAATTTGCCGTACCATTCCCTCCCTTGTATTTTGCACAGACAACTTTTTACAAAAGTTTATACCTTTTTCATAAGTACCTGTGTTGTCCTTCATGTCTCAGAGCCATTTAATAGAACGGATTTTAAGTTGGTGTTGGATTGTTATTTTGCTGATGGTTTTAATTTGACTTCCATAAATTCATCAATGCAATGAACAATATTCAGTTAAGAATATAAAAGGCGAGAGGAGTTTGCATTATTCATCATCATCATCATCAACCTGAAAGGTTATTGGGGCATCAATACTGCAGATTGTTGGACCAGTCCCCCCCCCCCCCCCACTCGGTTTTGTGCCAAGATATTTGTTCTAGCTATGGACATTCCCTACCACTCTCTGATGTTGTCTTCGCACCTCCTTTTTGCCCCTCTTTCTTTTACGCTTCCCAGGTACAGTAACTTACAGAATCATCGCTCTCACAGCAATAGATCTGTAAGACTCGATCTCTGGCCAAACCCGAGTGGAGTGGCGGAAACTGGTCCAACAATCTGCATTATTGGTGCGCCATAGACCTTTCAGGTAACGGGATAATGATGATGATGATGAATGAAAGCTTCTCTCGCATTCTATATTCTTAACTGAACATTGATTTATGTACTTCCGTATTGTTTTGTGTTCATCTTCTCCTCGGTCTGTCTCGGAGTTTCTTTCTAGACACCATACTTTCCAGCAACGTTCGTTCTAAACAAATATGGCGTTTTATGTGGCCAACATATTTTTATTTTCTAGACACGATATTCTTAACTAGCCAATATTCTTCGATATCCAGTTATTTTAGAATATGTGCGTTTTTCTTTTTCGCTATCCATGATATTTTGAGCTCTTTCTTGTAGCATTTTAGTTCAACAAATGCAAACTTTTCTTAAGTGTTTGAGTGGGGATCCATGTTTCACATCCGTACGCTGACACCGGGAAGATACAAGTTCACAGAATCTTTGTGTTTGACAAAGACAAGAATAGCGCCACTGCCCCACAGAGAGCCTATCGTGAGAGGCGACTAACTGTGTGATATGGCATAAAACCGCCGATGGTAGGTTGCTAAGAGCAGCATAGATGTCGCCGAAGAGGCTGCGGGTCTACTTTGCTATAGTATTTGCGTCTATCAAGATGGACTTGTACATCGGTTATACACCCTACACAGCACTTGTCACAACGCAGCTGCTCGAGTGTAGCCAGTTAAGCAGGAAATCCTCCTCCAGACTACATCCAGCTCCCACCAGAGATAGGGCTTGATTAGGGGGCATCTGCCCCTGTAGAAGTGCAGGTCGGCTAAGTGGGACCTGCCCAGGGGCATCTGTCCCTGTAGAAGTGCAGGTCGGCTAAGTGGGACCTGCCCAGGGTCATCTGCCCCTGTAGAAGTGCAGATCGGCTAAGTGGGACCTGCCCAGGGGCATCTGTCCCTGTAGAAGTGCAGGTCGGCTAAGTGGGACCTGCCCAGGGGCATCTGCCCCTGTAGAAGTGCAGGTCGGCTAAGTGAGACCTACCCAGGGCCATCTGCCCCTGTCGAAGTGCAGGTCGGATAAGTGGGACCTGCCCAGGGCCATCTGTCCCTGTAGAAGTGCAAGTCTGCTAAGACTAAAACTATGACATGTTAATATCGTTCTGTCGTAAGTTTATCATTAATAACAGTTATGTCTAGTGAAATTAAAGCTATGTCATGGGTTTTGTTTTACGTTGTAGAGGAATGGTGAATGAACCAATAGCAAACAAACACTGCGGCATGTCAAGAACTGAGAATTCTGTCCTTCTGTTGACCTGATCACTAATCTTGTCACATCGCTCGTCAACACTGGAATCACCAACACTAGAAGCGTTTGCTATGCTTTGTAATTTTGAGGCGGTCACGAAAGCTTCGGGATCAATACACCCTTTTATCTAATGTACTCAATTGTAATAATAAGGTCTCTGAAATGTCTAGGGAGTACGTAGTAACCGTTTGTGCACGCGACAAATGGAAGTATGAAGCGATTTAGACCATTTATGTATTAGTAAAGGAGTGGATGAGAGTCTCTTGGGACAGTATAGTAATATGCTGATGTTTCTATAGAGTAGAGTTGTTAGATTCCTTGCATCTCATGGTAAAGGTACTAGGTGCGTGATATTGTCACTATACACGCCATTTAACCCGTGTGTAAATGGGTACCTGACTAAATGTAATTGGAAATAAGACAGCTTAAGCGGTCCGTCGGGGTCTTTGTGTATGACAAGGACACGAATAGCAGCACTGCCACACAGAGAACACGTTGTAAGAAACGACTGTGTGACATGGCGTAACACCGCCAATGGGTAGGTGCTTTGTTTAAAGCAGCATATATCTACCTATATGACGTAACATTCGCCGCCTTTGTTCTAATCTTTTCTAACTGCCTGGTAGTTTGTGTCGCACATAGCCTAGACCACAGTCAGGTGTCTTGAGAGACTGGGATTACAGCACACCAGGGTTCAAATTATCGGACAGACATAACAAAATTCGAACCGTGCTTCGTGCCTGGTACGACCACTCCTCCAGTCGATCAAGCTATAAATGGGTACCTGACTAATGAGTTGTAAAAACAGCCAGGAAGGGAACTGGCCACCTTATCTCACATAGTCTACGACTTAGTAGATGGAGAGTTATCTTTAGCCTCGAGGCAACTGTTGCCAGGGGACAAAACTTTACATTTTAACAACATGATTAGCTCGCTTTATCAAAATATGGGATTTCACCATCTTTCTTTCCATATTGTTTTCACAGATGCACAATCAGCACTCCAAGGACTTAAATTTGAGAAACTGCCAGATCTACAGGCTCTACTTTCTGAACTGATCAACCAGCGCAAGATTGTCATGCAGTGGATACCTTCTCATTGTGGAGTAACAGGAAACGAGAGAGCAGTTCGACTGGCAAAGGAGGGTACTGCAGATAGGCATCCAGATGTGCCAGTTACATACCAACAGAAGATAAGGATGATCAAATCAATCAGAAAGGCACCAACAGTAACACCAGACGATTACCATAACATGAACAGACAAGAGCAAACTGTTGTGTTGCGCCTTAGAACAAGACACAGCCGACTCCGCAGCCACATGTACACACAATATGAAAATTGGCAACTCAGCCATGTGTACATGCGGACAGGCAGCAGAGCACATACAACAAAACAGCCCCGAATATGATATACAGAGAAAATCTCACTGGCCCATACAAACAACACTGGAAGAGACACTTTATGGATCTGTATGTGAGCTACAAAAGACAGTGAAGTTTATACAAGAGACAACATTGCAGATATAGACACTATTTTAGCGCACGAAAGAAGAAGAAGAATATTGTTTTCCCATTTCTACAAGCATGACGGGAAACTGAGACGCTAGTCCAGTCAGGCACAACATACTGACTACGACGTCCCGTCAGGGTCAGGCATAATACGCTGACCAAGACCACAATCTCTCTTCTACGTAGCGTTTCCTGGAAACAGACTGTTTTAAAGGCAGTCTGGTTGACGTGATGTGGATGGATGTGATCCCCTGAGTGTCACGTAGATGAAACCAAGCATAGCATAACCGCCTGGATGGCCACGGTCCACCTTCATCAGCATGCTCGGAAAGTGAGGAAAGCTACTACAGCCCGCAAACTTAACTACCTTTCAGGGCGCACAACAGAGTAAACTTACTCATTATGTGCATTAAACAACAACAACAACATCAACAACAGCAAAAAACAGCTCTGTCTTTATATCCCCAAGCACACCACAAAGCGATACCAGCACCTTTCTTTATTATGTTCTAACTATTACTTCCGCATTTGGATTCCACTTACTTTGCGGGCCTCGCGGGCTAGGAGACACAGATGGGTGAGCTTCATGCTATTCCCGCCTTCTCTGTGTTTTAAAAGTTAGGTACAAAGAAATCCGGTCGGAAAAGTCAACGACTTCTGGTAGTTTTTGCGCTTCTTCAACTGGAGAAAGTTAGATTCCATTAGCGACTTTAACGACCTAATGAAACAGCTGCAAATCCTCTGCCGTGTACCAGATTTGAACTCAACAGGCATATTTAAACATCCATTAAAGCTGGCAGTACGAACATACATCGGCTGCTCCAATGTCTTTTGTCGATGGGTTACGGGGACTGCCATGCCGGTTCACGTCTATAAAAATGTTTTCTCAATTATTAGAATGTGGCGATCTCTTTTCGTTTCTTCCGTTTCCACTTGTGTTTAAATTAGATCAATCTATTTAAATTAATTCACTTTAGAGTTTCCAACGGCTAAACAAATTAAAGGGAGGTCCTGAGTAGAATGAAAATGAGCGCTTGGCCAATCCGCTTCTCATTCGTTCTTTTTCTCTTTGTCTTATTCTGTTTTCTGTTTGTCTTGTTCTGTTTTCTGTTTGTCTTGTTCTGTCTTCTGTTTGTCTTGTTAGTTTTCTGTTTGTCTTGTTATGTTTTCTGTTTGTCTTGTTATGTTTTCTGTTTGTCTTGTTCTGTTTTCTGTTTGTTTTGTTCTGTTTTCTGTCTGCCTTGTTCTGTTTTCTGTTTATTTTGTTCTGTTTTCTGTTTATTTTGTTCTGTTTTCTGTTTGTCTTGTTATGTTTTCTGTTTGTCTTATTCCGTTTTCTCTTTACCTTGTTATGTTTTCTGTTTGTCTTGTTCTGTTTTGTCTTTGTTATGTTTTCTGTTTGTCGTGTTCTCATTTTTCTTACTATTAGTTTTCTCAAATATTCTCGAATTGTTTTCGTCATTGCTGTTTGTTTCAGATGTTTTCTTTGGAGATTCGGTGGCTAAGCGGTTGTTGACTTGGTTAGGAATACCAACGTTTCAAGTTAGAATCACGGTGTAGTCAGTTTGAAAGACAGGGCAAGTCGGACATTTTATCATGGCGGGATCGCTTCTTCGCGTCAATCCAGCTATAAATGGGCACCCGACGAAGCAAAGGACAAGAGTTACGGATTTCGTACTCTGTCGTGTCAACTTTCAGCAATGAAAGTGAATGAGCACCATTATAGGTGTTAAGGTGCAGTGAAGTCGATTTTATTAACCATTTTCCATTTTGTTTCTACTTTTCTTTTGTTTTATATCATGTTTCTCGATTGTACGTATCTTTGAAACTTCCTATTTTTCTTCATGCATTCTCAGGTCAAAAAGCCACCGTTATCTGAATGGTTGTTGTATACTGATCCAGCATTTGTCTCTTGTCTGTCTCACGAGGTCTGTCTCTTCCTGCGTGTGCATGCAGGTTTGTAGGATATGTTCCACAGTCATGGTATGCTCCCCACATGGACACCTGTCATCTGTCACAATCCTCATTTTGTTGTAAAGATAACCCTTGAATCTGTTATTCCCAGTTCTCAGTCTGAAGATAATGACTGCGCTGGGTACATCAAAGTAGCTGTTTTATTTTCGGAAGTCGGGGTGTTGATCAGTCCATTTTCCCCTGAAATTGGATTCATCTGTGGTCTGGGCCTCATTATACCTTATTTTCATTTCTGTTTGTGAGGATGCTCCTTCACACTTTGTTAGTTTCATTGTAGTTTCATTGCCTTTCTTTATTGCAGTGGGATGGGACACGCTGTTTGATGACTGTTTTTTAAAATAATTGTTGTGTTCAATGTTATAGTCACTGCTGTGTTCGTTAGAATCACTAGTGTGTTGAATGTTATAGTAGCTGTTGTGTTCAATGTTATAATCAATGTTAAAGTCGTTGTTGTGTTCAATGTTATAGTCACTGTTATAATTTATGTAATAGTCAATGTTAAAGTCTCTGCTGTGTTCAATATTATAATCAGTTTTAAAAACTTAAAAAAATGAAATTAATGTGTATGTATTCCAATAATTATCAGCAGTGTTTTAGAAAGTTTAATAAAACGGCGTGAACACAACGCATTCTTCGAGGGTCAAAAAGTGTACATCTGGAATCTGGACCTCAGACGGGTTGTTTATTTGGCGTATGTGCCGCACTGGCCCACACGATGTGCATTCGTGCGGTCGTTGGTTTTATGCTTGGGGAAAAAAAAAAGAAAATGGGTGAGGGGTGTATATTTTTTTCCGAAGACCCTCGAGGTTTTCTAGAATAGAATAATCAGGATTAGTTGAAACAGACTGATCGAGTCCCTCACGTACTTGATCGAGTTCCTGGGCAGTGTCTTATTGTCTGGTACAGAAGATGGAGATTTCCGGTGAAATCTCTACGATTGTTAACTTACAGATAGGAGGACTTCGTTTCACTTTTGCAAGTTCGGCTCTCGATAAAGAAGAGCCACTGTAACCGTCTACGAAAAAAACTCTGTTAACTCAACTGATCACAAGAGGCATCGACATCAACAAACGGCAAATGCTATGTGTGGCAGTAGGCTTATTCCGACCAGCTTCTTCTTCTTCTGTTCTTTCTCTCCTTCTTCTTCTTTTCTTTCTCTCCTTCTTCTTCAGCAGCGTTTGCCCTCAACATGACGTTGAGTTGTAGTTTAAAGCGAGGCTGCGATATCTGCACTTTTTGTCCGGTCGAACCAGGTTCATCCGGATTTTTCTGGTATGGGTGTACCTTTCCACTGTTTCCATATTCTCTTAAACTACACCAGTGCAGCCTGTTTTAGAGACGAAATGGGATCAGAGACTATGTAGTGTATGCGTTCCAGCGGTCAGAGACTCCAAACTGATTGCTAGCATCAGGGTCAGCGACCCAGAGCTGCCAAGATCATTCTACACCTCCATGTAGAACAGAGCATACTCGCTAAGGAGAAGGGATCGTATAAGGAAGACTGGCTAATGAGAAGTAAACGTGGAAGACTGGCTAAGGAGAAGGAATCACAGATGGAAGACTGGCTAAAGAGAAGGGGTCATAGATGGAAGACTGTCTGAGGAGAAGGGAATCACAGAGGCAAAACTGGCTAAGGAGTAGGGATCACAGATGGAAGACTGGCTAAGGAGAAGGGATCACAAAGGTAAAACTGGCTAAGGAGAAGGAATCATAGAGGCAAGACTAGCTAAGGAGAAGTCATCACAGATGGAAGACTGGCTAAGGAGAAGGGATCGTAGAGGGAAGACTGGCTAAGGAGAAGCGATCACATAGACAAGACTGGCTAAGTAGAAGGGATCACATAGACAAGACTGGCTAAGGAGAAGGGATCACAGAGGCAAGACTGGCTAAAGAGAATGGATCACAGAGGGAAGACCTGGCTAAGAAGAAGTGATCACAGAGGGAATACTGGCTAAGGAGAATAGATCACAGAGGGAAGACTGGCTAAGGAGTATGGATCATATAGAGAAGATTGGCTAAGAAGAAGGGATTGTATAAGAAAAGTTAACCCGGTACTAAAATGCCAGCTGGTCGGATGTTTCGTACCGAAAAGTGCAAATTTCGCAGTCTAGTTGTAAACATTGACACATCGCATTACGTTCTCCGGACTACATCCTGCTAATTTCAGAAGTTCTTCTCAGAGTTTGGTAAAGGAAGTGAGAACGAACGAAATAAGAAGACAAAGAAGAGGAGTCGAAATAAGTTCTTGGGTAGCACTAGTTCCCTGGGTCTTTTTTTTTGTTTTTTTTTTGCGTTCGCCTTATTTCTCAAATCCCCAAGGCGGTGTGCGTTGCACTGCATTTTTAATTTGCGCCTGTCGGCCCAGTGCATTCGACTTCAGCATGCATTTTATGTAAGGGAATGCTTCCTCCTGCATTTTCTAAGGGTTTGCTTCCCCGGGGTAACGGCCGATGATGTGATGGGGATCGAACCCAGCACCTTCTGGTTGTGAGCCGTGT
Organism: Ariolimax columbianus; assembly: GCA_036924085.1. Taxonomy (NCBI): domain Eukaryota; kingdom Metazoa; phylum Mollusca; class Gastropoda; order Stylommatophora; family Arionidae; genus Ariolimax; species Ariolimax columbianus. The sequence goes on along the minus strand of JAVGWX010000016.1, from coordinate 66,313,289 downwards.
CACTTAACCACTAGGTCACGCCGTCCCCTGTTCCCTGGGTCTGATACAACCAGCTAAATCTTTGGTTGCTGTCAGCACATTGGGGGTGACTCAACCTCATAGCCTTACTGCTATCTATGTCACTAAGACAAAGGTCTCCCGGAAACACATACGTGAAAACTTGAAATAGGAAAGTGAGCAACTTATTCAACCTCATAGCCTTACTGCTATCTATGTCACTAAGACAAAGGACTCCCGGAAACACATACGTGAAAACTTGAAATAGGAAAGTGAGCAACTTATTCAACCTCATAGCCTTACTGCTATCTATGTCACTAAGACAAAGGTCTCCCGGAAACACATACGTGAAAACTTGAAATAGGAAAGTGAGCAACTTATTCAACCTCATAGCCTTACTGCTATCTATGTCACTAAGACAAAGGTCTCCCGGAAACACATACGTGAAAACTTGAAATAGGAAAGTGAGCAACTTATTCAACCTCATAGCCTTACTGCTATCTATGTCACTAAGACAAACGTCTCCCGGAAACACATACGTGAAAACTTGAAATAGGAAAGTGAGCAACTTATTCAACCTCATAGCCTTACTGCTATCTATGTCACTAAGACAAACGTCTCCCGGAAAAACATACGTGAAAACTTGAAATAGGAAAGTGAGCAACTTATTCAACCTCATAGCCTTACTGCTATCTATGTCACTAAGACAAACGTCTCCCGGAAACACATACGTGAAAACTTGAAATAGGAAAGTGAGCAACTTATTCAACCTCATAGCCTTACTGCTATCTATGTCACTAAGACAAACGTCTCCCGGAAACACATACGTGAAAACTTGAAATAGGAAAGTGAGCAACTTATTCAACCTCATAGCCTTACTGCTATCTATGTCACTAAGACAAACGTCTCCCGGAAACACATACGTGAAAACTTGAAATAGGAAAGTGAGCAACTTATTCAACCTCATAGCCTTACTGCTATCTATGTCACTAAGACAAACGTCTCCCGGAAACACATACGTGAAAACTTGAAATAGGAAAGTGAGCAACTTATTCAACCTCATAGCCTTACTGCTATCTATGTCACTAAGACAAACGTCTCCCGGAAACACATACGTGAAAACTTGAAATAGGAAAGTGAGCAACTTATTCAACCTCATAGCCTTACTGCTATCTATGTCACTAAGACAAAGGTCTCCCGGAAACACATACGTGAAAACTTGAAATAGGAAAGTGAGCAACTTATTCAACCTCATAGCCTTACTGCTATCTATGTCACTAAGACAAAGGACTCCCGGAAACACATACGTGAAAACTTGAAATAGGAAAGTGAGCAACTTATTCAACCTCATAGCCTTACTGCTATCTATGTCACTAAGACAAAGGACTCCCGGAAACACATACGTGAAAACTTGAAATAGGAAAGTGAGCAACTTATTCAACCTCATAGCCTTACTGCTATCTATGTCACTAAGACAAAGGTCTCCCGGAAACACATACGTGAAAACTTGAAATAGGAAAGTGAGCAACTTATTCGCAAAAGGTCCTGTCCATCTTGTTCACTTGGTTTTTTTCTTTTCGCTTATTCTATTAAGTATTCAGCGTCAGGTTATAAAAAGACCTCTATAACGAGCCCTACTGTGTGCCTCATGCACAGTGGCATTCACCGCCTCAGATATTTCCATAGACCATCTTTTTCGTGGTCGGTCTTTGGCCTTGAATGTGTTGTATCTAAATAGCATTGCTTGTTGTGGGGTTGCGGGGGGGGGGGGGGGGGGGGGGGTACCTTGTGGTGATAATTTATTACGTGACCGAACCATTTCAGTTGCTCTTTTGATGTAGTCAAATACTGGTGTTGTCCCCACCAATCTCCTGGTGTCATTGTTTCTGATCGTGTCTCTCCTTGTTACACCCAATTTTGTAGGCAGACATTGTTGCTGTTCTAATGTGTCGTTTTTCATTTGGTGTTATTGTCCAGTTTTTACATTGATATCAAAGGTGTCGGGGCAAAAATCGTGTTGTTTAAAGCTCTTTTCGTAGTTATTGTCACGTGCTTTCGATCATATATTGAAGTTAATTGTCCAATCATCTGATTTGCCTTTGCATCTTTGTTGGATCTCCGCTGTAATTCTTCTGTTTACTGATAATATGCTCCCTACGTGTGTGAAATCTTCCCCCTTTCTACTTTTCATAGGAGATAATGATCTCTCCGGCTCTACAAGATATGTTCATGACCTCCTTTTTTTTTTGCTATATCGATTTTCATACTGCATTCTTTACATGTTGTATTTAGTTGATCAATACGTTGTTGTAGTTGTATTTTTGAAGTTCGGGGGGTAGCGTGGTCTGGGCTGGACGTCCCGCTCGTTAAAAGGAAGTGAAACGTCTGATATAGCCTCTCCTTTCCAGGTGTAGAGATCGCCGCTGGATTCACTATTCGGCTTGACGTTCAGGAGTTTCCATGCCAATGGCCTCTCCTACATTATTGTGTCCTCAGCAACACCTTCATGAGGGGCCGCCTGTTTCTTATAGAGCCTGCTGTGGGGCGCGACCGAGTACCCGGCGGTATAACTGGGCGGGCAGATTAGGCTCATTAGCCTTGGTTAGCAGCCAATCTAAGAGAAGGTAAACTCTGACTCTAATACCGGGTAGACGATGCTCGTTAGCCTGTTCAGGCAGTTCGCCTAGGAGAGGAGGAACTCTGATTTTAAACGCACAAGTCCCAGATAGTTTTGGCTAGGCTTGAGACGATGAGAGTATCATCCGATGTCTCGAGTAACTAGCATCTGAGGGCAAAGATTCCACTGCCTTGTGGAAACCTCGGGAGAGGGTAGGGATACAGGAGTAAACCAAGACAGAAAGTCCGGAGTGGTAGCACCTGAGACAGATGGTTTCAAAATTCCAAACTCATTCCGGCAGCTCCTGCAGCTGAGCTGGTGCAAAATTGTCATGCTTTGCATTCCTTTGGATTACACCAGCGAGGCCGAGAGGGGGATCCTGCAGTTTGGGCAGCCCAGGGTCTCCATATTCATCGCTCAGGCTTGCACTCTCAGAGGCTACTTACAGGGTGCCGCGCACTTGGTCTGCAAAGACTGAGACGCCTCTGATTATGCATTGTTGAAGCTGCTATGACTACTTGGTCGTCAGGGAAAAGAAGTTCATTTAATAGTTGCCTTCATTTTTGCTGGCTGTTTTGCAAATGTATACGTGCTACATATGTAATGCACAATAAAACCCTTCCATAACCGATAAAAGAAGTAGCATTTGGCAACATCCAGTATCATTCCACGAGAAGCTATGCGGAAGTGCGCGGAGCACCCAAGTCAAACTCTGCTATTGTTAGAGCCATTGAAGTGGAAGTTTCAAGACTATCGAGGAAGAAGAAGAATTTTGTAAAAGGAAAAGAAGTTGTAGAAAAGCGTTAGACGGTATGAGGCACTGACGAGGAGGAACCACCAAATAAACAATGACATTAGTTCTTAGTTCTTAGTCCACCTGTACTTCTACAGGGGCATATGCCCCTGTGCAGGTCCCAGGTCTGGTATGAGGTGGATGTAGCCGGGAGAAGGATTTCCTGCTTTACGGGCTAGGCTCGAGCAGCCTAACACTCCGCTGCGCAGCCTGTTAGGCGCCATCTATGCTTCCTCTAAAAAAACCACCTAACTATAGCCGGTGTTATGCCATGTCACACAGTTAGTAGCCTCTTACGACATGCTCTCTAGGAGACAGTGGTGCTATTCTAGTCCTTGTGATACACAAAGACAACTCGGAAACATGACCGTGACACGATTATTAATGAATTTTTTAAAAGAATGCGACCACTCTAACCATCCAAGCAGACGTACAGTATGATTACAGAGAGATGCGCATGTGGGTCGCAGCATTATCACATGAAACTGTTGCAGCAAAACTATTACTGCAAGTGCATATGTACAGGCTTCCTGTAAAGTGGACAGCTTTAGCTCGGACGGTATTCATCGAATCTAAAAGGTAAAGGTAACATTTGCCGTCAGGGATGAAGATAACTCTGCATGACTAAGCCGCAGTCTTTGTGCGGTGGGGTGGTCAGTTCCCTTCTATGCTGTTTTCACCTACACCAACTCATACGCCAGGTATCCATTCACAGCTGAGTCGAATGGACGAGCGTAATTGCCCGGCACGAAACACGACACGCATTTTTGTTATGTTCGTCCGTGAATTCGAACCCTCAATCAAATCAACCAATAAAAACCCGTTGCTCCTCTTGATGCGTCAGCATGGAAGGTCCTGGGTTGCTCTTTCTATCTCTCTCTTCATTTAATCTTAGTTTCTTCTCAAATTCTCTTCTCTACGACTTGGTATTCAGATGGATATTCAACCCTGGATCTTCCTTGCGGCTTTCACTGCGTCATTATTCTCGATCCCAAAACTCCTGCCTTTTCCAAGGCCGTTTGTTAATGCTTTGTTGTCAATATTTTCATAACCGACTAATTTTGTGTGAATTTGTGTGGACGGTCCCAACCTAACCTATTACACTTTAGGTTAGGTGTCCGTATTTAGTCTACCCCCCTCCCCAATGACCTACCCATCTTTGGTGACCCTTCTGGAATTTTTCGCTTCCCTGGCTTAGCTCATTTGAGCATTTGGACATGCAATCTCCCTCGCCATTTAAATAAAACGGACTCGAGGGAAGAATGTGAACACTGGCACGCTGTAATCCCAGTCTAGTAAGCCAGCTCAACGCCGACTGGGCTATGCTCTCCACACATCACATGTAATGAGAAGACGAAAAGATGAGAAACTCACCACTATCTTTAAAATTGGATTTTGAATAACTCTTCATGATTATTACATTCCTAGGGGCAAGCATTCTTGAAACGAAAACCTTTCCCATGCCTGATGTCACCCCTTTTCTTATTACAAAACTCTTAAACCACGCCGCAGGAGTAGAGAGATCATGCTTGGTTTTCAAACAGGAGGCAAGATAAACCATGACGTTATCAAAGTTTGAAATCGAACCCGTAGAACTGCAAGCGGCGCTGTCAAGAAATCGTGGAATCTATTGGGATTATCTCGACGACCTGATAAATGAAGCGATAACTGGGGGTTAATTATGTCTAGAAGAATGAAGCGGTCTACTATCATTCTCTCTTCTCATTTTTCGGGTTATCGTAATCACGATATCGTGCATGTTGGGGAGGTGTTGTGACTTACTATCCGTAATGTGTCTCAATTTTCAAAACGTAAATTCATACATATATACATACATACACACACACACATACACACACACACACACATATATATATATATCATCATCATGTAGCATCTCCTTTATAGAACGTCGCTCCCATCACAGTCTGTCTGAAAGAAACTCGTTCCATTGCCAAAACTCCAGCCTCCGCCCAGGCATTTCTGGATATCTTGGTGCCATCGTCTTCTTTTGTCTACCCCTTCTTCTTTTGTCTGGCACCATACCTTCCATCACTGTTCTCTCGAGATTGTTGTGTCTCTTGATGTGACCAAAGTATTTGCATTTTCCTAGCGAGAATGGAATTGATAAACCGGTTCTCCTCTATGCTCAACTTTTGCCGAATGTATACATATATAAATATATATATATTTATATCTTCACGCATACATAATACACACAAACAAACATACATACATACATACACATACACGCACGTTCGCCCGCACACACACACATGCACTCATACACACACATATGCACACATATACACACATACAAACATACACATACACACACAGATACATATACACACACTGATACCCACATATACACACATACACGCACACACATGTAATTGTCCATCGCAAGCGAAAATGGCTACAACATCAGACGGTGCGCTGTATTTAGATTATAGTGAGGGAGTGAAAGCGCTGGTCATCAATCTCAGTCTCTTGTCCCGAGTTACCTTGGATCAGTAACAAGACTATTTGTGGAGACGAATAGGAGTAACTCGGAATGTAGGCACTCTGGTCTTACCTCTCGTGCGACCAGGCATCGCTTGAAACCTGCAGGATTCAATCGGCCCCATTTCCTATATATTACTGTGAGAGGCGAGTGCCTTAACCTCTTGACTACAGCGATCCCCCAGCACCCAGCCCTCCCCCTACACACATATACACATATACACACAGACATAGACATACCCATACATGCGAGTATATCAGTGGCGTATATTTAATATGTGCTAGATGTTCGCTGCACGCCCAAGTGAAACTTCTAAAATATATTGTGAATAGTATGTGAGAATAGTTTTTGCATTCATAAAAATTAAATTATTTTGCACATTCTCGAAAAATATTGCTGCTGCTACAGACGTCAGTAGGCGTAATGGCCACTGACTGCTTTATCGGTCACTTGAAAGGCGTGTACTGTAGTTACGGATATGGGTGAAGGAGGGTTAACGCGAATGAGGTCAAGGATTGATGGTAATGGTTAACTAACCATTGACATGTGTGCATCAACAGTCCCGCGCTCAAAAAGACTAGAGTCTTGCTCTTTAAAGAAGTTTTATAGTTACATAAGTGTACATACTTTTGTATTTACTATATATAAATATATATATATATATATATATATATATATATATATATATATATATATATGTATATATATATATATATATATTTATATATATATATATATGGAGATTCCGTGATGAAGTGGTTAAGCCATCGGCTTCGTGATCAGGTGGTGTGGGTTCGACTCCGGACTCCGCCGTCTTTTTTCACGGGTGCTTGATGCGGAATATCTCGTAGTCGCCTTCTAGTCGTCTTGTCCTTGACTTGCCTTTGGAGTCAGGCAACTCCAGACGAGAGGGTGAGGATAAAAAGTAGCGCAGTTAATCCTTACTGAAAAAAGCGCTAGCAAAATAAATTATGCCATCATCGGCTACGATGGACGGCGGCCTTTGGTTTTGACTTTGAGTGAATATATTGTCTTGAAATGTATTTTATACATTCTTAAGTGTGAACCTATTATTTTAATTTTTCCTTTTACAGTTTGGTCGACTGACAGAAGCAGTCGTACCATTAAAAAAAAACCAAAGGTATGCTCGATCTGAACACAACGTGATTCAAACCTGATACGTTTTGAGTGCAAGCTAAGATCATAACCCCCAGACGACGCTCTTCTCTTGTATAGTTAGTTGTCTATCGCAAGTGTTGATGGCAACACGATCAGACACGTTTGTCTTGATGATGTAACTTCTGTTGTATCTGGTCATCAACTTCACTCTCTGGTCCCAAACTACCTTGAGCCAATGGAAAGATATGTCAAGATGACTGGAGGTCATTCCAGATGCAGGCACTCTGGTCCCACCTCTTTGAGACCAGGCGTCACTTGAAATCTGCAGGGCTCGAGACCACTCCGTTTCCGTTCATCGCTTTGATAAGCAAGTGCTGTAACTCTCGACCACAGCGAACTTAGTATTATGCGTGCTTGTAGAAATGCATTACAGGGTAATGCTTGAGTGATTGAAGAAGGCCATGAACAGCTTAGAAAAGAACGGACAGGTCATAAAAAAACAAATAAATGCACTGTAAATAGTCTTCGAACAAAGAGTGGTAAACATCTGTCTTCTTCTTCTCTGTTCTCCTTCTTCGTTCTTTACGCGTATCCTGTCATGCCTTTCAGCGTCAGGTTATGGAAGGATCTCTGGAACGAACCTGTATGTGTGACGCATATACAGCAGCATTCACTAAATGAATCTTACTTCACTTGTTAGTTAAGGTCAAATATTGTGTTTGTCAAACCAGACACCTCAGATAAGCTAGAGATGAAACTGTCAGAATATTTACAAAGCCGGTGAGAATACACGTTAATTATCATTTTGGGTCTTTCTTCTTCTTCTTCTTTACGTTCGGTTTCGTATGCTCGTTTTATGCAACCAGATGGGCTGCATCAATGAAGTAACACGTTAGTTGCAGGTCCTCAATGGTTCCCCACAGTTTGTCTTGTATTTTTCTCTTCTCGGGCCAGGTCTTCTCACGGGAGTCTTTGTGCAGTGGACATGTTTGCAGGATGTGTTCTGGAGTCTGGGGTCCTCTCTGACATGTGCATTGTGCAGTCTGAGCTGCTTTCATTTTATGCATGTGAATTTTGGGTCAAATTGTGGCCAATAAAGCAATGCCATTTTGGGCGAAACGAAATGCGTTTCTGTTTGCTTGTGTAGTAAAAATAAACTAATACTATATACTTCTATTGCAAAACTATTTTTACTCTCGTTGTCTAGGGGTGTGAACCTCGCCTCGGATACTAAAGGCCCGTAGTTCAAATCCAAGAAGATTCATGTGGTTATTTGTGCAGTTTAATAAATATTTCACATTTCTAAAAGTACCGTTAATAAAATATGATAATAAAAAATAAATGAACATTTAAAAAATTGTTTTTACTTCAAACAGCACTAAAGGTATACAATAACTAAGTTCGAATAAATTTGCTGTACTTTTGTAAAGTGGCCTCAGTGGTAAGGTGTCGTGTGTTCAAATCCCGGTGCAGACCAGAATTGTTTAAACGTGGATCTGCTGGTAAAAATTCAACTTTTTAGAGAGTTCTGAATCGCGCCTGCAGTGTCGAGCACGTTAAAAATTCATTAGCAGTTTAAAATCCAAAAGAGTAGATTCTTATCTGCCGCTTCCAAGACAGAATTCAAATTAAAAATATACCCAAGTTATTTGTACCTTTCCCCATGTGGTTTGTTAAGAGCAGCTATAGGTGGCGCCTAACTGGCTGTGGGTCTACTTAGCTCTAGTGTTTGAGTCTATTAAGATGGATTAGCACATTAGTAAAAACCACTCACCAAGAAACTGATTATATACAGACTTTAGAACCTTCTAGACCAGTATAAGAACGTTAAGTTATGTTTACGCTAATCACTCATTATGTGACTTCACAAATATGTAATAAAAGCGTCAGACATTGAATACTTATACACAACCAAATGCTACCGATTACTTATCAGTGCCCCATGCCTTGTTTCATATTTAAGTTTAAACATAATGTATTATAAGCGTAAGACGTAAACGTAATCCTAGCACAGTTGAGTAAATAGACCTGAATTGTTGTGTACTTTTTAGTTCACTTGGAAATTTAAAGCGTTTATTTCTTGTTTTATTTTAGTATGCGTTGTATCATCCTTCTTCTGGTATGTCACGAGAAAAGATTGATTGAAAAGCACAGTGACAGGGAAGATGGACAGAGGTAGGAAAAGATATACAATATTGGACAGCTTGAAAAATCTGGGGTAGTTGTCTCGCCGCAGCGACTCAATTTCAACCAGTGTTGGTAAAGCGATCTCAGTCCCGCCAGGCGGAGCGATAGCGCGGGCTTGCGGAAAACGCTCGCCTGCCTTTCCCCGTAGTGCGAATTGGGTGCGGTTTGTGGTAGTGGCTCCTCCACCGAGGTGCCCTAGTCTGGTCCGTATCAGGAAATGTGGTCCGTCCGTGGTGATTTCTCTAAGGCTTATAGCAGAGCTCGACAGTACGTCTCGCTGGTGGTCCGACTCTCGCAAAGAGCTTGTGACCGGCAAATGGAAAGCAGGAATCGTTGCCTCGAGGCCCTGCGTTCTCTCCCTACGGAGAAGGGCAGGCCAAATGGTGTCTCTAGTCCCAGTGAAATTCGTCGCCGAGGTCGTTGGGATCCGTTCTGCACAGAGCGCTGCCATCCCTCCTCGAGCGAGCCCGGTCGGTCGGTCGTCTGGTGCGTGTAGAAGGCCCCTGTCAGGCGGTCCTAGGTCGACGGAGTGAGGGACGGGTGGAACAACCGTCCGTCCGTCCCGTCAGTCGGTCCCTGCGGCCGTCCCAGTGAGGCATTTTACACACCCTTCCTCCGCCGACCGGTGTGCGCAGTACGTACGTCTCCGACAGATATCTGGTTGATCCTGCCAGTAGTCATATGCTTGTCTCAAAGATTAAGCCATGCATGTCTAAGTTCACACTGTCTCACGGTGAAACCGCGAATGGCTCATTAAATCTTCCTCCTTAGATGACACGATCCTACTTGGATAACTGTGGCAATTCTAGAGCTAATACATGCTTACCAAGCTCCGACCCTCGCGGAAAGAGCGCTTTTATTAGTTCAAAACCAATCGTCGTTTCCCCTCGCGGGGTTGCGGCGTCCCCACTGGTGACTCTGGATAACTTTGTGCTGATCGCATGGCCTCATGTGCCGGCGACGCATCTTTCAAATGTCTGCCCTATCAAATGTCGATGGTACGTGACATGCCTACCATGTTTGTAACGGGTAACGGGGAATCAGGGTTCGATTCCGGAGAGGGAGCATGAGAAACGGCTACCACATCCAAGGAAGGCAGCAGGCGCGCAACTTACCCACTCCCGGCACGGGGAGGTAGTGACGAAAAATAACAATACGGGACTCTTTCGAGGCCCCGTAATTGGAATGAGTACACTTTAAACCCTTTAACGAGGATCTATTGGAGGGCAAGTCTGGTGCCAGCAGCCGCGGTAATTCCAGCTCCAATAGCGTATATTAAAGTTGTTGCAGTTAAAAAGCTCGTAGTTGGATCTCAGGCGCAGGCGGGCGGTCCGGCTCGCGCCGGTTCACTGCCCGTTGTCTCCTGCCCTACCGTCTGCCGGCTCTCTCCCACGGGTGCTCTTCGCTGAGCGTCCTGGGTGGCCGGCGCGTTTACTTTGAAAAAATTAGAGTGTTCAAAGCAGGCCTCGGCTGCCTGAATAATGGTGCATGGAATAATGGAATAGGACCTCGGTTCTATTTTGTTGGTTTTCGGAACTGGAGGTAATGATTAACAGGGACAAACGGGGGCATTCGTATTGCGGCGTTAGAGGTGAAATTCTTGGATCGCCGCAAGACGAGCTACTGCGAAAGCATTTGTCAAGAATGTTTTCATTAATCAAGAACGAAAGTCAGAGGCGCGAAGACGATCAGATACCGTCGTAGTTCTGACCATAAACGATGCCGACTAGCGATCCGCAGGAGTTGCTTCGATGACTCTGCGGGCAGCTTCCGGGAAACCAAAGTGTTTGGGTTCCGGGGGAAGTATGGTTGCAAAGCTGAAACTTAAAGGAATTGACGGAAGGGCACCACCAGGAGTGGAGCCTTGGGCTTAATTTGACTCAACACGGCCAACACTGAAATGATTAACATGCCGAGACCACTCTTCTGGGGTCTAATATGGAACTGGTGCTGGACTTAGACCCCCAGAATTCTGGGGTTATGCCCCTGTGGCTCGGTTCTGTCTGCATCCAGTGTGTGATAAAGGAATTGACGGAAGAGCACTATCAGGAGTGGAGCCTGAGACCTAAGTTAACTTACCACGCCAATACTGCAGAATGACTATCAAAAGGTACACCCTCGCGGGGTCTAATAGAGAACATGTGCTGGAATTAGACCCTCGAAAATTTTGGGGCTACCCTCTAAGAAACTTGATTGTCTCGCTAAGGGAATTGACGGAAGGGCACCACCAGGTGTGGAATCTGCGGCTTAATTTGACTGAACACGCCAATACTGTAGAGCAACTGACAAATCGAGAGCACTGCCGTTTGGGTCTAATAATGAACGTACGCTGGTATTAGACTCACGGATGACAAGTCAGCTCTCAAACACCCAAATGAAAGAACGCTACGGAAATCGTGTTTTAACTCTGCAGAAACCGCAGATTTCAAATACCTGGTCATTGACAAACAAAAGCCCTCAATAAATTCGTCTGACCAAATAGTGAACGGGTGCTGGAAATAGATCATCTGAAGACAGGTCAGTTTTACCCTACAAATGACTGGGCGTTGCTACGGAAAACCAGCTCAAATCGAGAGGAGCCGCAGACACTTTGGTTCACGTACCAGGCTGATAAGCCAAGGGCGCGAGGCTACCATGTGGGGGATTGCGACCGAACCCTCGTAAGCCGCAATCCCGCCCAAAATCTCAGCACCACTGCAATGGGAGGCTCCTACATGCTCGGGACCTGGGGCTTGCGCCCCAGCCCTATCAGGTAGAGCCACAGTAAGAGGCCCTTGCCGCCCGCAAGTCAAAGCGGGCGGACAACTGCTTGATACTCACCCTATACGGCGATGGGGTGCGAAAAAACACCAACCAAAGACTTAGTACCTGGTCGGGGTGTCGAAAACAGTAAAGCAGCCACCTCACTGTGAACTGTCAAGACTCAACCACCGACCATGAGAGTTGTCCGCACACCAGGCGAACAACATCTCTGTGACATTACCAGGCTTGTCCTCTGGCTGAATGCACTCCGGCTACGATATCTACCTCTGTACGTTATCAGCCATATAACTATCATACTGGACGCAGAAGAGATGCAGACCAGCGGACATTGCACACCTGCCCCACTGTGTCAACACCCCAGGTGGCGGGGAATGCTAGGCGTACCATCCCTGCATAGAAGCCAAGAAAATAAAGGGAAAAAGAGACACCCCACTCAAATGCAAATGCTACGTTTCTGGCAGGACGTGACGATCCTGGGATACAGACACACTGGACTGCCTCTCTTCCGGGTAAACCAGTTCATCTCATATATCACATATCATCATTGCACCCGATAGACACGAGTAGTGAAGACTCGATAGTCTGGTAAGACAACTTCCATAGGAGAGAAAACTCTGATCGTAAACAACTGCTGCCTTGCAGATAGGCTGGGGACAGCCAAAGGCTAAGGAGGGCATCCCTACAGAAACGCCTGTTGAAATCGGATGCACGGGGCCGCAAGCCTAACAAAACAGTGCAACGTAAATCACAGTATGATGGCAGTACAACCTATTCGAAAAACGTATGGCGCTCATCCTGAGGAGACCCGCCAGGCAGCGATAGCGCCGGGCCTCACGCCTCGAAGGGGCCCACCCTTGACTACTGGTGGTCACCCACCCATGTGTCGTGGAGTCAAGGCACATGGCTATGGGGTAACGTCTATTGGCCAAAACTTCAAGACCCTCAGAATATTACAGTGGAATGCGGAGGGAGTCATTAACAAAAAACTTTCCCTAACACACCACCTGCATGAAGGTAAGATTGACGTGGCATGTATCCAGGAAACGCACCTCAACAATAACCATAAATTCTCAATCAGAGGATACCAGACCTTCCGTCTAGATAGAGAAGGCCACAAAGGAGGGGTCCTGATACTGACCAGAAACAGCATACCGAGTAGCGCGGTACCTGTCAATCACACCGGACAAGCAGAAATTGTAGGAGTTGACATAATGGCTCAAGAGACGAAGCTCCGCATTTTCAATCTGTACGGACCACCAAACAGAGACCTATCGCTCTCGAGTATGGAGGTCAGAGACTCCAACTGCATAGTAGTTGGAGATTTCAACAGCCACTCGGAGAGATGGGGCTACTCTGACACAGACAGCAGAGGTGACGAAGTGGAAGATTGGGAGATAGATGCAAATCTCTCCCTAATCAATAGGCCGGAGGATAGCCCTAGCTTCTATTCAAGAACATGGCATACCACCTCGACTCCAGATTTGGCCTTCTCCACACAGGACATACACTATAAAATAGACCGCCAGGTGCTAAACCAACTGGCAGGTAGCGACCACAGGCCGATCAGGCTAACCATTGACATGGAAGTAGGCCCACAGGAAACAAAACCGCTCCCACGTTGGAATTACAAACGAGCCGACTGGGACAGATTTGCAATCCTGACAGATGGGCTGTGTGAAACCATCAACACACGAAATACCAAAATGAAGCCCATGGTAGAGAGCCTAAGCAAGGCAATAATGCAAGCCGCCACTGAAACCATCCCAAGAGGAGCTAGGAAAAACTATAAGCCCTACTGGAATGATGAGTTACAGAAAGTGGAAGATGCAGTAACAAATGCTAGGAACGTGGCAGAACGTGAAAAATCCATGGAGGCAAACATCGCCCTCAAAGCCGCCACGGCGAAGTACAAACACACTCTCAAGCAAACAGCAAGAGAAAGTTGGAAAAACAAAACGGAAAGTTTAAACCTGGACAAAGACGGGAACAAGCTATGGAAGCTAGTCAGAGCCATGAACGACGAAACCCCGTCAAATAAACAAATTACTATCAAGCAGGGCGAGAACTTGATCACAGGTAAGAAAGCCGCAAACGCCTTTGTCGATCACTATGCCAGAGCAAACCACATCGAGGTCCCTGCAGATAAGCATACAGACATTAGCGAAGAGCTAAAGCGACACGAAAACATAAATACGGCTCCTGAAGAGCACATGATGGCCAAACTAACCATGCGCGAAATGGAAGAGGCTATGAGAACACTAAAGAAAAGGAAATCTCCCGGAAAAGACGGGATAACAAACGAAATGCTGATGGGGCTGGGCCAAACAGCGAAGAAAAAACTACTATCAGTCCTGAACCAAAGCTGGAAAAGGGGTATTGTACCCCAGGCATGGAAGGATGCAATACTGGTACCAGTACCAAAAACAGGAAAGGATAAAACAGATCCGAATGGATACAGGCCCATAAGCCTACTGAGCTGTGTCGGCAAGCTGATGGAACGGATGATAAACACCAGACTGATGTGGCATCTGGAAGAAAAACGAATTCTAATTCCACAGCAAGCCGGCTTTAGACAGCACAGATCCACTGAGGACCAGGTCATCCTCATAGCCCAGGAGATAGAAGATGCCTACCAGGCACAGAAGCACACAGTAGCTGTTTGGGTGGATCTGGAAAAGGCATTTGACAAAGTCTGGAAGGACGGACTTAGAGTCAAGCTGAGAAGAAGTGATGTCTGTGGGAAGATGTACAAGTGGATCAACCACTACCTCAAACAAAGAACGGCCAGAGTCCAAGTACAAGGGCAGATGAGCAAAAAGGTGACACTCGAGCAGGGAGTACCCCAAGGGGGAGTACTGTCACCCACACTCTTCCTGGTATATATAAACGATATTACAGAGAATATACCAAGAAGAGTCAATAGCTCAATGTTTGCAGACGATCTGGCTATGTGGACCTCTGAAAAGAATCTCACCATAGCAAGAAATCGGATGCAAACGGCCCTAACATCGCTGGAAGAGTGGGCGAACTCATGGCTGGTCAAAATAAACGAGGAGAAAACCACGTGCACAATATTCTCGCTCTCATTAAAACCCCAAAGTACCAAATTAAGCCTAAACGGCAAAATCCTGCAGCCAAACGACAACCCAACCTATCTGGGAGTCACATTTGATCGGCGCATGACATGGAAAAGTCAGATTGAGAGAAACCGAATGAAAGCCAGAGAAAGAATGGCGATCATGAGTAAACTTGCTGGCACAAGCTGGGGAGCAGACGAAAGCATACTAAAGAAACTGTACACTGGAAGAGTGAGACCAGTTCTCGAGTATGGCATTGCGGCATGGACAACAGCAGCGAAGGCGAACTTCGATAAAGTTAACAAACTTCAAAACCAAGCCATGAGAATTATAACAGGTGGCATGAAGTCAACGCCAATTGTAGAACTTGAAAAGATTACAAGACTGCAATCCATGACCGATAGAAGAGACTGCAGAGCCCAGCTGCAGTCAGAGAAACTCCGAAGACTGACGGACCATCCAATGTACCAGAGACTAAACAATCTGGGAAATGGGAAACTGAAGCGGAGAAACTTTGCAGAAATAGCCAAAGCAAAGATGCACGAAGATCCCATAAACGCACTAACAACACCAAAACCCATCACTACTGTACGAAAACCTACTTGGAGGCAGGATATATTTCCAGAGGTGGTAGAAAATATACCAGGTATTGCAAACAAAAACTGCCAGAGTGAGAAAGAAAGGAGAGACACTACCCTAAGCTTCATAACGAAAAGCTACCCAAGCATGGACTGGACCCATGCATACACCGACGGTTCTGTAACAAACACTACACAGAACGGAGGGGCAGGAGCATTCCTGAACCTACCAAATGGCAGAAAAATAACACTGTCATTCGCTACTGGTAAGTACACAAGCAATTTCAGAGCAGAGGCAGAGGCACTGAGGGCGGCAGTGGAAGAAATGGTAACACACAGTGAAAATGAGAGCCATATAGTCTTGCTGACAGATGCTCTCGAAGTAGTCACAGCGCTAAAAAGCCAGAAGAACACTGAGCTTAATGACTTAAGAGCAGCACTCTGCAAACTGTGCCAGCAGTCCGCACCAAAAAGGGTGGTGGTACAGTGGGTTCCGTCACACTGCAACATCCTAGGCAACGAGGAGGCAGACAGACTGGCAAAAGAAGGTGCAAGGCTACCACAAACAGATACCAGTATGACGTACGAAGAGTCAAAACGGCTTATCAAAGCCAGATACATGTCCAAATGGGAAACCGAACATACTGGTTACACCAAAAACGATGCCTATTACCAGTTGAACCGAAGAGAGCAGGTCGTTGTCTTCAGAGTTCGCACTGGCCACAACAGACTGAGGTACCACCTATTCAACAAACTGAAAATAGGGTGTACCGACGAATGCCCGTGCGGTACTGGTAAAATGACCACTGAACATCTGCTGCAGAACTGCCCGACATACGAGGATCAGAGAGAGCAGATGTGGCCATTGCCAGTGGAACTGCAAGACAAGCTGTATGGTAGTGGCGAGAGTCTCAGGATGACCGCTGCTTTTTTCGAGAAAATAATGGTTACTGTCTGACTGTGTACGCAGAAGAAGAAGAAGAAGAAGGACAGCTTGAATGATTGTTATGGGAGGTGATACGAGCAATCTGACGTCCCTGATTACCAACACCAACCGGCAGAACTCTTGATGATGATGACAGTATGCCTGGACTGCGGAAGGACATTTGACACTTTAAACAGAAAATCACCCTGGAAGTTTCTATGGCACAATGGAATGCTCCTGTAGATCATTAACATAATTTAAAGAACTTATAAAGAAATTAAATGTTAAGTTCTAAATGAGGGACAGTTTTCTGATTCCTTCGTGATTAAAACTGGTGTGGGACAGTCTAGTATTATTATTGTTTTTCATTTTATTTTTAAATTGTTATTTATTCTTTCTATTGACTGGGTTATGAACGCAGCGAGTTCCACCAATAGTAACGGATCTCAATTGAATAGGACTAAATATCTTGATGACCAGCCTGAAGCGACATATGCTGGTCTGTGTTCCACGTTCGTGTGCGCCAAACTCGACGTTGTTGCATTGAGGGTGTCTCTGACACACTCAGAAAGTTATTGCTAAAGACAGTACAGGCTTCCCACCTTGCGATAATAATACATTTACGGATCATGTCTCTCTATGACGTCTCATGACAAGAGCAGTAGGGCATGCCACCTCTCTGTGACGCTGATGGCAAGAGCAGTTGGACATGTCACCTCTCTGCGACGCTGATGACAAGAGCAGTAGGGAATGTCACTTCTCTGTGACGCTGAAGGCAAGAGCATGCTACATCTCTGCTACGCATTATGGCAAGTAAAATGGGATATCCCACCTCGCTGCGACGCCTCATGGCAGCACAAGTAGGACACCTCGCGTCTCTGTGACGCTGATGGCAACCCACATCTGTGCCACGCTTCATAGCAAAAGCAGTAGGACATTTCACCTAAAGGTATTCATCGGCGAATGAAGGTCCAGTACGGTGATGCATACCTTTCACTCGGTCAATCTGCTATTTTCCTTTGCGAGGCGGTCAACAGCTGCAATTGACTCTTGGGTCACTACTCGGTGTGCCAGACCAGGTTGTGAACAGTCTGTCACATAACTCAAGCCGTTTTGAAACTTCCTATTCCACTTATACACTTGCTGGAGTTTCGAATGACCACAATGAGTAAGTTACTCTTATGTGCGCCCTGAAATGGGCGTTAAGTGACCGTTTGCGGTAGCTTTCCTCACATCCCGAGCGTGCTGTTGAAGGTGGACAAGGTATTCCAGGCGGTTGTGCTATGCTTGCCCTCATATGCGTATCGTTCACTATTACGAAGATCATGTCGAACCTGACCTTGTTAGTTAGACTGTTGCCCTCGACAACATCCCGTTTCCAGGACGACCAACGAGGAGGTCAGGTGAGGGTCTTGGTCAGTATATTTCTCCTGACTTTGGCTAACATTCTCTGATCAGTGGGTTTTGCCTGACCAGACGTTAGCCTCATCGTCCCATACTTGCCAGAGTAAAAATCATGCATCGAGATACAAAACCTTCATTCGCCTATGAATTTATATAGATTTACTCCATTCACAAATCGGATAACAGCACACTGCTCTACTTTGGTGAATGCCAGTAATAGTGCGGCCATATTGTAACTGCAATTATGACGTCATGTTGCTCGTCTGCACCATGATAACGCGTGGAGGACATCCATAGCAACCATTTTAACAAATTAAAATACAAGGGCATTGTTTTTTTTTCTCATTGTCCGAACCACTTTTAAGGTGTTAATTTGATTCCCCCTTGTCTAATAATGGCATCTGATTGTAGTCGAAGTATAAAAAAAGGAATTTGATACTCCATGGCATTAGAGAGACGGAGGGTAGTAAAATGATCGGAAAACCGTGCAACATGTACAGCAAGTCCAATTGTGTATGTGGATTGTAGCTGTTCCGATGTCCTTGACGTGAGATGATTGTAGTTTCCAAACCCTTACCGAAAATCAATTTAACAATATTAGCATTTCTTTCGCGGCAAAGGAATTAAAAGCAGAATAGCCGCACATCTGAAATGCGCACTTTCCTCCTACCACCGCAGTGCGGACAGAACAGTTTTGAAGACTAGCATAACACAAGCGGACATTCTGCCTGCCATTCCTTTCTAAATTACATATTATTACGGTAATATTATTATCTCGTATATTAAGATAAATATCACCAAACGCTGTCGTTCATTTCATACAAATTTGCAACGCATACAATCTTACAAAATTCACGTTCACGTCCCACTCCCCCACTCTACGTGTTATATGGCTGTAAATGGTATTGTAAATATCGGAATTATGCAATAAAGTCATGGGGACAACATAATGATGTTATTAAACAGGTCTCAGTAGCGAGCAGATAGTGTGGTGTGCTCGCAATCATCGTAGCACGTCAACATGATTAAGTTGACTCAATATCAGTTACAAGTGAGGCGAGGCTGCAGTGGTAAAGGGAATTAAAATTAAGTGTTAAAAAACAGTTGTAGGTACGGAACATATGTGCGGGCTGGGTAGCCTTCTCGGCTTTTAACACGCCCTGCATGATTGCCAGAATCATAACCGAGGAGTCTATCGCTCCAATTCTCCTTGTGTTCTATAAGGACACTAAAAAAAATCACTGGAGGACAATTTTTAAAAAAAATTTTGATCGTCATATTCCTATATTCCCCAAGGTTGTGTGCGTTGCACTACAGCTCTTTTTTGCCTGCCTGTCGGCCCAGTGCATCCGACTTCGGCATGCATTTTATGTAAAGGACTGCTTCCTCTTGCATTTTCTAAGGATTTGCTTCCCGGGGTAACGGCCGGTGCTGTGATGGGGATCGAACCCAGCACCTTCGGGTGTGAGCCGTGTCACTTAACCACTAGCACACGCCGTCCCCGAAGAACAAATTGAGAGTGACCGTGGCTTTGCTTGAGAGAATCTTGATCATAATCGCTCTCCGCGACCAACGTATGCAACATTCGACGATTGTTCTTGGTGAATGATGCTATAATCTATGCAGACAGGGCGAGACATAGATGCGCATTCCACATGTTACGGCGACACGATGGTCGCAGGAGCACAGCGACAGTAATATGGTTCCCTCGAAGTGAAAAGAAACCACGAGGAAGGCCTCCAATGTAATGGTCAGACTCCTTTGCTGTACACAGCAGCACCGGAGACGCCTCTGGAGAAGGATTTACCATACACTGGAATTCCGTGGCCACTGGAGAGGCCTCTGGAGAAGGATTTACCGTACACTGGAATTCCGTGGCCACTGGAGACGCCTCTGGAGAAGGATTTACCATACACTGGAATTCCGTGGCCACTGGAGACGAACTTGGCACCCGCAGGTACTCTAAGGAACGGGTCATCAAGAACAAGAAGATCAATAAAGGCACATAAAGATACTGCGCTTAGACGAAGACAGAAATGAAACCTATTTTACGATCTAAAGGTCTTTACCGGGGTCAACAAAAACATAGATTTTTAGATTTTTTTAGGAGACCAGAGACGGCGTGGGCTGGTGGTTAAGTGACACGGCTCATAACCCGAAGGTGCTGGGTTCGATCCCCATCACAACGCTGGCAGATACCCCGAGGTAGCAAACCTTAGTAAATGCAGAAGGAAGCAGACCCTTACATAAAATGCATGCTGAAGTCGGATGCACTGGGCCGACAGGTGCAAAATAAAATCCACAGTGCAACGCTCCACGCCTTACGGATTAGAGAAATAATGTGAACGAAAAAAAAAATTGAAAACCATTGCCGCGTTCTTAGGATCTAATTCAGCTATTTATCGTTTCCTACACATTGAAGTGCTCATATCTCTGATTTATGTATTCATTGCTTCCTCTATGATTTGTTAGCTCTTATATGTGTCGTTTGCTGTCCCTGATGAAAAGCTTCAGGCTGTAACATATGCATTGTTTATAGGTTCATCTTAGCGCGGTATCTGACCATTTCTATTATTAGTTTTTTTACACTTCAAATACGATGAACAGCTGTCAAATAGGCCAAATACTGTGACTTAGTTTCCGGGTCCTCAATCAGGTGAGGCTCAAAGCCAAGGTCCAGACTAAGAAACTGAAACTAAATAGTTATAGCTGCATTTATATAAATCCTCCTGAAGCAGTTAGGCCTGAAGGGAAAGTCCATAACATGAGCAATGAAAATCCTTCTTAAAACATTTCAAATAGCATCATGCTGGCTGTGAAATAACTACAAGGGAATTGGGAATCTAGGATAGTCAGTTTATATATATTATATGTATTAGCTATCATATATCCTTAAGTGATCAAGATGCTGAGCAGCGCATAAGCTGCAGTGGTCAGCGACTCATAGCTGACTGCTAGCATCAGGGCCAGGGAACCATAGCTGCCAAGACCCTTCTACACCTCCACGGGATGATCCTGGATAACAGGCTGCAGCAGGGCAGACTGGCTAAGGAGAAGGGATCGAAGGAGGAAGGCTAACCCAGTACTAAAAAAATGTTTGCTGAAGTTGGATGTGTTGAACCGAAAGGTGCAAATATCGCAGTCAAGCTGTAAACTACGACACAACACATTCCGTTCTCTGGACTGCATTCTGCTACTTAAGCCCTTTCAGTGTTTGGTAGTGGGAGATTGAGAATGAACGAAGCCAATCCAAGCCATATATGTTTGGTATATATTACCTATCATATATAAAATATTTTTTCTTTATGTTACTTATCAAGTATTTTATATATCTTCTATGTATTGCATGTCATACATTATATATATATTGTTTATGTCACTATCCTATATATCATATGTTATTTATCATATATATACATATATATATATATATATATATATATATATATGCATATATATGTGTGTATATATATATATATATATACTGTATATATATAGATATATATATATATATATATATATATATATATATATATATATATATATATATATATCATATCTATCAAATGTTATATGCATTTTCAATATATTTCTGTCAAATATCCTGTTTTTTTATATCACACGTTTGCAGCATGCATCATTATATATTTCCTGCCCTATATCATATACATTTGCTATCATATATCCTATATATTTTCTGTCCTGAATTACAATCGCGTATCTCATATATTTCCAATCATATCTCCTCTATATTTTTCGGCACTGAAGAGTATAAATTACCATCACGTATCCTATATTTTATATCGTTTATGATTTCTAGTAGCAAGAAACAAAACTGTCCTTCAACTTTGTTCTTCTTCTTCTTCTTCTGCGTACGCAGTCAGACAGTAACTATTATTTTTTCGAAAAAAGCGGCGGTCATCCTGAGGCTGTCGCCAATGCCATAGAGCTTGTCTTGCAGTTCCACTGGTAATGGCCACATCTGCTCTCTCTGATCCTCGTATGTCGGGCAGTTCTGCAGCAGATGTTCAGCGGTCATTTTACCAGTACCGCACAGGCATTCGTCGGTACACCCTATCTTCAATTTGTTGAATAGGTGGTACCTCAGTCTATTGTGGCCAGTGCGAAGTTTGAAGACAACGACCCTCTCTCATCGGTTCAACTGGTAATAGGCATCGTTTTTGGCGAAACCAGTATGTTCGGTTTCCCATTTGTTCATGTATCTGGCTTTGATTAGCCGTTTTGACTCTTCGTACGTCATACTGGTATCTGTTTGTGGTAGTCTTGCACCTTCTTTTGCCAGTCTGTCTGCCTCCTCGTTGCCTTCGATGTTGCAGTGTGATGGGACCCACTGTACCACTACCCTTTTTGGTGCGGACTGGAGTGCTGCTCTTAAGTCATTAAGCTCAGTGTTTTTCTTGCTTTTTAGCGCTGTGACTACTGCGAGAGCATCTGTAAGCAGGACTATATGGCTCTCATTTTCACTGTGTGTCACCATTTCTTCCACTGCCGCCCTCAGTGCCTCTGCCTCCGCTCTGAAATTGCTTGTGTACTTACCAGTAGCGAATGACAGTGTTATTTTTCTGCCATTTGGTAGGTTCAGGAGTGCTCCTGCCCCTCCGTTCTGTGTTGTGTTTGTTACAGAGCCGTCGGTGTATGCATGGGTCCAGTCCATGCTTGGGTAGCTTTTCATTATGAAGCTTAGGGTAGTATCTCTCCTTTCTTTTTCAGTCTGGCAGTTTTTGTTTGCAATACCTGGTATATTTTCTACCACCTCTGGAAATATATCCTGCCTCCAGGTAGGTTTTCGTACAGTAGTGATGGGTTTTGGTGTTGTTAGTGCGTTTATGGGATCTTCGTGCATCTTTGCTTTGGCTATTTCTGCAAAGTTTCTCCGCTTTAGTTTCCCATTTCCCAAATTGTTTAGTCTCATTGGATGGTCGGTCAGTCTTCGGAGTTTCTCCGACTGCAGCTGGGCTCTGCAGTCTCTTCTATCGGTCATGGATTGCAGTTTTGTAATCTTTTCAAGTTCTACAATTGGCGTTGACTTCATGCCACCTGTTATAATTCTCATGGCTTGGTTTTGAAGTTTGTTAACTTTATCGAAGTTCGCCTTCGCTGCTGTTGTCCATGCCGCAATGCCATACTCGAGAACTGGTCTCACTCTTCCAGTGTACAGTTTCTTTAGTATGCCTTCGTCTGCTCCCCAGCTAGTGCCAGCAAGTTTCCTCATGATTGCCATTCTTTCTCTGGCTTTCATTCGGTTTCTCTCGATCTGACTTTTCCATGTCATGCGCCGATCAAATGTGACTCCCAGATAGGTTTGGTTGTCGTTTGGCTGCAGGAATTTGCCATTTAGACTTAATTTGGTATTTTTGGGTTTTAATGAAAGCGAGAATATTGTGCATGTGGTTTTCTCCTCGTTTATTTTGACCAGCCATGACTTCGCCCACTCTTCCAGCGATGTTAGGGCCGTCTGCATCCGATTTCTTGCTATGGTGAGATTCTTTTCAGAGGTCCACATAGCCAGATCGTCTGCAAACATTGAGCTATGGACTCTTCTTGGTATATTCTCTGTAATATCGTTTATATATACCAGGAACAGTGTGGGTGACAGTACTCCCCCTTGAGGTACTCCCTGCTCGAGTGTCACCTTTTTGCTCATCTGCCCTTGTACTTGGACTCTGGCCGTTCTTTGTTTGAGGTAGTGGTTGATCCACCTGTACATCTTCCCACAAACATCACTTCTTAGCTTGATTCTAAGTCCATCTTTCCAGACTTTGTCAAATGCCTTTTCCAGATCCACCCAAACAGCTACTGTGTGTTTCTGTGCCTGGTAGGCATCTTCTATCTCCTGGGCTATGAGGATGACCTGGTCCTCAGTGGATCTGTGCTGTCTAAAGCCGGCTTGCTGTGGAATTAGTATTCGTTTTTCTTCCAGATGCCACATCAGTCTGGTGTTTATCATCCGTTCCATCAGCTTGCCGACACAGCTCAGTAGGCTTATGGGCCTGTATCCATTTGGATCTGTTTTGTCCTTTCCTGTTTTTGGTACTGGTACCAGTATTGCGTCTTTCCATGCCTGTGGTACAATTCCCCTTTTCCAGCTTTGGTTCAGGACCGATAGCAGTTTCCTCTTCGCTGTTTGGCCCAGCCCCATCAGCATTTCGTTTGTTATCCCGTCTTTTCCGGGATATTTCCTTTTCTTTAGTGTTCTCATAGCCTCTTCCATTTCGCGCATTGTTAATTTGGCCATCATGTGCTCTTCAGGTGCCGTATTCATGTTTTCGTGCCCCTTTAGCTCTTCGCTAATGTCTGTATGCTTATCTGCAGGGACCTCGATGTGGTTTGCTCTGGCATAGTGATCGACAAAGGCGTTTGCGGCTTTCTTACCTGTGATTAAGTTCTCGCCCTGCTTGATAGCAACTTTGTTCAAATCGCTGGGGCAGTCGAGGAGTTTTTAGGTTCAGGACTACATGTCGCTTCGCCTCTTTAGTCGCCACGTCGTGTGATTGCTGTTTGATAATTTTACCCCAAACAGAAAAACAGCATATGCCTTAACGGGGTTCGATCCGCTGCCCTCTTTGTTGGCAGGCAGTCATCGAAACCCTTCTCCCGCGCGCTGACCATGATTTACATGTTTTTCATGTGTTCTATATACTACCTATCATATTTATATTCTTTTATCATGTATCATTCATTTATATATTTTATATATGTATACATATATATATACATATATAAAAAAAAATATAAATGTATATATATATATATATATATATATATATATATATATATACATAATTCTGTCATATATACTATATATTTCATATCATATGTCGTATATCTCACTTTGCAAGAGTAATTATATGTAATGCTCTCCCCTGTTTACCAGATAGCAGTGAGATGATGTGAGAAATCGTGTCTCTGAAAATATCCCAGAAAAACTGATATACAGGTGCGGTAGGAAACTTGCGCTAAGCTGTACAGATATGCGGAAGTTTATTGCTCAGTTTTCAGAGATATACCGTTACTGGAAGCTTGTTTGTTGATAACATTGATAAATACGATACTCTGTGGGGGAAGTCTATCTCGCTCAATGATTTGTATACCTCGACATTTACACATAGTAGGAGCTTATTAAATATGGAAGGCCCTCGTGGGTTTGAAAGAGAGTTGAAGAAACACATCTTCGGGAGATACAGGTTCATCACGCCATGCGGCGTATAGGAAATGTGTTAGACCCATATTATTTTGTAACCAATGGCACTTAGTGGATTATGTGGTCAGCATCACGCCGGCTGGTTTTACTTCCTGGATTGAGTTGACTAGGGAGCCATTGCGGTCGGAAAAACCATTTCCATTCCAACTGCGGAATGAACCTAGGACCACTCAGATGAGAAGCCAGAGCGCTAACCATCGCACTACGCGGCTCTCTATTCAGGGTGTACAAATAGGTAAAATTAGTCACAGACTAGATAATGATGTCTGGGATCAAGTGTAAATGGCTTCATTGCCCCAACTCATATTGTTGTAATTGATGGCAGCGGAAGATACAACCGTTGGCCAGGTAACCATAGCATATATACTATATTTATGAACGTTTGTAATGTTGTAAATGTATATCTGAAAACGGGATAACTTTTGAACGAAACGACATAGCGAGCTGAAATTGTCATTGGATATTCTGTTGCAAATTTTGTGGTTTCAGTTTTAACTGTTATTTTCGTTGTTTTAATTGTTGTTTTTATGGTTCTTGTTTTGTGGTTCTTGTTTTTGTTGTTGGTTTTACGGTGTATGTTTTGGTTGTTATTTTTATAGTTGTTTCTTTTTGTTTTTGTTTTTTTTTTGTCGTTGCCGTTCATGTTGAAGTCTTTACGTTTTCTATTTTTTTTTTTTTTGTGGTTGCTGTTTTTGTTGTTGTTTTTTTTGCTGTTCTTTTTAAGATTTAGGTTTTTGTTGCTGCTTTTACGGCGGCTATTTTCTTGTTTTTGCTGCAGTTTTTGTTATTGTTTTTTGTGGTTGCTGTTTTTTGTTTTTTGTTTTATGTTTTTAGTTCTGTTGTTGTTAGACTTGTGGTTGTTTTTTGTTGTTGTTAGTTTTGTGGTTGTTTTGGGGAATTTTTGTTGTGTTGCTTTGTTCCGTTGTTGTTATTGCTGTATTTTTGTTTTGTCGTTATTTTTATTTCTGTTCATCTTATTGTTGATGTCCTCAGTGTTTTTGTTATTTTTGCAGTTGTTGTTTTTGTTTTTGCAGTTGTGTTGTTTTTATTTTTGTTGTTATTGGTTTTTAATGGTATTATGTAAACTGTCGTAATTTTGTTATTGTTATTGTTGTTGGAAGGTCTTGTACCGAGTCAATTTATCTCATGACCCCGCTTTTTATGTACCGGATTACAGTTTCTCTTCTTGTCTCCCGAGGCGCACTGAAGAAGGCATCATAGTAGTATCACCACTGTGGAGATCACAATACCGTTTCTCATCTTGTTGGACAGGATCTAGAAACACAGCCTGCTTCCATGACAACGGCGTGGACTCGAAGTATGGTCGATCAGTTCGGTTCTTCTCAAACTGACCTTTATCTTGTCACTGACCAAACGAATGCAACAAAAAACCTTGCAAAATCTAACAATATAGTCAGTTGTAACACTTTGTTGTTGCTGAATATCCACGAAAAGTATGTCTAATCTGTTATGATTTTATACTCTTTAGGGAGCTATGTAGCGCAGTGGTTAGCGCAGTTTCTTCGCATCTGAGTTGTCTGGGTTCATTCTCCAGTTGAGGCGGAAATAGTTTTTCTCAGACCTCAACGGATCACGGGTCGACCCAGGCTTAAATGGGTACCGGTTCAGCCCAGGAAGTAGCAGAGGCGAGGGAGAGGAGATGGCTACCGCCCTAATATAGCCGATCCTTTGAAATGTGAGATCGCTAACACCTCACACCCCTACGGCAGTAATGCTATCGGTTACTTGACTGTACTTAAGCGCCATGAAAAGGGCGTTAGGTGGCCGGCTGCAAGAGCTTTCTTTACATTCGGAGGCTGCTAATGTAGGTGTACCTACAGGCGGTTGTTCAATACTTGACTGTGTTTGACGCTCACTGTCACTTGGATCCATATCACGTTAGCCACACTGCCTCGAAAACATCATGTTTCCAGGGAATGCAGCGTGTAAGAAGGGTGTGATCTTGGACATCGCTTGTGATACTGACCCGACGTTCTGGTTATTACGTTATGGCTGACCGGATTAGCATATCAGTTCCTCATGAATGTTTGTGAAATATTTCTTAGGTATGTGCGTGTATATCTGTGTGTGTGTGCGTGCGTGCGTGCGTGAGAGAGAGAGAGAGTGAGAGAGAGAGAGAGAGGGAGAGGGAGAGAGAGGGAGAGAGAGAGGGAGAGAGAGAGAGGGAGAGAGAGAGAGAGGGAGAGAGATAGAGGGAGAGAGAGAGAGGGAGAGAGAGAGAGGGAGAGAGAGGGAGAGAGAAGAGAGAAGAGAGAAGAGAGAGAGAGAGGGAGAGAGAGAGAAGGAGAAGGAGAGAGAGAGAGGGAGAGAGAGAGGGAGAGAGAGAGAGGGAGAGAGAGAGGGAGAGAGAGAGAGGGAGAAAGAGGGAGAGAGAGAGAGAGAGAGAGGGAGAGAGAGAGAGAGAGAGGGAGATAGATGGAGAGAGAGAGAGAGACAGAGAGAGACAGAGAGAGAGAGATTTAACGGAAGATCGTAATCCATTTACCATGAACTGTAGATTTACAGATCAGAATAGCGAAGAGTTAATAGAAAATTCCAAAGATATCGTATTTAATTACTTTATTTCCTTCTTCTTTCCGATATAGTTTTTATACATAGATTTGTTTTGAAGAAAAAAAAGTCATAATACTTATTTTGAAACTTGTCAATAGTTATGAAAATCCTAATCTTTTAGATGACATATTTTTGTAAAGGTGCGTAGTGCCTTTTTCTTCTTCAAAGAATATTTCCTGAAATACAGAACACATTATTGCTTAGCAAAATATTCAATCTGTACGCGTGTAAAAATTATATTGTGATATTGAGAAAAAAATTCGTCTTTCAAACTATTTTTTCTAAATAAAATGCAATTATTTAAAAGGTTATTTTCAT
The DNA here is from genome assembly GCA_036924085.1 of Ariolimax columbianus. Classification (NCBI taxonomy): domain Eukaryota; kingdom Metazoa; phylum Mollusca; class Gastropoda; order Stylommatophora; family Arionidae; genus Ariolimax; species Ariolimax columbianus. The sequence goes on along the minus strand of JAVGWX010000016.1, from coordinate 66,285,209 downwards.
AACATTTTGAAAGAAAAATATTACTGCGAACCGGTTTCGATCAAATGTTTTCTTCGCTTTCCACTACATTGTGAAAGTGAATGGATGTTTTTGTCTGTGAATTTTGTATATATTTTGAAAATATCAAATTAATTTATTCAAGCTTCGGTATCAGGTAAAGCAATTAATGCATTCAAGAATAGATTACATACATACTTATTTGTAGATCTCTTTCTTCTTCTTCGTTCGTTCTCAATCTCCCACTACCAAACCCTGAAAGGGCTTAAGAAGCAGAATGTAGTCTAGAGAACGGAACGCGTTGTGTCGTAGTTTATAGCTTGGCTGCAATATTTGCACCTTTCGGTCCAACACATCCGACTTCAGCAACCATTTTTTGAGTACCGGGTTAGCATTCCCTCTGCAATCCCTTCTCCTTAGCCAGTCTGCCCTGCTGCAGCCTGTTATCCAGGATCATCCCGTGGAGGTGTAGAAGGGTTTTGGCAGCTATGGTTTGCTGGCCTTGATGCTAGCAGTCAGCTATGGGTCACTGACCACTGCAGCTCATGCGCTGCTCAGCATCTTGATCCCATTTGTAGATCTGTGTCTGTTTCTGTTTCTAAGAATCGACGTCACTGCATTCCGGGAATACCCATAGGTGCCTAGTCTCTCTCATCAAATGGCGTAAGGCATGGATGCTAATGGTCCCTGTATCTCGCTGGTTGTACAATATCCTAAGCCGTCCTCTCATGCGCCCCACCCCGCTCGAACCTCGTTTAATGTCGAAACTTTGCAGTCTGTGGATTGCTGCTTCATCTATTGCGGTGTCCTCATCCAGCAGGTGGTCATTGATTGATTTCAAAATGTCAATTCTATCCATCACTAATGTGCCCATGAGGGACAACGAAAACCAAGGGAATGTTTCCCTCCCACTGTACAGTAAACAGACTAGGAAACTGAAAAATGGTGTACAAAATATGGCGAGGGATTGGCGCAGATCAAAAAAGAACTTGCGCATGGCATTATATGTAATACCCTGTGTGGAGAGCTCTCAGCAGATTTCGAACAGGAGTAACCAGATTTAGATCTTTTTTTTTTTAAATGGGTATATGCGGTGGACAGTGTTTGCGAATGCAAATTCCCTTTAATTCTGTTTTAGAGTTCCCAATAGTTATGAAAGCAACCATTTACAGCTGAATAAACTGGAACGTCCCACAATGGGGTCATGCACTCATTCCTTTTTCAGAGAGATGCACGCCATCAAATCCGTTCTGCATCTCTGGCACTCATCGGCACAACCCACTCTCTAAGCAGATTAGTAATGTCTGAATTACCTACTTGTGAAGCACACATTATTTCCCTTAGCCAAGAACTTTAAATATCTGGGTAAATTGTGCGCTCCTTGAACACCTGACAAGGCAGTCTTAGATAACTAATAAAGATTAGTGTTTTTATTTAGCACACCGCCACAGGTATACGAATGTGGGATACAGCATATATGAATCTATTAGCAGGGAAAGTATGCGACTCGTGGTTCCCAGGAAATTATGGTGTAATGTATCAACCGAATGACAATGTCGGAAAGCACGATCTGACTGCTAACTTAGTTAAAGTTATTTGTGTGGGTGTTTGATAGTGCACGAGGAACGAAATTTATCTGACATGGTTAATAGGATTGATCAAAAAGTATTCGATATTAGCTTGTAAACACAATATACGAATTAACGAGAGCAAAACATAAACTGTGATGATCAGTAGAACTCCTGGGCCACTCAAGATAAGTCTAAATGATATTGCTCTTCAACAGGTCGATGAGCTCACGTATTTGGGCAGTATTTTTTCCGCAAACGGTAGGATCGACAGGGAAATTGAGACTGGGTGTCAGAAAGCATCTGCTGTGACTTATCAGCTGTCCCCACTGCTTAGACACCCGAGCATTAGTTTGGCAACAAAGCAACAGCTGATAAACAGTATATTTATGCCGACTCTTTGCTACCAGTGCCAAACATGGCCTCTGTCAAAGGCGTGCGAGAGCAGAATTTTGACGAGTGAAATGAAGTGTTTGAGGAAGGTCATCGATATCACCAGTAGAGACAGAATGCGGAACGACTACATTCGAAGTGTGGTCGGCACTGCGTCTTGTGCCGAATATATTTCCAGGCAGAAAATAAGTTTGTTTTTTCATTTCATAAGAATGTAACCTCATCAACTTCCACTGATGGCGTACAACGCTGGCAGATCTGAATATAGGGCAATGGTGATGGCCGCGAGACAGGTGGGTAAATGACCTTAAAGAGATTGTGCAACGACAAGGGCTCACACTCGACCGACGCAACGCACTTGGCGCAGGATAGACGACTGTAGCTCTCCAAAACGCTCAACGTACTAACTAAAACTTACTAACAAATCTACTAACTTGTATCTTCAGTTCTAGGTCTAATCCTATTTGATATAGGCGTCTTTTGAGTTGACACACGATTTCCAGAGGGGTTGTCACTGATGGAAGCTTTTTTGGAGGAAGTAATACTTTAGGATCTCGGTTAAACTCTTCGTCGCATTTGTATTCTTCTATGTTCTGAAATCGTTCCTTTGAGTAGCAACATTGAGTCTTGGATAGAGTCCCAGCTCGTACGGAGTCATGTGTGGGGATTAGGGATAGTGTCCAATGCCGTGTTTCAGCGAAACGTACGTATGTAGTGCAATGTCTTGATGGATTTTCAAGCCCACGTATGGAACGTTTTCTAGGATATTTTATTGCACGATATTATCTTGGATGGCCACGTCTACCGTTGAATTGGCTTTACTTTAACCTTATCGTAGTTTTACATTTCCTTTTATCGTGCATTATGTGAATGATGTAGCGTTGCAGTTTTTAGCATAGCTGCGATATTTTTTTTATTCTCGACACATCCGGTTTCACAACGTCATTTTTTGGACGTGGTTTGTCTTCCATCTAATTTTTTTGTCTGTTAGCAAGAATACACGAGTACAGCCTGTTTACAGGGTCGGCGCTTGGATGAGAAATAGCGTATTGTTCAGAAATGTGTGTACTTGTGACACGATGGATGTAGTAAGTTGGGACACGAGGGTTGTGTGTACCTGTGAAACGATGGTTGTGTGGACTTGTGACATGATGGTTGTGTGGACTTGTGACATGATGGTTGTGTGGACTTGTGACACGATGGATGTAGTAAGTTGTGGCATGATGGTTGTGTGTACCTGTGACACGATGGTTGTAGTAACTTGTGACATGATGGATGTAGTAAGTTGGGACACGATGGTTGTGTGTACCTGTGACACGATGGTTGTAGTAACTTGTGACATGATGGATGTAGTAAGTTGGGACACGATGGTTGTGTGTTCCTGTGACACGATGGTTGTAGTAACTTGTGACATGATGGATGTAGTAAGTTGGGACACGATGGTTGTGTGTACCTGTGACACGATGGATGTAGTAAGTTGGGACACGATGGTTGTGTGTACCTGTGAAACGATGGTTGTGTGGACTTGTGACATGATGGTTGTGTGGACTTGTGACATGATGGTTGTGTGGACTTGTGACACGATGGATGTAGTAAGTTGTAACATGATGGTTGTGTGTACCTGTGACACGATGATTGTAGTAACTTGTGACATGATGGATGTAGTAAGTTGGGACACGATGGTTGTGTGTACCTGTGACACGATGGTTGTAGTAACTTGTGACATGATGGATGTAGTAAGTTGGGACACGATGGTTGTGTTCCTGTGATACGATGGTTGTAGTAACTTGTGACATGATGGATGTAGTAAGTTGGGACACGATGGTTGTGTGTACCTGTGACACGATGGTTGTGTGTACCTGTGACACGATGGTTGTGTGTACCTGTGACACGATGGTTGTGTGTACCTGTGACACGATGGTTGTGTGTACCTGTGACACGATGGTTGTGTGTACCTGTGACACGATGGTTGTAGTAACTTGTGACATGATGGATGTAGTAAGTTGGGACACGATGGTTGTGTTCCTGTGACACGATGGTTGTAGTAACTTGTGACATGATGGATGTAGTAAGTTGGGACACGATGGTTGTGTGTACCTGTGACACGATGGTTGTGTGTACCTGTGACACGATGGTTGTGTGTACCTGTGACACGATGGTTGTGTGTACCTGTGACACGATGGTTGTGTGTACCTGTGACACGATGGTTGTGTGTACCTGTGACACGATGGTTGTAGTAACTTGTGACATGATGGATGTATGGACTTGTGACCTGACAGATTTGTGAAATTGTGGCACTGATGCCATGGGCATTGAATACTTGTCGCAGACTTGCTCCTTAATCACTAGTGCAAACATAATCATGATTAGAAACTGTTTATCGGCTGTTGGTAATCTTTAACTGGCTGTTGTTTTTGTTAGGGTTAATTATGTGTGTGTATCATAGCAAACCAGAAGAAGAAGATATAAATAAACAGTATTGTTTGTTCTGTTTTGGCTCTAACCAAAAATATGAGCACGAAGAAGCCAGCTACCTCATAAAAGTAAAAGAATTTGCTACATAAATCAACAATCTAACAGACCAATAAGTAAATTGGCTTAGACTTTCTTGTAGTGAACAAAAAACAGTGTTGACCTTATGCATTTCAGGAGCAGTACCATGTTAAGAAAAAGGAATTGTGTAAGCACAGATACAGATGACCCGTTAAAGGACACCTTCGCCATAGCGCTATCTGCCTTATCGCTAAGATTGTAATTTACAGCAAATTGTTTTATAAAATGAGATTGCTTGCACCATTAATTGCTTTTATTCTTGATAGGATACTTGTAAGGTTGAAACTCTTTTTTTCTTTATGCTGTGTAAAACAAAACGACATCCTTTAGTTCGTAGATCTTTCGATAATTGAGTTTAGTTTACTTGAAGAATCAACGTCATTGCACACGGTTTAACCACGCCAAATCTAGATATACTAAAGAAGGTCATGGTTCAACCCATAAGTGCTCTATTCTTCTCCATATTTTTGGAGAATCTCAGCACAATGCATAAACTCCGTATCACCGGCGAGGACCACGTAATAGATTGGCTAGATTTTTAACATCATTTTGAATTTTGCCAGGGCAGCGACCGCTGAGCCTACTCTCTTCGATTTCCAACTTCCAAGGAATCTTTTACGTACACGACACCGCATATGAGCGTCCGATCTCATTAACCAGAGATTCTGGGAAATAGCAGAAAGTACACGTGAAAACGTATACACTTTGATCTGAAACCACAACCTCATGCACCCGAGGCCAACGTCTTACCTCGAGACCACTCACAACTTCTAAAACTGTCCATCGTCAGGACAATAGAACAGGTATACGTCTGTGTGAAGTGATAAAGACTTTTGAGATAATTAACGTAATTAATAGCGTAAGGTATAGATGAGAGACAAAAGGAAATGTCTGTGGATTACAAATATGCAATTTTCTTCAAATAAAACACACATCCCCATATCGCCGACAGCGCTTCGTTTATGTTTATTCTTGGCTCAAGATGTGTTGAGCATTTGCAGGTATTGATAATAAGATTGTCGTGAATGTCGGCAAGTGGTAATGCTTATGGATTCTTTGCTGAATGAAAGGTGAGCCACCAACTTCTTTTTCTCCTTGTTCTGATCCTGTGGATATGGAGTTATTCAATCTGTCATTCCTGTATGATTTATAGTATTGAGATGTTAGGTTAAAGGTAATTTGATCAAATTCAAGGAAAGTATTACTGTTATTTTAATTACTTGGTAAATATGAATCTAACCTGAACATGACTTGATTGCTGCGGAGTTAGTTCAGTCTAGTTCATTTCTTCCTGTAACCCATCAGGTCGTTGGGGCACACTTGAAGACACTCCTACAAACCCACGCCATCTCTCTGTCACCTACCGCCAGTCGTGCCTCAGTGGGACGAAGGTTTGACCCCTCTGTGATATTGTCTGCAAATTTTTTCCTTGGACCTCCTCGCCCTCTTTTTCCTGGTACGGATTCATGCAGTATCGAATTTGGAATTCTGTTGCCCATACCAAGCCATCTTTACGGAGTCAATCGGCGTTTATTTCTCAGCGACATCATTGTGAACACTAGTAGCAGTAGCCTCTTTCAGTCTTGACTGAATATAGGATGGTGTGACTTGGAATGATAAACCTTTCAGTCTTGACTGAATATAGGATGGTGTGACTTGGAATGATTAACCTTTCAGTCTTGACTGAATATAGGATGGTGTGACTTGGAATGATAAACCTTTCAGTCTTGACTGAATATAGGATGGTGTGACTTGGAATGATACACCTTTCAGTCTTGACTGAAAATAGGATGATGTGACTTGGAATAATAAACCTTTCAGTCTCGACTGAATATAGGATAATGTGACTTGGAATGATAAACCTTTCAGTCTTGACTGAATATAGGATGATGTGACTTGGAATGATAAACCTTTAAGTTTTTACTGAATATTGGATATATAGGTTCAGCTCAATTCAATTCATGTACCGTCTCCGCAACGAAGGTTTGCTGCTGTGGATCTCCAATATCCTATGTCTCTTGTCTTGTCTGCACACTGTGCTAGATTGACGTTAGTCCATCCTTTGATTGTGCTCTCCTACTAACACATGCGGTTGTGGAACACCCAAGCAACACCAGAACATACCCTGCAGCACAACCTTACTGAAGCAGTCTGGATCTGGGGAAGCTATCAGGCTTGACAAGCTGTTGGGGACCAGAGAAGACCTCAAACGCATTCTCTCCTCCTTGAACCTTACCGGACTAGAAACATTTATTCAGTTGATAAAAGAAGCAGAAGAAGAAGAAGACGATGAAGATGTTGGGTTTCCACTTGTGGCGCTGCCACATCTTTTCCACCTATTGTCAACTCTCCTCTCAAGTATTCTTTCCAATAACTACATTTTATATGTACAAAATATTTGACTTGCCTTCTTCCACTTCTTCTGCGTTCATTCTCAATCTTTCCCTACCAAGCCCTGAACGTGGCTTTGCAAATAACAGGACATAGTCCGGAGAACGGATGCGTTGTGTTGCTAGTTTACAGCTTGACTGCGATATTTGGACCTTTCGGTCCGACACATCCGTCTTCGGCAGATTGACTTGCCTAATGTGAATGTCTATCAACAGTTATATATGTCACTCGAACGCAGATAAACGTCCGTCTTGTGATTTATGTCGAGAACAAACATTCTTTGTCTACAGCTCCCTGCGTTGAAGCTTTCACACATTTCCGTTAACACGTCCTAGACAATTCGCAAATCGAATATTACGGTAAAGCGGAATGTACTCTTTTGTTAGTTATAAATTCTTCGTTCTTTGTCGCTCGTTCTGAAAAGGACATGTCGTAGCATATAACGAGAATACCATATCTGCCACTTTTGGCCCGACACATCCGATTTATGCTGGTTTTTTGGTGTATCCTATATGTGTTCCCTCTGCGATCCCAATTTTTGGCCAACGTACACTAGTGGCTGGTGCAGCCTGATTCCGAGGCAACGAACGGGAGTCGGAAGAGGGTCTTGTCAACTTTATATCGCTAACCCTATTGCAAACAGCTAACTATGAGTCGCTTGCTGCTTTCATCGTCTGTAAGTTATAAAAGGATGTATATACAAATTAATATGTTTACAAAATCATATATCGTCCACTGTCATTATTTGTCCTGTAATGGGAACATTTCTCATCAGAGAAATCTTACAAACACTACACACCAGGATCAACCACACAGCCCAGCTATTTAATATGTGAATACATGCTAGTAAAACAAAAGCAACGGTAATAGCCAAGAAACGCCAAATGATTAAATATCAGCATCGCAGGACAGATCATAGAACAAGTGCAGAGATCCTCTTATTTTGGGCCAAATTAGTACAGAGAATGCCTGATGTGAGGTTGAAATTAGAACTGGAATCGGATGAGCAATAAAGGTTTTCCGTGATAGATAAAAACTTCTAACAACAAATAGCATCAATGGTGTTCTCTGAAACAGAATAATTACCACACATAGCTGGCCCGTAGCTTTGTACAGCACTGAAATATGTAGTATTAATACAAATTATTAAAACACATTTTATGCTTTTTAGCTCTGGTGCTGTTGCAGAATGTAAAGATTGACATGAAGAAGAGGACGTACAAGAAACAATTACATCACATAAAAACGTATTAAGACAACATTAAGTTAGTTATACAATTATTAAGACAACATTAAAAGTTACTGGTAAACTTATTAAGCCAACGTTTAGTTAGCTGTAAACGTGTTATGAGAACATTAAATTAGCTGTAAACTTATTAAGACAACATTAAGTTATCTGTAAACTTATTAAGACAACATTAAAAGTTACCTGTAAACTTATTAAGACAACATTAAGTTATCTACAAACGTATTAAGACACAATTAAGGTATCTGTAAACTTTTAAAGACAACATTAAGTTATCTACAAACGGTTTAAGACACAATTAAGGTATCTGTAAACTTTTAAAGACAACATTAAGTTATCTGTAAACTTTTAAAGACAACATTAAGTTATCTGTAAACTTATTAAGACAACATTAAGTTATCTGTAAACTTTTAAAGACAACATTAAGTTATCTGTAAACTTATTAAGACAACATTAAGTTATCTGTAAACTTATTAAGACAACATTAAGTTATCTGTAAACTTATTAAGACAACATTAAGTTATCTGTAAACTTATTAAGACAACATTAAGTTATCTGTAAACTTATTAAGACAACATTAAGTTATCTGTAAACTTATTAAGACAACATTAAGTTATCTGTAAACTTATTAAGACAACATTAAGTTATCTGTAAACTTATTAAGACAACATTAAGTTATCTGTAAACTTATTAAGACAACATTAAGTTATCTGTAAACTTTTTAAGACAACATTAAGTTATTTGTAAACGTTATAAGACATCATTCAATTACCTATAACCGTATAAATTCTTAACAAAAATTATTAAAAGACATTAGGTGTTTTGGAGATGTGGTGCTGTTGCAGGATGCAAAGAGTGAAAAGAAAAAGAAGACGTCCAAGAAAAGATTACAACACAAATCCTTTGAAGAACATCGTGGCGCTGACTTATACTGAGTTGAATAAATATGCTGGAAACAGAGGACAGTGGCGTGACATGATCAGAAGACTTCAACACCAATCTCTGGACTGACTAACAGAGGACAGTGGCGTGACATGATCAGAAGAATTCAACACGTCTCCGGACCGACTAACAGAGGACAGAGGCGTGGCATGATCAGAAGACATCAACACTAGTCCCCCGACTACATTATCAGAAGACTTCAACACCAGTCCCTGGACTGACTAACCTGTGATTACGATTATGATGAATTGTACGACTGTACGTACGTCTTCTACACCGCCAATTGTAAGTTGTGTGGCTTGAAAGTATTTCGGCGAAACTGACAAGAGACTGGGCAGATACATATATCAACATATCTCTAATATATATATACGTGGAACGCTAGACTTGTCGACACGAATCTTAACAGACCCTTTCACCAAGGCATTATGGAATTCAAAATGACGGCAACACGATCTTGTAAGTCGGATGATGGAAGTCCGTTCGTCCTTGAGACGCTCATAATCTTCGTCGTAGATACGATTAAACCGCGCTGCTTGTACACATTAAACTCCAGTGTCTTGAGTACAGGGCCGGATCTAGGCCTAAGCTAAATAAAACTATAGCTAAGGGCAGTGCTGGCGAATTTTTTTCATATTGGCCGACCTTATGAAGTTAGCTGCAAACCTAATACGTCCGCATTAAGTTAGCAGTGCACATAAAAAGACCCCATTAAGTTACATGTAAACCTAATAAGGCCGCATAGAAGTAGATATAAACCTAATAATGCCACAAAGAGGTAGCTATAAACTTAATAAGGTCGCATAGAGATAGTTATAAACTTAATAAGGCCGCAAAGAGTAAGATATGAACCTAATAAGGCCGCATAGAGGTAGATATAAACCCAATAAGGCCGCAAAGAGGTAGATATAAACCTAATAAGGCCACATAGAGGTAGCTTTAAACTTAATAAGGCCGCATAAAGGTAACTATAAACCTAATAAAGCCGTACAGAGGTAGATATAAAGCTAACAAGGCCACGTTAGGTTTGCTGTAAACCTAAAATGACGTCATCAAGTTTGCTATAAACCTAAAATGACGACATCAAGTTAGCCGTAAACCTAATATTCCGACATCAAATTAGCTGTAAACCTAATATTACGACATCAAATTAGCTGTAAACCTAATATTCCGACATCAAATTAGCTGTAAACCTAATATTACGACATCAAATTAGCTGTAAACATAATATTACGACATCAAATTAGCTGTAAACATAAAGCATCATTTAAGAAACTTCAATTAGATACACTTCTTAATGTGTATTTTTCGGTAATAATCTTCCTACTATTTACACATTTCTAAAAAAGAACCAAATGTTTAAAGTTATATAATTATGATCATTGGTTCATTCCGTCATGTCAGACAATAGTCAGTTGTGCTTTGAAAAAATCAGGATGTGACTTCATCCCATGACCATAAGGCTCGCCTAACCAATCCCAGTCAGAAATGTCTTACACAGAATTTGCAAGGACAATCAGGTAGGTGGATAGATGAAATTAGAGTGATTATGAAGCGACAACCGCTCACGTTGGCCGTAGCAACGCACTTGGCGCAGTATTGACAACTAAAGTTCCCAGGGACGCTTAACGGCACAAGTGGAAAGACAACTAACTAACTAATATTTTGTTCCTTTATCTATAAATATTTTCTAGATTGATAGTCACGTGTGGTCTTTCACGATTACTTGGAAGGTTGCAGTGGTCATATACGTTTCTCCTCGAGTACCTCTCTGGCTGGGAAGGAATTATATTTCACAATGCAGTCATGTCAGACTCAAATTTAAAAATATTCACGCCGGCATTCTGGACTTTGCATCCGGCGTGCAACGTTGTTATAAGTGTGTAACCCATTGCAATCTTGTGAAATACGTGGCAGGTGTGTTTCTGCAGAGGGACCAGCTATTCAGGCGAGTCATTGCCAAATGTCAAACCACGGTAATCACTAGAACTGAAGAGCAGAATTCTCAAGGGAGTACCACCAGGCGTGTTGTTTAAGTTGATGTTTAGATGGGTTCAAAAACGAAGACAGTTCTAGTTAAAAGTGAGAGGAAGCGGGTATGGAAATACTCACACAAACAGGACATAGAGGTTCTTGCAGTTCACCGCGCTTTTCCTGTAGGTAGAGAGCTTGGCATTATCTAACGCTCATTGCAATACTTCTCTCCTCGTACTCGACCTGTGAAGAAGGTGCCTATTCAACTTAACAAAGGGCGTCTGGGAACACGTTTTTCAATTCAGGCCCTGTGGGAGATACCACGTAGGGATGTGTGCCATTACTTAATCAAATTGTCACAGAAGATGATGAAAGAGGAACAAGTGAATTGACTGATTTACGGTGGAGGCTAGGCGGATCAGCAATTATCGCACAACTTTGTTGTGGAAGCGATCCCATTACAACGCGAGTAGATATTAAATGAGGACCTTGAAATTGCAATATAAATTTAAAACGCGTGCCATTGTCATGAAAGTTGTCAGTATCAAGGACTGCTAAGGACTTCAAGATGCCGACATGCAGGTGTCAGAACGCGGAAAACGAGCCAATTGACTTCATATGGAGCTTTGGTTTTCAGGAAAACAGGATTATTCAATATGCGTATGTCACTATGTGGGTGGCTTTGACAATACTTTGTGAATATCTGGAACATTATTTGGTGCTTACAGTTCCATGTGCCGTTTGTTATGAACATTGAGATTACTCTAAAAGATATAGTCACCCTTCTAGACATCAGTCAATGTTCAACACACCGTGTCACCCATGATGTGTCCACGTTCCACAAGGTGTCTGGAAGGTTAATGCTATTGCAGCTGGCTTCAGAGTTGAAATAATGGCGTGAGCATGACCACAACCTCAACATAAATACATTCAAAACTGACACCTTACCTATGGGAGACCGAACTGATCTGCAATGGAAAGCAGCTGCATGCGAGATGATCGGTGAATTGTACCCCAGAGACGCATGTATCCAGGTATACACTGATGGATTAGCAACAAGAGCAGTGAAGATTGGAGACACATGAATCTATGTTGTCTACCCAGATAAAGAAAATGAAACCACTAGTTCACCCACTGGAAAATTATGTTCAAACTACCCGGCTGAAGCAGAGGCACTGATTACTGCTGCAGAATTGAATAGCAACACAACAAGCCAATCTCAGCAGATTGTATTCCTTACAGATGCAATGTCAGTTCTGCAAGCCCTCAAGAATTATAAACTGCCAGATCTTAAGAAAGCCTTGGACGAACTAAAAGCCGAAAGAAGGGTAGTTTTACAGTGGAAACCATCACACTGTGGCATACCAGGAAATGCAACTGCAGACATGTAGACAAAGGAGGGAGCAACACAAGACAATAAGGAAAGGCCATAAGGAAAGTTAACCAAACAGAAGACAACTATCACTGTCTTGATCGAGCAGAACAAGTGGTCCTGTTCCGCTAAAGAATGGGACAAAACAGATTAAATAGCCATTTACTCCGACTAAAATTGTCTCCATCGCCCATGTGTATGTGTGGGCAGGCAGCACAGATATCCGAACATATCCTGCAAGACTGTTATAAGGTTAGCCAATTGCGTACTGAGCATTGGCCCACGGAGACGAACATCCACACAAACTATTTTGAAGCCCCAAAGAACTCTACCCTACGGCAGCCTTTTTCCAGAGAACTGAACTTCACGTGTAGACGTAACAGGAAAAAGCATCGCGAACGAGAAGAAGCAGACTGGTAGTCCACACGGCCAAAATACTTTTTATGGTCTAAAGAAACCCATACAATTCCCAGGCGCTGGGGGACTTGGGAGAACGTAATGTAGACTAAGTATTAAATGTTTACGCTGTTGTTTCTTAATACATTTGGAAGAGAAAGGAAAAGAAAGTTTCCGCCATATTAAATCAAAGAGAGTTGCAAGCCAATCTGGCGTCTTTAATGCTGACTTCACTATAAATTGTCCCCTCACATATTTCAGTGCTATTCCACAGTTTCGTAAACATGTGCATTCCTAACTGTTCAAACCATTAATCGTTATTTGACTTCTTTTGTTTAGTCTTTATTCCTATCTCATTTTGTTATTGTGTTTAAATTGATCTGCAATCTTGATTTACCTGCTTCCACTCATAGACCGTCTACTGTTTATCTTATTGTTGATGCGACACAAGACACGTATCATCAGCAGAGTCACGAAACACCATTTGTTTATCATCTATCAATTGTCTTACCGTTATCCAGCAATCTGGTTCTTCCTGCATTACGCAGGTTATAACTAGGAACGCTAGTGTTGAAGATAGTAGACCCCACTGTCTGGATCCAGTTAAACGTTTAGTGAGTTGTATTGGTTTTTGTTTTCTCATGTGTGAATCCATTTAACTGTTGAATGAATCGTATTGTTTACCTGTCATGTGTTGTTGTTTTCGGGGATTCCGTGGCGAAGTGATTAAGCCGTCGGCTTTCGTGATCAGGTGGTGTAGGTTCGACTCCGAACTCCGCCGTATTTTTCACGGGTGCTTGATGCGGAGTGCCCTGCATCATCTCGTAGTCCTCCCTAGTCGTCTTGTCCTTGACTTGCCACTCAGGTCTGGCTGCACGAGACGAGAGAGTGAGGATAAAAAGTACCGCAGGTAATCATTACTAAAAACTAGCGCTAGCAAAATTAATTATGCCATCATCGTCTACGATGGACGGCGGCCTTTGCCTTTTTTTGTTGTTGTTTGCCAGTAGATTACTCTGTTGTGCGCCAGTAGATTACTCTGTTGTGCGCCAGTAGATTACTCTGTTGTGCGCCAGTAGATTACTCTGTTGTTTGCCAGTAGATTACTCTGTTGTGCGCCAGTAGATTACTCTGTTGTGCGCCAGTAGATTACTCTGTTGTGCGCCAGTAGATTACTCTGTTGTGCGCCAGTAGATTACTCTGTTGTGCGCCAGTAGATTACTCTGTTGTGCGCCAGTAGATTACTCTGTTGTGCGCCAGTAGATTACTCTGTTGTGCGCCAGTAGATTACTCTGTTGTGCGCCAGTAGATTACTCTGTTGTGCGCCAGTAGATTACTCTGTTGTGCGCCAGTAGATTACTCTGTTGTTTGCCAGTAGATTACTCTGTTGTGCGCCAGTAGATTACTCTGTTGTGCGCCAGTAGATTACTCTGTTGTGCGCCAGTAGATTACTCTGTTGTGCGCCAGTAGATTACTCTGTTGTGCGCCAGTAGATTACTCTGTTGTGCGCCAGTAGATTACTCTGTTGTGCGCCAGTAGATTACTCTGTTGTGCGCCAGTAGATTACTCTGTTGTGCGCCAGTAGATTACTCTGTTGTGCGCCAGTAGATTACTCTGTTGTGCGCCAGTAGATTACTCTGTTGTGTGCCAGTAGATTACTCTGTTGTGCGCCAGTAGATTACTCTGTTGTGTGCCAGTAGATTACTCTGTTGTGCGCCAGTAGATTACTCTGTTGTGCGCCAGTAGATTACTCTGTTGTGTGCCAGTAGATTACTCTGTTGTGCGCCAGTAGATTACTCTGTTGTGTGCCAGTAGATTACTCTGTTGTGCGCCAGTAGATTACTCTGTTGTGCGCCAGGAAAAGGACGTTAAGTAGCGAGTTGCAGTAGATTTCCTCACATCCTGAACGTGCTGATGAAGGTGGACCGGTTTCTTCCAGCCGGTTGTGCTATGCTTGGCTTCATCTGCGTGTCGCTCACTACTACGGGAATCAGAGAGATCCCTCACCTTGTTAGCCAGAATGCCATGAATACAGCCCGATTCCGGGAAGGCCGTCTAGGAAGCCAAAGTGAGGGTCTTGTGCAGTATGTTGTGCCTGACCAGACGTTAATCTTCCTTCCCGCCTTTCATGTGTGAGCCCATATGAATGTTGAATTATTCGTAGTGTTTACGTTTACGCTGTGAATCCATTTGAATGTTGAAGGAATCTTATTGTTTACCTTTCCTGTATGAGGGCATTTGAATGTTGAATGAATTTTGTTGTTCACCTCTCATGCGTGAGCCCATATGAATGTTGAGTGAATCGTATTGTTTACTTTTACTCTGTGAATCCATTTGAATGTTGATTGAGTCGCACTGTCTACCCACTACCAAACACCCTTTTTAGGGCCTATACACTATTAATCTAAATCATTGTGGGCGTCTAACAACAACAACAACAAAAACAACAACAACAACAACAAAATCACAGAAGTGTACATCGTCATTATATCTATGCCTTCCTGTTTCTGAATGTCTTCTGGTTTCCTAAGCGTAGCCCCACGACCGCCCACATCAAAACTTTAACTTATCTGGCCCACAAAGTATTCTACCATTTTTCCTTTGAACTCACCTTGTCCAACTGAACTCCCAATCTTACATTCCATCTCCATTCCCTTAAATTTATTTTCTTTTCTATTCAAACCCCCACCCCCGCCCCCAATCAAATTTGAATTTTTTATTCTTTCAAATTATTAACAGTTCCTGCCTTCAGTTCCTGAATTTCATTTCTTTTATGCCCAATTTCTTACGATTTTTATCTCTTCCTCCAACACCTCCTAAGGAGCTTGCGTGCAGATTATGTGGAGAAGAGCACTCATCTGTCAATATTTCATTGACGCTAGCGACAGGTGAAATCTTGATTTGATTTTTTTGTTGGAACCCACGGACAGCGACACAGCGGGAGGTGCTTGATATAAAAAGTTAGTTCATGTTAAACTAATATTACTCGCAGCGTTCTCTACATGCTATTGAGTTTCATGGCACAATTTTTCTTAGCCAGTGTGCTAACCGTTTCTTGTTTTTCTTGTTTATCTGTCGGTCAGTTTATTTACATTAACCATTCTAAGGTAGAAGACGTTCCAACTCATGCTACTACTTATTTACTGATGTGCACATGTCAAAGGAGAGAGCCACAACCAAACTTAACTCATTTTTTTAAATTAAGCACGGAGACCCTACCAATAGTCATTTTTTACTGCTGAATACATCACGTCCATCTACACCGGCTTTATGCTTGTAAAAGTATTGCATGGTAGATTACAAGTGGATTGTGAACGATTTATTTACTTATTACGCTCATTGGAGGCGGCCAACTTCTTGGGAAAGGTGAAGTAGGCTGTTTGGAAGGATCTTTAAAGAGTAGATGTGTTTATTTTGTTTCTTCCGATGTAATAACTACGTTTGAATTTGAAAATTACAATTGTGCCGATATTATAAACACAGTATCGATACTTTGTTGTGGTTTCCATGGATTTTTATCGGAGCGACTAGGCCTAGCGGGGAAAGTCCAAATATTTTATTATCAAAAAAAGGTCAAATTCATCTTCTTGTTTCTCAGAAACTAACAAACACAACAAAAAATAATAACATCAACAGCTTCTTTATTAATTTATGTCTCTACATACAAGAAACACATATTTATTGACCAACAAACAGAAATTAAAATTTTCTAAAGTCAGCTACCATTGCAAAATAAAAAATGAGAAAGATTTTCAAAAACTTTGTTAAGCGATAATCTGGTCAAGCAAAACATAGTGATGGGGCAAAATTAGTCAGGGTCTGACAAAATATACTGACCAAAAACACCATCTCTACTCTCTCTCTTTTTGTTGGAAACAGGCTGTTTCATGAGAGACTAGCTCACCAGGTTGAAGATGGACGGGATGATAAAACGAAGATGAAGCCAAGCATTGCACAACTACATTGATCCCACAAATCCACCTTCATCAGCATGCTTGAGATGAGAGGAAAGCTACTGCCACCAGCCATTTATCTTTCTTTTCAGGGCACAAACAAATTATACTTTCTCATTGTGGGCATTCCACAACAACAAAAACAACACAGTAGTAGGTATTTTAAACTTTCTGTGCCTTACTAGTCCTAGAGGAAAGTACAAATGTATTGGGTAGATTTTGTGTGATGTAATTATTGAATTATGTCTAGGCAACGGCCGTTAAGCCAACTTCTTTCGATTTTTAACTGGCAATGGATTTTTAATGTGCTCGATACCAAACAACGGAATTCCGATCTCACTACCAAGAGATCAATGGAATTTTTACCAGAAGACACAAGTGACAAAATCTCGGTACCTCAATACCGCCGCGGCCTATATATACGTGTAGTCAATAAATAAGTCACAGATTTATATTAAGCAAAACTAAATGAGATACTTCTTCTTCTTCTTCCTCGTTCATCTTCAGACCTCAACTTCAATGACTCTAACGAAGGTAGCCGTCGACTCAAGGCTATGTACGCTTCCGTACAGCTTCTCATGGAAGTACACTGGGTGTTTCCAAATGCTATTTCTTTTGTCGGTATACAGTGGACAGGACTGCAAAATGTGTTCTGCCTTCATGGGGGCTGTGCCACAGGCACAATGGTCTGTAGTGCCAATCTTGAACTTCTTGTACATATGGCATCTAAGTCTGTTGTGACCTGTGCGTAGCCGGAGAATGATCACATGGTCTCACCTGGAGAGTTGATGGTAGGCATCGTTTGCTATGTGGCCAGAGTGGTCTTTTTTCCATTTTGCACTGTACGTTGCCCTGATGAATGTTTTTGTCTCATTGAATGTGATTTCTGTATCACGATACCATTGATGATTATTCGTTCATTGATCCTTATTTCTTAACATAACGTCCACTAACATCAATACACCTTATCCCATCTCGATATCAGTACACCAAAACCAGCAGCAAAGACTTCATTGATCTTTGTACCCCCTTCCCCCCCCCCCCCGTGAACACACTTTAGGGAAATTAAATCGATCGTGCAGTGTTGGGATGTAGGCTAACCGATGCGAACACCCTAATTCAAATGCTACGCTGTATATAGTTACTTGCCTACCAGACGGAATAATTTCACCTTAATTACCACATAAATGATTCTGTTGTAATTTAAATAGGACGACCAGGTCAGATTTCGTCAGCTATGTGTCATCGTCGTCGAGTAAATATATGGACTCAGTAATGCTCCGATTTACACAAAAGATACTTCTCGCCGCAAATCTGGCGTATGTCTTTCTGAACATCATTTGAGAAAGTTTGCTCACACAAAAACATACAATATCCCAGCATCTCATCCCTTAACTACTCTTTAAGTAAGGATTTACTGTGTACCCCTGCTGCGCACGTGCATGCGGTACTTAGCGTATGCAGCCTAAAGTTATCACATATATTTTGTGTCGGTACTACCCACTGATTTCTTTAGTAACGACCAACTTGTATAATCCAGTTGATCAATCAATTTTTATCGATCGCGTTTACTCTCTGCCACGTTTATTTTTCTATTTGCAACTTCACCGAATCATCGTTTAAATAATGAAAGCATTCCATATCGCCAAATACTTTAGTGAAATAACCAAGCTTTCTAATCCCTAAATCATCCACTGAAATAACCAAACTTCCTCATTTCCAAATCATAAGCTGAAATAATCAAGCTGCCACATCATCAAATCATCCATTGAAATAACAAAGCCTCCACTAACCCTATATCATCCACTGAAATAGACAGCTCCATATATTCCAATATTATCCATTTAAATAGACAGCGCTGCATATCCCAATATCATCCATTAAAATAGACAGCTCCGCACATCCCGCTATCGTCCAATAAACTAGACAGCTCTGCACATCCCGCTATCCACCAATAAACTAGACAGCTCTGCACATCCCGCTATCCACCAATAAACTAGACAGCTCTGCACATCCCGCTATCCACCAATAAACTAGACAGCTCTGCACATCCCGCTATCCACCAATAAACTAGACAGCTCTGCACATCCCGCTATCCACCAATAAACTAGACAGCTCTGCACATCCCGCTATCGTCCAATAAACTAGACAGCTCTGCACATCCCGCTATCCACCAATAAACTAGACAGCTCTGCACATCCCGCTATCCACCAATAAACTAGACAGCTCTGCACATCCCGCTATCCACCAATAAACTAGACAGCTCTGCACATCCCGCTATCGTCCAATAAACTAGACAGCTCTGCACATCCCGCTATCCACCAATAAACTAGACAGCTCTGCACATCCCGCTATCCACCAATAAACTAGACAGCTCCGCACATCCCGCTATCCACCAATAAACTAGACAGCTCTGCACATCCCGCTATCCACCAATAAACTAGACAGCTCTGCACATCCCGCTATCCACCAATAAACTAGACAGCTCTGCACATCCCGCTATCCACCAATAAACTAGACAGCTCTGCACATCCCGCTATCCACCAATAAACTAGACAGCTCTGCACATCCCGCTATCCACCAATAAACTAGACAGCTCTGCACATCCCGCTATCCACCAATAAACTAGACAGCTCTGCACATCCCGCTATCCACCAATAAACTAGACAGCTCTGCACATCCCGCTATCCACCAATAAACTAGACAGCTCTGCACATCCCGCTATCCACCAATAAACTAGACAGCTCTGCACATCTTGTTATCATCCAGTAAAATATACAGCTCTGCATATCCTAATAACATCCACTGAAATAGGACAGCTGCTCCAAGACCATTGTAACCTAATTAGCCATTCGTTTTGCTCCATGGCGTTTTCTCCAAAGCTTCCTGCCTGTTGGCCCCGTATCCCCAACATGTTCTTGAGATGTGATAACGCCGCTTTCCCCAAACCACATCAACCACTTTGATCATTCAATTTTGGGGTCTATCGAATTATCTCTTCTTTTTTTTTTTGTTGGTTACCTTTCTAGTCCTTTTATTTTACACTATCATCTAAAAAAGTGACAGCTCCCAATCCTCCTAAAACCGAGACCACAGCAAATCTAATTAGAAAGACGAGTTAAACATGGTGTGTTTCTCTCTGTACACGCGATAGAGGTCATGACCGTCAACTGTCTACCACTTACGAGCTACTGCTGCAACTTGTTTTTGCAGCCCCAGACACCCAGCCAAAGTATAAACCTGGCTTCCCGTTTTGGGAGTTGGAGAACCAAAAGTTGTGACAGTAATCCACAATGACAGAACAAGAGACGAGTATTCTGCTCTCTCAGAGTAGAAGAAATTCAATTAAATCTACATTTGTGACAATAATGCTCATACATATTCCTAGCGTAACGGTTCTTGAGGAACTTTTTTAGCTCTTCCAAATGTCATATTATATTTGGGAAGAAGAGTCTGTCTGCCATCAGGATGGATTTGCTTCCTTTCAAGGATTCTGAAACGTTTTACTTGGCCCAGAAGAGCCGACCTAAGCGTCTGAAGTCGCTAAACGCACAAAGGAAGGGAGAATGTAACTGAGGTTGGACATTCTTGTTGTAAAACGTCTCCTGAAAGATGTTACGTATGTAAAAAAAGTGTCAAGATAGATCAAAAAATTGTTACTGCCGACGGGAACAAAGTGTTAGAGGATTTACCGTACGAACACATGGTATGCCGAGGTAATTGTGTTTAACAAGAACAAGAATAGATCCACTGACGCACAGAGAGCGACTAACTGTGTGTCATGGCATAACACCGGACAAGGTTAAGTTTTTTATTTATAGCAGCATAGATGACGCCTAACAAGCTGTGAGTCTACTTTTCTCTAGTATTTGAGTTTATAAACATGCACTCACACATTGGCTAATCACCCTACACGGCACTTCTCTTAATGCAGCGGAGTAATACACTGATTGAGCCTAACCCGCTAAGCAGGAAATCTTCCTCCTGGATACATCTAGCTTACCCCAGAGCTGGGACCTGCTAAGGGGCATCCGCATCTGCAGAACTACAGGTCGACTAAGACTGTTCAGGAGAGTAAAGCGATGATAATACTAGAGATGGATATGATTGTATGTATATCCATAGATTTATGGTGTTTGAGGCTGCGTGACCTAGGGGTGAAACTCGCTTGGTTTTCACAATCCCAACCCACCTTGTTTGATTCTAACCATGTCCAGTTTGGCACCAATGGGTTTTTTATCGGGGGATTGCTCTCCCTAGTACGGAAATTAATGGCAACTTACCGTACTGCACACTTGCCAAGACACGTATAACAGCCAAATAGGTGGCGGTTTTGTTTCCAATGCCCACAATCAGTAGGTTACTCTAACGTGCGCCCTGAAAAGGGCGTTATGTGATGGGTTTGCAGTAGCTTTCCTCAAATCTCGAGCATGCTGATGAAGGTGGACCGGGGTCCTCCAGGCGGTTCTTCTATGATTGGCTTCATCTGCGTGTCGCTCCCTACTACGGGGATCACGTCAAACCTCACCTTGTTAGGCAGACTGTTGTCCTCGATAACAGTCCGTTTCCATGACGACCAACGAGGAGGTCAGGTGAGGGTCTTGGCCAGTATATTTCTCCTGACCCTGGCTAACATTATCTGATCAGTGGAAAAAGAGAGACATATAAAAGAAGTGAATTTACACTTGTCAAAGAGAGAGTAATGGATCTAATATAAATTATCTATCTATCTATCTATCTATCTATCTATCTATCTATCTATCTATCTATCTATCTATCTATCTATCTATCTATCTATCTATCTATCTATCTATCTATCTATCTATCTATCTATCTATCTACCTATCTATCTATCTATCTATCTATCTATCTATCTATCTATCTTTCTATCTATCTATCTATCTATCTATCTATCCATCCATCCATCCATCCATCCATCCATCCATCCATCTATCTATCCTTCCATCCATCCATCTATCTATCTATCTATCTATCTATCTATCTATCTATCTATCTATCTATCTATCTATCTATCTATCTATCTATCTATCTATCTATCTATCTATCTATCTATCTATATATCTATCTATCTTCAGTTTACTTTTGTCGTTAGACGTAGTGGGGATGTGTGACCTCCTTCGTTTCATATTTATATTTTTGACAGGCGACAATCCTCTGGTGACCCTAGTATCTGTCACAAACCGTTATGGTGGTAGCCCCTGGTATATACGATAGCCAATTTTTAGATCTGGTGGTGGTGGAAGCGTAAATTAGAGCAAGGTAGACCCGCAGACTGTCAGGCGCCATCTATGCCGCTCCGCCAACCACATTACCAAGACATGATGTTATAGCCACACAGTCCGCTTTTTTCAGTGTATTCTTTGTGATTCAAACTGCCAAGGTATTTTTAACATGCGTGCCACAGAACACCGGTGTCTGATCTCATTAATCAGATCAGAGGTGATATTTTTACCGGATTATCCATGTGGAAAATACCCCGTCTCCATCGTAGTTTGAATCCGTAACCTCCAGCACACAAAGCGAACGCCCTATCTGTAGAACACACGGTCCCCCCCCCCCTATTTTGTATTTATTATTTTAATTTTATGTGTTTGCCTCACTAGTTTCTACCGGCGGAGGCGCGCCTATTCCATTTTAGACCGTAGTCAACTGGGTGATATTAAGACGCATAAACCAGTGCTTGGATGTATATGTGCCTCTGTATAAACGTATGCTAGGTTTGTGTGCTCTCAGAAGCCAGCCCAACCAAAGTGCAATGGAAGGGCCTCACCCAGAGGGCGCGTTTGAAAGCTGTTCAAGACTGTGATTGTAGGAGTCAAATGAAACAGAGGGAGGTAATATATATATATATATATATATATATATATATATATATATATATATATATATAATTATAATATCCCCCTGGCCTCCTTCCCATCTGATATATATATATATATATATATATATATATATATATATATATATATATATATATATATATATATATATATATATATATAATATACACCACGTATTACAGACTAAAGTCCAAAATGTGTTCACAGGACATACAAGTAAGACTGGTGATACATATACACTGATACAAACGGTGCACAAATGTATATATCAAAACAGTATCGGTATATATAGAATGAAGTCTATCCAAACAAAAACACATACAATGCGACCTTGTGTGCAACTTGTACTTGAAAACTGTACACATGTTTATCATGTTTAAATTTGGTTTGTTAAAGTTTGAATTTTGTTTTGTCCAAAGTACGCTCATTTCAACTATTTGAAATCTTTTTTGCTACAGTGGGCATCAGCAAAAAGTCTTTATTCAAAATCAAATTTCAGAACAGCGTTAGAAACGATTTCGATCTGTAAAAAGATAGCAGTCCAAGCAAAGGACTGCGTACCAAGGTTCAGGGCAGTGATGTCCAAACATGTCTCATAGGTCACTTGCCACAGCTTACACGAATATATATAAAAATTGTGAAATACCCAGAGTGCAGAAACTGCTATGTCCCCTATTGGTTTAGCAGGACTGCCCAGCTTCTAGGCGAGCGGGCACAGCTGTTGTTGCTACGTTTTTGCTTTCACTGCAGTTTTTACACATTAGCTTTTTAACCTTTCTATAAATTATCACGTTACATATATTTATGCACGTGAGAAATGTAGTCACGCAGTAAGTTATAATGCGGAGATAATGTATTTCAGTGTTGTAAAGATAACGTTATGTGAATGAAATGAAACGAACTAGTGAATTCACATGAAAATAAAACATATTCACAATGAAGCTGTTCACAATTGTATTGAAAAACGAACTAATTTTTATTTCATTGTCTAAATTGATGGGAAGAATGTTTGTTTAATATGTCAGGATACAGTATCTGATTTCAGAAATACAAATTGAAATAACAAAACATACAGTCAATTTGGCATCTCTAGTGTCAGCTTCGCGAAGACAAATTGGAATTTGTAAAAAAAAAGTCATATGAATCATTACAAACAATTATTAGGAACGTGTCAGGGAATCTTGTGTGAAAGCGACGGGAACCGAATTGTGACAAGGTAACACCTTTAAATACCTGGGCACATACATAACATCACACGGGATGCAATTACGGAATACAATGCGGAATAGCACAAGCAAAATCGGTCTTTCTGAAAGTGAAGAGAATCATGCGCAATAATACCTTGTCGCTGAAACTGGAAAAGAGAGTCATTGGATGCTACGTGGAGCCAGTACTGACATATGACAGGGAATCATAAACAATCAGCAAGCAAGCGCATATATCCTTGGAAGCAGCGAAGATATGATTTTACAAAACAATACTGAGGATTCCTTGGACTGCAAGGAAGACTTTTTCTTTTTTTCTTCTTTTTCTTCTTTTTTCTCAATTTCCCGCTACAAAGCCCTGAAAATGACTATGCAAGTAGCAGAATGTAGTCCGGAGAACGGATTGTGTTTTATCGTAGTTTACAGATTTACTGCGGTTTTTATGAACCGTTCGGTCCGAAATATCTGTCTTCAACATAGATGTTTGAGTACCGGGTAAGCCTTCACTCTTCGATCTCCTTAGTCACTCTGCTCTGTTGCAGTCTGCTATCCAGGATCACCGCAGGGAGGTGAAGGAGGGTTTTGGCAGCTCTGGCTATCTGGCGCTGACGCTAGCAGTCAGCTACTGTTCGCTGACCGCTGCAGCTCATGCACTGCTCAGCGTATTGATCCCGCTAGGAAGACTAATATGCAATACTCAAAGAGGCACATATATGAATGCAACCCATTGCACAAATTGGAACAAGGCCGTCATTATTTGTCATGTGTGTTATGAGAAGATATGATTTGGAGCACGTTGTGACAACGGGATAGATCTCAGGAAACAGAGGAAGAGGAAGGCAGAAAGAAAAAATGTTGGACAGCCTAAAAGAATGGCACGAACGACAATCAACAACAGAGCTGGTGAACGACACAGGTGATCAAAACGATTGTAGATCTGTGGTCGCCATCGTCAATCGGAATGGGGGATCAAGATGCTGAGCAGCGCATGAGCTGCAGTGGTCCTCGACTCATAGCTGGCTGCTAGTGTCAGGGCCAGCGAACCAAAGCTGCCAAGACCCTTCTACACCTCCAAGCGGTGATCCTGGATAACAGGCTGCAGCAGGGCAGACTGGCTAAGGAGAAGGGATCGCAGAAGGAATGCTAACCCGGTACTAAAAAACTGCTTGCTGAAGTCGGATGTGTTGGACAGATAGGTGCAAATATCGCAGTTCTCTGGACCACATTCTCCTGCTTAAGCCCTTTCAGTGTTTGGTAGTGGGAGATTGAGAATGAACGAAGCCAAGCCAAACCAAGCCAACCAGAATGGCACCTGATGATGATGATCGGAAGATGATATGTATTGTATCAAAGCACTGGTTTTTTTTAGATGCCTAAAACTCTTCACCCTTTTCTGATGGAGAATGTGTGACTTTTAGAACCAGCTGAAGTTGTGTGCCCAAACCACGCCTTCTAAAAAATACATTTTTCTCTAATAACAGTTACTAGCTGGTTAGAACAATGAGTTTTGAATGGCGACACGACATTTAACAGTTAATAGCATGCAGATTCTACTCATTGGTTTTGGATGAAAGTACGGATTTAAATCATGCAGCTCAGTTGATTGTTTTCAATTGTTTTTCATTAGTGGGATCAATGACTAATTTTGTGTATGAAGAAATGTTGGCTTATGTCCTTTCAAATAACAGACTCATGGGTCATCTTTACAACAAAATGAGGATT
The DNA here is from genome assembly GCA_036924085.1 of Ariolimax columbianus. Taxonomy (NCBI): domain Eukaryota; kingdom Metazoa; phylum Mollusca; class Gastropoda; order Stylommatophora; family Arionidae; genus Ariolimax; species Ariolimax columbianus. The sequence continues at coordinate 66,259,636 of JAVGWX010000016.1, read as the reverse complement.
GGGACAGATGACAGGTGCCCATGTGGGGAGCATATCATGACCGTGGAACACATCCTGCAAAGCTGCAAGCTCACGCTGGAAAAGAGAGAACAATACTGGCCTCGTGAGACAGATATGAGAGAAAAGCTGTATGGAGATGAAACAGCCTCACAAACAACAGGGTCCTTTGTAAGAGAAACCGCAACCTTGATCTCAGAATGAACGAAGAAGAAGAAGAACAAGAAGAAGAAGAAGAAGAAGAAGAAGAAGAAGAAATGACGAACGAGAGGAACAGACATTGTAGATCTATGAATCTGAATTTTTCTGGATGTCGCCTTAGTTGACTTCTTCATTTACGTTCATTCTTAATTTCCCGCTACCAAGCCCTGAACAGGGCTTTGTAAGTAGCAGGATGTAGTCCGGAGAACGGAATGCGTTGTGTCGCTAGTTCACAGCTAGACTACAATATTTGCACTTTTCGGCCCGACACATCCGTCTTCGACAGCTCACCTTAGTTTGAAAAGAAAAAATACTCTCATAGCAGACAACGGAAGGCGCCTGTCCTTTAGTTAAATTCCTCTTTCATAATTTCAAATATCACCCCACCTTTACTAAAAATGGGATTGGTTCCATGTAAAAAAAATTTTGTTTCTTTATACTCAGACAAGATGTTGTTTTGACGGACTAAAGCAGTGTATTTTTGGGGGGGGGTTTTGGAAATTCATGAATTCACTGTTTTTGGGAGGTTTATTTTATATTGGAGGATCCATGCTAATTTGATGTATTAGCAGTCCCGACTAGTACAGGCTGTTTACACAATTTCAGCTCACTCGGTTAAACAGACGTTGGTTAAAATAGAATAATTAGAAGTATACACACACGGACAATGGTCACGTCAAGGAAAAAGAACAATATATACTAGCTACTGTGGACAAACTAGTTCCACAAACTGCAGTATTTCTGACATGTAAAACAAGCACCCCAGACACTGAAGTCAGGGAAACTGCCAAGTATACAGGCTATATTGTCTGAACTGATAAATCAGTGCAAGATTGTCGTGGAGTGGATACCTTCGCAATGTGGAATACCAAGAAACGAGAAAGCATGTCGATTAGCAAAAGAGGGTGTTTCACATGAGATCCCGGTGATCTCGAGGTAAAGTCTGCTTCGGGTGCTGGAGGTCGCGGGTTCAAATCAAGGCGAAGATCAGGATTATTTCACGTGAACTTTTTTGTTTCTACCCAAAAGATAGTGAAGTTTATACAGGAAGCAATATTGCAGATGTAGATTTCTATTATATTTTCAAGTGAGCGAAATAAGAACAAGAAGAGGAAAAGAAGTAGATGAAAAACGAGAAAACAAAGAGAATAAAGAAGAAGAAAATAAAGATGAAGAAGAAAAAGAATAACAAAAAGAACAAAACGAAGATGAGGAAGAAGAAGAACATGGAGAAGAAGAAGAAGAAGAAGAAGAAGAAGAAAGCGAATAAGAAATAGAAGAAGAAGCAGAAGAAGAAAAATAAGAAGTCAGAGAAGAAGAAGCAGAAGAAGAAGTGGTAGAAGAAGGAAAAGTCGAAAAAAAAAAAGACGAAACAGAGGACAAAGAAGACAAAGAAGACGAAGAGGAAGAAGAAAATGAAGAAGAAGAAAAAGAAGAAGAAGAAGAACACGATTTTACCGGATTTAACAGCTATCATTAAATCATTTACCATCATCATCATCATGTAGCAGGTCCTTTGTAGAACGTCGCTCCCATTAGTCTGAAAGAAACTCGTTCCCTTGCCAAAACTCCAGCCTCCGTCACAATCATACCCAGGCATTCCTGGATATCTTTGTGCCATCGTCTTCTTGGTCTACCCCTTCCTCTTTTGCCTGACACCATACCTTTCATCACCGTTCTCTCTAGACCGTTGTGTCTCTTGATGTGACCAATGTATTTGTATTTTCTAGCCAAAATGTAATTGAGAAACCAGTTCTCCTCTATGCTCAACTCTTGCCGAATGTCTACATTTGCCTATTTCTCTGTCCAGGGTATTCATCTTTCACCACTGAACGGAATTAATTAAAGTTTTGTCACGAACATCGTGAACTCATCCAAGAAATAAGTTTGAACAATCGAAAGATGAACAATGTAGTGTTAATCTTGTCCATGTGCACTACTTCCCAGACGCTCGCTGGTTAACCCATTCTTCCTCATCCTTTTCTTCTTCTTCTTTGTCTTTTTCTTCTTCTTCTTCTTCTTCTTCTGTGTTCCTTCCGGCACATCCGGATGTGAGTTGGCGTTTTTGGTTACCCAGTTTCTCTTCTCACTCCGATCTATATTCTCTTAGCCAGTCTGTACAAGTGCATCCTGTTTTCAAGGCCACCGCTTGGAGGTAATTCTGTACAAGTGCAGCCTGTTTTCAAGGCATCGTTTTGAGGGGGATATGGTCTTGGTCGGTTCTGGTTGTCTGACTCTCATGATCTCATCTCTCCAAATGCGCTGCATCTTCAGCCTCCGGCTAAGCCATTCCACAATTACTGACGAGGATTTTTGATTATAAAGATGCCACTTAACAGTTTATTAGAGCTAAAGGCTAACCAATACCAGAGTTTGACGATCCAAGTGGTTTGCCTTTCCTAATGACATTTTTTATCATTTGAATCAGTTAAATGTTGAACTCCAGCAAAAAGTTCTTGAGGTGCATGCACTGTTTAATCACATCAAGATATAACAGATGAAATTAGAACTCGTTAAGTGGCAGTTTCAAGACCAGACCTGTACTCATTTTTACAAATAAGGTTGTAATTAGTGGTCAGTATACGCCCTGGCGGTCGCTTTGCTCGCATCTCCACAATTGAACGAATTAAATCGAGAAACAGGGAGGTTTCGTATCTTGGAAGTTAAAAGAGTTCGTTCGTATCAAGCGAAGTGAGATCGGGGCCTAGTCCAATCGGAGACGATAAACTCGAAGCTTCTGAGGAGGTAAATGGACCATCGGCACTTAACCCATTCAACCAGGACTATTTTGGACATATGGACATTTATTTTGACTCTGAACTTTTCTTGCAAGTCAAGTAATGGGAAATATAAATTAATCAAAGTAAAGCTCAACGATTAAATCATTCATGAGCAACTCTTGGGAAAGGGAAATACTCTTTCAGCCTGCCACTGGTGAGGCGTACATCGAATCAACCATTACTGTACTGAACCAACATCTCCAGGGCGTTGCTAGATTCACCTACCGAGACAATACGCTCACTAGACAGGCCAGTATCAACAACGATGTCAATAACAAGTTTACTAAGATGACCTTTGCCTTTGGGAGGCTCCAAGCAAATGTCTGCAACCACTTCAGTGTCGCCATCAAGGTTAAAGAGTATTGTACTGTGATATTATCCACTCTGCTGCATGCCTGTGAGACATGGACAGTGTTTTAAAAAAGGGCAAAGGCCGCCGTTCATAGCAAACGATGATGGCATAATTTATTTTCCTATCGCTATTTTTTTAGTAAGGTTTAACTATGATACTTTTTATCCTCGCTCTCTCGTCTCGAGCCGCCCGATCCCAGTGGCAAGTCAAGAACAATACGACTCGGAGGTGGCTACGAGATGCAGAGGACTCCGCATTCATCACCAGTGAAAGAACGGCGGAGTCTGGAGTCGTATCATGAGGCCGACGGCTTAACCACTGCGCCAGGGAATACCCAGTGTATAGCAGACATGACAGACAGCTCAATCGTTTTCACTTGATCTATCTGCGTAAGCTGCACGTGATCAGGTGGCAGGATAAAGTACTTATATCTGAAATTCTTAGGAAAACTAACATGCTGAGCACCTATACACTTCTGAAATTCGATCAGCTACGACGGCCGAGACATGTTGTTTGCATGTCAGATGAGCGCGTCCACAAGCAGATGTTATACGGTGAACTCAAATCAGGCAGACGCGACTAGGAGACAGAAGAAACGCTACAGAAGCTCGTTAAAAGTCTCTCTGTAATGCTTCACTATTGACGTCACCTCCTTTGAGATGCTTACAAAAGACCGTACCACCTGGCGAGCTAGTATCACTGAAAATGCTTAGATCGCAGAGAGTACAGCCATCGCGAAGCCTCATCGAAAGCGTTCTGCCCCCACACAAAAACATTACTCACAACGATTCCACAGCCGGCTCATCGCATGTGTGCTCTGAGTGCAGCAGGGTGTGCCGTTCAAGGATTGGTCTTTGTAGCTATCAGAGAACACATTTTATAGCAATAACCTGATGATGTCGCCATATTCGCTTGCAATGGGTAACTCTTATAGCTTTTATTATTACTATTATTAGTATTATCATCTTCATCATGCGTTGTTTTCCAACGTGTTTAGAATTGAAAGTAGAATTCAGAAAAAAGTTGTATTTGAGGAAAACGTGGAGAGAAAGAGAGCCAGAGGGCGGCAGAGGTACAGAAGGACAGAAAACATCAGGATGTAATCAGGACACAGTTTGACTGAGTGTACAACCTGGCAGGGGATAGAGGCAGCCAGTTATCCATTACCTTCAAACTCCGATGCGGATACGGCACTTGATGATGGCAGCAGAACAAATATGACATTGAACATGAAATATTATAAATTAAATCGCATTGATGTGTAACCTGTTCTCGGCCGATGTATCGGCTTTGTGACATTTTAAGACAAATCGCAAGCCGTTATATCGGTTGGGAGTAGTGAATCAGTTAAGAATAGGAATAATCCCTCTCCAAAAGTAGTCTTAGTGATGGTTAAAAAGTGGCGGATCTATATTAAGAAAAAGACACAATAGGGCAATTAAGTATTTGTCTGCAAATTTGATTACACGTATGCACAAACAATGACATTCACGCATCCCAGTGTAGAAGAAGAGTGACTCATCATGTAGCATGTCCTTTGTAGAACGTCGCTCCCATCACAGTCTGTCTGAAAGAAACTCGTTCCCTTGCCAAAACTCCAGCTTCCGCCACTGTCATACTCAGGCACTCCTGGATATCTTAATGCCATCGTCTTCTTGGTCTACCCCTTCCTCTTTTGCCTGGCACCATACCTTCCATCACCTTCCTCTCAAGACCGTTGTGTCTCTTGATGTGACCAAAGTATTTGCATTTTCTAGCCAAAATGGAATTGATAAACCAGTTCTCGTCTATGCTCAACTCTTGCCGAATGTCTACATTTGTTCTTTTCTCTGTCCAGGGTATTCTGAGGATCTTTCTGTAACATTTTGACTCGAAGGATTCGATTCTTTGTCTAGACGTTTTGGTAATCGTCCATGATTCACAGCCATAAGCTGCCACAGGAAAAATACAGGCTCTCAAGACTTTTACTTTTATCGTTTTGTTGGTGCCCTGCCATAATTTCTTCAGGCTGTTCAGTCTCTGCATTGCCATAGCGAGTCTTCTTCTGATTTCTTTCGAGCAGTCACCATTTTTGTCGATTCTGGAGCCCAGATATTCAAAATGTGTAACCTGATCTATTTCCTCACCACCCACTGTAAATGTATGCTGACATTGTGTTTTATCGGTGGTCATTATCTTTGTTTTGTTTATGTTTATGAACAGATTTTGATCTTTACTATGTCCATTAACGGCTGAAAGTAGCTGCTCTAGCCCTTCCGCACTTCTTGATAGTATCACTGTGTCATCTGCATATCGTAACTCTGGAATCTCGTACCCCCCAATCGTAAATGGGTCGAAACTTTCAATGTTCTCATCTTCTCGCACATTTCTCATTATACATTCCGCATATATGTTGTACAGATAAGGTGAGAGTATACATCCCTGTCGGACTCCCTTTTGTACTGCAAACCAATCTGATGTTTGCCCAGATACTCGGACAGCGGCTTGTTGATCTTGGTATAATGTTTCAATGAGATGGACTATATGCAAAGGAAACCCCATTTCCTTCATGATTCTCCACAGATTTTGATGTTTTACCGTGTCGAAGGCCTTAGTGCAATCAATGAAACATGTGTACAGGTCTACATTAAACTCTCTACATTTTTCATAGATATTCCTTAAATTGAACATGTAGTTCCGGGTCCCTCTGTCTTTCCTAAAACCTGCCTGGACTACGTGAATTTCAGATTCAAACCTTTTCTCTATCCTTCTTAATAGGATTCGCAGGAGTATCTTGCTAGCATGGCTGATCAGTGCGATAGTTCGGTAGTTCGTGCACAGCTTCAGGTTGCCTTTTTTGGGGAGGGGAATATAAATTGATTTCTTCCAACAGTATGTCACTGCAATGTCTAATCTCTAGAGCAATGTTCGTGAGACGTTCCAATATTTCCAGGCTCAAGATGCGACCTTGAAGAATGTACCTAACTCCTTGTCAGTGAATGTGATGGACTCCATAGACCTCCAAATTAAAACATTTGCCGTGTTATGGTGACATACCTGTCTGAATGGGACCTCTAAATAAAAACATGTGCCGTGTAATGTGACATACCAATCTAAATGGGACCTCTAAATGAAAAGATTTGCCATGTAATGTGACAGAAAAGTATGAATGAGACCTCGAAATTGAAATCTTCGACGTGTAATGTGACAGACCATTCTGAATAGGACCTCCAAATAGAAATCAATGACATTTTTATTTTTTAATGTCAAAACAAATTGTTCCCATTGCTGGGATAGTTAAAGTTGTTTCTTTGAATGAGAACTACAGGGCGCTTCACCACTGCTGTTGCCACGTCGTGTATTGGCTATGTTTGTTTATTTCACCCATAAACAGAACAACAGCATATGATTCGAACCGCTGCCCTCCTTGTTGGCAGGCAGGATTTGAAACCATTCGGTCACGCTCTCCTCATGACGTAAAATGTGACTCAGATATCAAATTTGATCAAATATCTCTCCTATAATTTTACCAAATGTATATAGAACAGAGATAAATTATTGATGATGAAAGCGCGCGACAAAAATCGCTTCGTTGTTCTGGAAAATGCGTTTGTGAGCAGATGTTTGGCTGAATGAACAACTGAATCGATGAAGTCATAAGTCAAGACCATAAATTATTGCACTTGAGGAACAATATAATAATTTATTCAATCAATGACTGTCACTATTGCCAAGACATTGGCCATTGGCATCCCCTCCTCCATTATGTTCGGTCTTGAGATGCCCTTTTGTATGTCTCGAATTGAAGAACAGTAACCAAAGCTCACTGTCACCGTATCTGGTCCAGATGTTTCTTAGACTACCTCTCTTCACTTCCCTCTATGGATTCCACGTCAGGGTCTGTCTGGCCATGTTTGATGGTGTTTTCTTTATCATGTGTTCTCTCCAACATCATCTTCTACACTTGATCTGCTTCTTCATTCTCTGCTGTTGGATCTTTACCCATATGTCTTCATTCCTCATCGTGTTCTGCTGGTTATACCAATTATCATCCGTAGACATTTACGGACAAACGTCTTGAGTTTCCCTTTGTCTTGTCTTTATCGTTCTCCAAGTTTATGCTCCGTAGAGGAGGAAGACTAACGACTGGTCAGGCACACCATACTGATCCGCCATGTTAGTCAGATTCATGCACAACATACTGATCAGGCATGTTAGTCAGAGTCAGGGACACCATACTGATCAGGCATGTTAGTCAGGGTCAGGCACAACATACTGATCAGGCATGTTAGTCAGGTTCAGGCATAACATACTGGCCACGACCCTGACCTAGGCTTCCTCGTAGCCCTCCGTGGAAACGGGCTATTTTCATGGCAGCCTACCTAACGTGGTAAAGGATCGACGTGATCGCAGTAGTAGTGGGCGATACGCAGATGACGTCAAGCATAGCACAACTGCCTGGACGGACCCCGGTCCACCTTAATCAGCATGCTCACGATGTAAGGAAAGCTAAGACAACCCGCCACTTAACGTCCTCTTTATTGCGCACAAAAAAGTAATCCTACTCAATGTAGAAATTCAACAACAACATCATGTTCCGGACATGAGAAAAATTGACTTCTCTTTGGAAATAAACAATCTTAATTTGGTATAAGTCATTTACGTCCCTGGATATTAGGTACACCATAAATAGCCCCCAAACACCGACAAATTAGTATAAATTAAACACAGTCAGTTCTCCATTAACAGGATATTACACTTATTTTATTGAATGCTGTATTGTGAAATTTAAAAATAACTCAATAAGGACGTATTTTCAAGTCGAGGAATTTAAGAATCAATACATTCAATCTTATGGAACAAATTCGATATCTCTAAATATTAAATCAGACATATTTGTCTGAGGCCAGGTGGCTAATGTTGAATAAACTAATTTCACTCTATTGCTCGGAAGTACCATGATGGACCAAGGCGGAACACTTTTCGGCAATCTCTCCGCATCAACCTCGGATGCCGGCGAGGGCGCCAAAAGTTGTAGGGCACCAGGACGTCTTTACACTTGTCCATCTGTTGCCCTGTATGAACAAAATTTCAATTAGGTCCAAAGTGTTTTTCGTCAACAAAAGTTATCATATTTGTTTGCTAATTCTAAATGGTATGGAGGTATAGAGGCTCTGTCTATTGTGTGGGCATCCATAAATACCAACATTTTCAAATTGGTCTCCGACATATAACACTTTTAGCCCCACTGGCTTAAGAATGTCGTCTTCTTCTTCTTCTTCTTCTTCTTCTTCTTCTTCTTCTTCTTCTTCTTCTTCTGGTTTGGCTTATTCCTCGTTTTTATCCTTGTTAATGTTTTTGATCTTTTTACTCTTCCATCGTTTTCGTCTTCTTCGTTGTTTATCTTCATCTTTCTCCTCATCCACCTCTTCTTTCTCCTCCACCTTCTCCAGCACCTTCTTCTTCTTATCCTCCTTCTTCGACATAGTTACGCCGAGACTGTGTATCCGCGCCTCTCAATCCGAAACATCCGGTTTCAGAGCGGCATTTTTGGGTTCCACGTTTGCCTTCCCTCTTCGGTCCCTAAAATCTGTGCAGTCTAGGGCTGTCTCTTGGATGCAGAATATGTCTTTGTCATTTATGGGTCACTGACACTGAATCAAGTAGCCGGCTATGAGTCAATGGAGACTGATATAAATAATTATACTAATATTAATAGGAATACAAGTAATGATAAATATAATAAAAATGATGATAAAAATAATTATACTAATATTAATAGGAACAAAAGTAATGATAAATATAATAATAATGATGATAAAAATAGTGAAAATTATCATGCTACTGAAACTAAATGAAAGCAACAATAAAAATGATAATATTATTGATAACGATTATAATAGCGTAACAGCATTAATGAAGAGATGTTGTTCACCCTTCTGCAGACAACCTGGTATCGTGCAGTCTTCTTTTTTCTCTTCGTGTGGTCTTAAACTCCCGATATCAATTTCTGAAAATGGTTTTGCAAGCAGCAGGATCTTGTCCGATGAACCCTATGCGTTCTGTCGTAGTTTACAACTTGACTGCGATATATGCACTTTTCGGTCCGACACATCCTACTTCAGCAGATTTAGCACTGTAAAGTCTCTAACACTTCATCTCTCATGACAGTGCATCAACATTGAAACAATCTATATCCCTCGTGTCTACCACTGCTTTGTTCGACAGTTTGATTCTACGCTGTGCTAAATTCGAATGTCTTTTAGTTATCATCTCGAATCCATTTCATTGTTTGAAAATATTCACACATTATTCATGAAAAATGCCAGATGTAAAAAGTATTAGTCACGCTGGTAAGAATATGACAGAACTACTTTCTGGGCACTAAGAAACATCTGGAATTGAGGAGAGATAAGCGAAGTCATAAACTTGGTTATTTTTAATGGTCATGTTTAAACTGGTTTGGCGTGTGAATATGAAATACGTAGAACAAAGAATATAGGGAACAGAATACTATTTTTTTTAAGGGGAAGAAAAAAATAATTTTAGTAGATAAAAGATTAATCGTGAGAACATTCTAGAATGAAAAAGTGAGAGATGTAGAGTTATCGCTCTTAGTTTGTCAATCCAAAAGTAGCAGGAGGTCGTGCGGTTGTCTTCCTTGTCTGAATATTGAGCGGACGCAGTTTTGCTAGGCCCCTGTATTGGGTTCTCAGTACTTCGTTTTTACAAACTGATATTTAACTTTACAAGACCGATGTTCTTTTGCGTGGACCTCTATTTTAACTAACTTCCACATAACGTGAGAGCTGAAATTGTGTACCACATTGCGAGTTGTTAATATATTAAAATTACTCTTATAGTGCCCTCCCTCACCCTCCAACCCACTTAGTATAAATAACATCAATGCGCACAATAAAACTGACTGTTTACTGGTGCCCGGAAAATTCCTAAATGGGCTTGTTTCAGTAAAGACCAGGTCACACCTTTCAATACTTGGGCAGGCACTTAAGATATGATGGGAGGTGCACTTCTAAAATAAAGAACAGAATAACCCAGGCTAAGTCACTTTTCTAGACTCTAGAGTGTGAGTGAAATCTTGTAGAACAAGTTCTCGACATTCCAGGGCTTACGGAAATGAAAGAGATGATGTTATTCCCCCAGGGACATCCGTAGATTTGTTTTTTTAAGGTGATCAACGCCAACCGTTTGGATAAAGACGCTGCAGTAGATGAGCCAGCAAATACAATGATTACAAGCTTTTGGAATCATTTGCGGGTCTGTCAGGGATGGACATCTGAGGTGACTGAGGAAGAGTGTATACAACAAGTTAGCTACAAAAACCATCAATATCTGTCCTCCTTGCCCTTTGATGAGAGGAAATCGGCATCTATCTAAAGGTATGCTCGAAGTGCAGTTGCGTTGGCTCTTAACAGAATAGAATGTTGAGGTTCGTGGTAGTTTCCTTCCGATTCCTATTCTCTGCAGATTCGAATATCCAGCTCAATGCCCAAACCAAACTTCTTTAGTAAGATTTTTTTTTTTTTTTTTTCTTTGCGTTCGCCTTATTTCTCTATTCCCCAAGGCGGGTTTGCGTTGCACTGTGGTTTTTATTTTGCGCCTATCGGCTCAGTGCATCCGACTTCAGCATGCATTTTATGTAAGGGTCTGCTTCCTCCTGCATTTTCTAAGGGTTTGCTTCCCCGGGGTAACGGCCGGTGCTGTGATGGGGAACGAACCCAGCACCTTCTGGTTGTGAGCCGTGCCGCTTAACCACTAGGCCACGCCGTCCCCTTTTAGTCAGATTTGACTTAATCAATTCTCTCTTAATCTGATGTCTAGAGGTCTCCTTTTATTTTTCAGCAACTTCAAGTGTATGCAGCATGTAGTAACCAGTCCAGTGCCCAACTCTCCAAGTCACCTTTTATGACATGCCTGGCAGGTTAAACTGCTACGGATCTTTGTTCCCCTTTTAGATTCCGGTAGCACAAACAGGTTGGAACAAGCAGATGAATTAGGCTGGCAAGTAAATAATTGCGCGAGAAGAGCCGTTTGGCCAACCGTACATGAATGCACGTCATGAAAATCAAGCCAGTTTTTGCTTTCTACGTCATTCACTGATATAAGCGGCTAAGAACTAGTCAAATATCGCCTTGCCGTCAATACGACTATTATAACATTTTTTATGCACATGCCATCCTCGTGCAGATATTATGCACAAAATCTATTTTTTTTAAAACAACATTTCAGCATCCTCATTTCCGCAATGACAAGGGGAAGATAATTTACAAGTATATAACAGGGGATGGGGACATAGAGGATGGTGCTACAGTCGTATAGAAGTAGTGAAACTAGCCACCCTGATCAGGACTATTCTTCTGATAAGATAACAGATGGTCAACCACAATTCTAGATCAAGCAGAACTGACAAATATAGCGTCAGTATGACTGCGCTGGGAGACATTGAAGTCGGGTGGGGGCTGTTAGATTTGGGGAGGGGGAATGAATATTCCAAGAGTCCGCTTGTCACTGTGACGAAACTACACAACTGGAGTGAGAACCTCGGTATCTGCCGACTCTGCAGTCTTCTGAGGGTCGCTGTAGTCGAAAGGTAAGGCACAATGAAGAGAATCGATCGGCGATTGAATCCCGCAAGTCATCGAGCGAACTCTGGTCTCAAGGGTGACGTGACCAGAGTGTCTGCATCCTGATTTACGTCATGACACTGATTACAGAAAGTGATGTTGATGACCAGCGTAGTATCTTCCTCACTATAATCCAGGTAAAGCGCAAGTTTCATCCTCAATACAAAACCATCTAATGGTGCCGTCATGACCACTGGCGTTGGAAAACTTTGTTGCTGTTGTTTGTCCATCGTTTCCAAAGTCATAACACCGGCCGTGGCTAGGTCGTTCGTTATGACCAGCATAGATGGTGCCTAACATGCTGCTGGTTTTTATTTTATCTAGTGTTTGAGTCTATTAAAATGGACTGCCACATCGGTTAACCACCACCCGTAGTGGAGTAATGAGCTGTTTGAGCCTAGCCCGCTTTGCAGGAAATCCTCGAACCGGCTACATCAAGCTTACTCCAGAGCTGGGACCTGCACAAGTGCATCTACCCTTGTAGAAGTACAGGTCGACTAAGACTAAGATATACATATTTCATCTTCCATTATCCGCAAGCTACAGTTGACTCAGATGAAAAGGGGTACCTGACTTACTGTTAGCGAAGCAAAGTCAACAAGAAAGGACCCGCACACTCCACTTCATAAACAAGGTGTGACCCAATACGATGAAGTCTCATACACGTCATCCCTGACAGCAGTGTATCTGAAAGGACTATCTTTACTTCTTTCATCTCATTATTTTCCGTTTAGTTTCTTTTTTGTATTGTCCAGTATCTTTTTATTTTTCATTGCTCTCTTTTGTCTTATTATAAACTTCGTCATTTTCTCTCCATCATCAGAACCTAGTGGACAACATCCTTCGCTCTTCTATTCCTGTATTGCCTACTTACCAAATATTAATATAAAAAGAGAGGCGAGGTAGGGGTATGTGTTACAACCAAGCCTCTTTAATGCAGCGGTGCACTATCGCGTCGGTCTCTCAATCATGTACACGCTCCTAAGCCAGCGAAGACTACATCAGGTCGATCAAGTGTATTGTCTGGAGGATGATCGTTTCACCATATATTTCCTCTGTGGACAGCGCGTGGACGGCAATGGAACAATCGACCGACCACAGCTGAGGTTCAAATATATGTACAAGAGTGACATGAAGACACTGAACAAGAGCATGACCTCCTGGAAAGACGTAGTTGCAGACTGATCCAAGTGACGATGCACCCGGATGAGTCACCACACGCTGGATGAAAAGAAGGTCTTGCAGCACAAAGAAGTGGAACCACAACGTTGCTAGGAGTAATAAGACAACAACAAAACACTCAGTATAAAGTTCATATCATCCCATAACTACAAAGAATAATATGTAGTTGGTTTCAGAGCAGGATTATGTGAAAGGAACACCCTCAACAGTCATTTGTTGAGTTTGTACAATGAATATGTTTTATTTATCCGTGGGGAGCATGGATTTATTATAAGCCTTCGCACAATTTGGGTTCCGTTATTTAAACGGCCGTAGAATGTGACGTTTCCTAGGCATTTTCCCGTTATGGGTGTTCTTAATATTAATAGAATGTCCGATATGGCTTCGTGGGTGAGGGATGGGAAGACGCCATACTAATCCTGGAGACGTCCTCAGCGCCTCCCTGTCGCCGTCGTACCCGCCCGACAGGTAGGTACAACACCAGTGCTAGACCTCATAAAGAGATACGTAGGTAAAACACGAGTGCTAGAACTCATCAACAGACAGGTAGGTACAACACCAGTACTAGACCTCATCAAGAGCCAGGTAGGTACAACACCAGTACTAGACCTCATCAAGAGACAGGTAGGTACAACACCAGTACTAGACCTCATCAAGAGGCAGCAATCCAAATGGTTTGGCCACGTGATAGGTCAAACACCAGATAGTATCTCTCAGAGAGCAATGATACATATACAATGGATACAAAGCCAAGGGTCGACCGCGAAAAAGATGGATAACATATAAAGCAGATGCAGTAATTAATGCTCCCAGTTCACGGTCTTAACAAAATGCCAACATTACTTGAGCCGCGCTATATTTAAAGTTTGCAACCAAAAAAGGTCAAAATTACTTAATGCGGTCTACAATGTATTATATTTAAAGTTTGCAACCAAAAAATGACAAAATTACTTGATGAGCACTAAAACTTCTTATATTTAAAGTTGGCAAAAATAACAAAATGTTTTTTTATTAAAATATCAGTACATCAATCCAACAAAAGAAACACCTAAATGAATTATTTTTTGTTTAATTTCATGTAACCCAACTGTCCCAAACCTTCCCCTGACCCCCTAATCCCATCCCACCACCCCTCCCAGTAACAAAAACAAACAACAACAACAAAAAACCAAAAAACAATAACAAGTCTTAGTATCAATAAAAGTGTGTACTGAAAAACGATGCTTCTATTTAATTACTTGTTGTTGATCTGGGAAAATAAAATTGTTTCACACTGCGCTGCGAATCTCGCGATATGTCGGAGCTTGTTGTCGGCACAAACGCACAGCAATAATTATCGAATGCCTGCTCTGATTGTCGCTATGTTGACACAGCTCTTGTGGATGGCAAATAAAGCGGTACGGGAAACCATGACCAAACATAAATCTCTCGCGTTGTGCCTTTATTGAAGACGAGATGATTTCCCCCGTCCCCGACGAGTGGTGTGAGTGTCGGTTTTCAAACCACGATGGCATGAGTTCAAAACCTATTTTATTATTTTTGATAATGATATCAACTAAATGACGATTTAGAATATCCGCAACGATTTCTATCCATCTAGATTGCAGTCTTCCGCGGTTGGGAAAACCTGATAACCTGCGTTAGAGTCGCGCAGAGGTAGTTGGTCAGGATACTGTCTCATTAAATGGATGAACAGCTCGAATGTTTCACCACCACATATTCGGTACATGGACTTTCCTTCAACGATGTTTCACACCTCTTTATTCCACATTATGTCTCTCCTAGTTACATTGATTGTTTTCCTCTCATCTGACATGTTGTGAGCTTTCTCTCTAGAGATTTTGCTTTTGTCCACGTTTGGCACTGGTAACGGAGCGTTGGAATGAATATATTGTTGATCAGTAGGGAGTGGAGACTAACATCTGGGGAGGCTAAACCTATTGATCGGACATGATGGTCAGGGTCAGGTAAAATATACTGGCAAAGATCATCACGTCATCTCCCTGCAACCCTTCCTACAAACAGTCTGTTTTCATAGCATCCTGACTAACGAGGAGAGAAATCGACGTGATCTCCGTAGTAGTGAGCATCACACAATGAAGACACACCTGGATGACACCGGTCCACCTTCAATAGCACGCTCAGGATGTGGGGAAAGCTACTGCAACCCGCCACGTAACGCCCTTATCAGTGCACTCCATAGAAAAATCGTACTCATTGTAGGCATTCTACAACCTAATGTAGCAAATATCTTTTTGTTTTCATTTTATCATGGGGCAAGGCGTGGCCTAGTGGTTAAGTGGCACAGCTCACAATCCGAAGGTGCTGGGTTCTATCCCCATCACAGCACCGGCCTTTACCCCGGGGAAGCAAACCCTTAGAAAGTGCAGTGGAGGCAGACCCTTACATAAAATGAATGCTGAAGTCGGATGCACTCGGCCGACAGGCGCAAAATAAAAACCACAGTGCAACGCACACCGCCTTGGGGATTAGAGAAATAAGGCGTGCGCAAAAACAAAAAACAAAAAAATAATATTACCATGGTTATCTATTCTATCGACTGTGGTGATCACTATACACCAATTAATTATTGTTCCATCACATGATGTTGAGCCGTTATTTGTTTGCCTCGTTCGATCCCATTCCCCAGCACTTTTGTGTGACGTCGCAGTGTGCATTCACCATGTTTTTCGACATGTTATGCCCAACACAGATGAATATTTTACTTTGATACGTGAACAAAGTTGTCTTTGTTAAAGAGATTCCTTCAAAATAATATAATTAATCTTCTTTGCTATCTATGGGTTTCATAATACTGTTCTTGTATCCACAAGTCGGTTGCTTGTTGTGGAATGTCCACATTGAGTAAGAATACTCTATTGTGCGCCTATAAAAGAGGTTAAGTGGCAGGGCTCTCGCATTCCCAACGTGTCCATGTAGGTGGAACTGGGTCCTCTATGATGTTGTGCTATGCTTGATTTCATCTGTGTGTCGCTCACTACTACGGGAATCACTTCGATCACTTTCCTTGTTGGTAACAATCCAATGAAAGCAGCATTTCTAAGAACAATTCCGTGGAAGTGAGGTCAGGGTTTTGATCAAGACGTTTTGCCTGACCCTGACTAACAAAATCTGATCAGTATGTTTTACCTTACCCTGACTAACATTGTCTGATCAGTATGTTTCACCTGCCCCTGACTAACATTGTCTGATCAGTATGTTTTGCCTGACCCTGCCTATTATCATCTGATCAGTATGTTTTACCTGGCCCTGACTAACAATGTCTGATCAGTATGTTTTACCTGACCCTGACTAACAATGTCTGATCATTATGTTTTACCTGGCCCTGACTAACATTGTCTGATCAGTATGTTTTACCTGACCGTGACTAACAATGTCTGATCAATATGTTTTACCTGACCCTGACTAACAATGTCTGATCATTATGTTTTACCTGACCGTGACTAACAATGTCTGATCAGTATGTTTTACCTGACCCTGACTAACAATGTCTGATCATTATGTTTTACCTGACCCTGACTAACAATGTCTGATCAGTATGTTTTACCTGACCCTGACTAACAATGTCTGATCAATATGTTTTACCTGACCATGACTAACATTGTCTGATCAGTATTTTTTGCAGAAATCCAGCAAAGATGCATTAAGGCAGATCAGATAATTTGACAATTAACACAAATACACAAGATCGTGGTAATAACTACTGAAAGAGTTTTATACAACACGATTTTAGTCCTGCTGCTGTGCTACTAATGTCAAAACTGGACATTAACATCAAATGAAAACGACAAATCGTAATATCAGAAATAAAATACCTCCGAAAAATATTTCGTGTAAAAAAGGAGAGATATGATCAGAAACGATGACATCAGGAGACTAGTGGGAACAACACCAGTATTGGACTACATTAAAAGACTGCAACTGAAATGGTTTAGCCACATAACAAGCCTACCACCCCCCCCCCCCACCCCCACCCCCCCTCAATCCTCAACAAGCAATGCTATTTAGATACAACGGATTCAAGGTCAAAGGCCAGCCACGAAAAGTTATCTTACATAAATATATGCTGCGGTGAATGCCACAATGCATAAGGCACATAGAAGGCCTCGGACGTAGAAATCTCTTCATAACCTGACGCTGAAAAACAAAAAAGGAAATGGGAAAAGAAGAAGGCGTTAGTCTCCTCCCCAACTCTCTTATTCCTTCAGTTTAATGTCATGTGTTGTTATTATCCACGATTCGCTTTCATTAAACAAGACTGGTTCTACATATCACATTCAGAACTGTCACTCACATTCCTATTTCACACATTGGAATGTTAAAGACGGTAGCGGCCCAACGTTTTGTCCTCGGATCGACTCCTGGTTTTTGGTCTCAGTCTGGTGTTCCCTTCCGTGCCATCTATCTCCTTCACGCCTACCAATTATAAACAAGGGCGGTAACGTCTTGACCTTCACACTCTCTTCCTGAGTGCAGGGCCCGGAACTCTTTGCCTGAAGCAGAATAACAGCCTTCTTTCTGGAGTTTCCTCTCAAGTGTGAAGATATATGTGAGCATATTAGTTTTCTCACATTTCTGCATTCCGCTACTTCCCCAACTCACTTCAGTTTCCTTTTTTGTGTTATTTATTTTCTTTAAAGCAATTTTGAAGCTTTTCCGGCGTGTTGACCTACATACACAGTTTGGCTTGTTTTGGAAAGCTGGACTTTGCTTGAGTTGCAATGGCAAAGCAAAGACGTCATCACAGCATTCACTTGTTTTCTTTTCAAAACGAATATAACCTACTAATGTAGCTGGTCCATTTTAAAGTAAATGTGTTTCATAGTTTTTGTAACCATTCAACTAAAGTGAAGCAAATGTTTCAACGGCAGCTGGTCGCGTTACATCATTGGGTCTCAATCTCAAACCAGTACAAGGGCCGCGTATTGGCTAGTTTAATGACCGTACCTCACTTCAGCTGTTATTTCCTTCTTATAAAGAGGAGCGCGTGGCCGGATTGTTTACATTCGTGTCTGCTGACAAGGAAGGAAGCGGTTCGAATCCCCAGTATGACATGTTGTTTTCCCGGGTAGGGCGGGGTTAGATAAATAAACAAAGCCAGCACATGACGTGGCAACGGCAGTGGCGAGGCGGCTTGTAGTCCTCAGCCTACAAACCACTCGACTACCTCAGAAAATGTAATAAAGTCGTAGGCAGACCGGCGACAATTATCTTCTTCTTCTTGCATTTCTTCTTCCTCTTCTCTTCTTCAACTTCTTCTTCTTCTTCTTCTTCTTCTTCTTCAATGATAAACTGTCAGACCTTTAAAGAGGGTTAGGCGAACTAAACGCCAAGAGAAGGCAAGCTCTACAGTGAATACCAGCACACTGAGGGATACCAGAAAAGGAGACAGATGACCTGTTAGCAAAGGAGTGGGCAACACGAGAATAAAAAGAACAAACAATCCCAGCCTAGAAACAAAATACACTTATCCAAGCCATAATGAAAGCCTATTAGATAAGAGACAACTATCACTGCCTTGATCATGCAGAGTTAGTGACCATGTTACGTACAAAAACGGAATATATTAGGTTACATGACCATTTACACAGGCTAAAATTAGCACCTTCACTCATTTATATGTGCAAACAAGCAGCCCACACAGCCAAAAATATCATACAAGACTACTATACACTTAGCTAATTACCCACGCAAAAACACACCTCCAAGCAAAGCTGTACAAAAGCCTGGAAGAACTCTCCACTAAATCAACATTTATCCAGAGAACTGGTATTCACGAGTAGAGATAATAAAAAAACGTGACGAACGAGAAAAAGAAGAAGAAGAAGGAGTAGAGAGAGAAGAAAAAGAAGCTTTGAGGTACTGCATATCAGTTATTGTCCTTGTCTGCTAATGTTCTATACATTTTACTGTTTAACAAGCATCTGTTTCATCTTCAGACCTTTGTTGCCTTTGATTTTTCCAGAAATGTTGTGTCTAGCCAGTCATTACGCTATTTGAGCATATTATTGTTCTTAGACAAATTAAGCATTGAACATTAAGCTTTTATAAATATTTAACTTCTTCAATTTTTGTAGGAAATGTTTCTTGAAAAAGCTTTTATATAACTTTATATTTTAGTTAGTTTGGTTCAAACCTTGTATGTGGAAATTCAGAAATTTACAGATAAACTAAAGAGCTGAAACTTTCAGGACAGGGACAAACACGAGGACATTAAAATATTAATGATAAGGTGGGACAATATTGGGACAGTTTGGGACAAATGGTGAAATATTTTGTTTAAAAGTTAGTTGATTAAAGAACAGCAAATATGGCGTCATAACTGTCTGCTGGGCTACATTGCTCTTCTGTTTTAGCTCTGGGCTACATTGCTCTTCTGTTTTAGCTCTGGGCTACATTGCTCTTCTGTTTTAGCTCTGGGCTACATTGCTCTTCTGTTTTAGCTCTGGGCTACATTGCTCTTCTGTTTTAGCTCTGGGCTACATTGCTCTTCTGTTTTAGCTCTGGGCTACATTGCCCTTCTGTTTTAGCTTTGGGCTACATTGCCCTTCTGTTTTAGCTCTGGGCTACATTGCTCTTCTGTTTTAGCTCTGGGCTACATTGCTCTTCTGTTTTAGCTCTGGGCTACATTGCTCTTCTGTTTTAGCTCTGGGCTACATTGCTCTTCTGTTTTAGCTCTGGGCTACATTGCTCTTCTGTTTTAGCTCTGGGCTACATTGCTCTTCTGTTTTAGCTCTGGGCTACATTGCTCTTCTGTTTTAGCTCTGGGCTACATTGCCCTTCTGTTTTAGCTCTGGGCTACATTGCTCTTCTGTTTTAGCTCTGGGCTACATTGCTCTTCTGTTTTAGCTCTGGGCTACATTGCTCTTCTGTTTTAGCTCTGGGCTACATTGCTCTTCTGTTTTAGCTCTGGGCTACATTGCTCTTCTGTTTTAGCTCTGGGCTACATTGCTCTTCTGTTTTAGCTCTGGGCTACATTGCTCTTCTGTTTTAGCTCTGGGCTACATTGCTCTTCTGTTTTAGCTCTGGGCTACATTGCCCTTCTGTTTTAGCTCTGGGCTACATTGCTCTTCTGTTTTAGCTCTGGGCTACATTGCTCTTCTGTTTTAGCTCTGGGCTACATTGCTCTTCTGTTTTAGCTCTGGGCTACATTGCTCTTCTGTTTTAGCTCTGGGCTACATTGCCCTTCTGTTTTAGCTCTGGGCTACATTGCTCTTCTGTTTTAGCTCTGGGCTACATTGATCTTCTGTTTTAGCTCTGGGCTACATTGCTCTTCTGTTTTAGCTCTGGGCTACATTGCTCTTCTGTTTTAGCTCTGGGCTACATTGCTCTTCTGTTTTAGCTCTGGGCTACATTGCCCTTCTGTTTTAGCTCTGGGCTACATTGCTCTTCTGTTTTAGCTCATTATAGATGCCGCCAGACCAGGAATTCACACTAGTGGACGATTTACAATTGTGTTCACTGAAACGTGTTGTTATTTTCCATTTTGAGTGGTTAATTCGTTCGTTTTGTGTGTTTTCTTCCGTCCGATTATCATGGAATGGACATCGGCTATATGAATAGCACGTCGCTTAAACGTGTGTCATATTTCACGGTCTAGTTCACCCGGCTGAACTTCATGAGATTGGCGCCCTTCGCTCTAGCTGAAGACAGTGTCAGCTTTGTTGTATGAAATTTAGACACAACTATAATGAACTGCCACCTGGAGAGAGTTGGGCTCCGTCAGGTCTGTAACGACCCAAGACGTCGTTGTTGTATGACGAGAGCGGGTACTGCAAACTGCAATAACGGTGCCTCGACGACCTTCTAGGTTATAGGACTGATGATGATGATAATGATGATTATGAGTTGATATTGGTTTTTGTGCGCATACGGATATTTGATTGTGCGTGCCTTTGTGTGTGTGTCTGCGTGCGTTCGTATGTGCGTGTGTGTACGTATGTGTTTGCTTTATAGTATTTCAAAAGCGCGTAACAAGGTGCTAATTGCCAATTCACAGAAAAGTTGGGATATTTTATACTTTTTTAGTACTTTTGAAATAAATGCATTTTTTATAAATTGTTCGACTTGTGTTATTTATCTGTGAGAATTTTCATTTAGAGTAGGTTCTAGCAAAGCCACATTTTATGGAGGTCGAGGGCGTCTATTACATAATAAGGAACGAAGAAGAACAACTCTTTTACTTCCGGCTGGAACTTCCAACAACTTCCGTGCCAGAGCAGACAGTAACAGCCGCAGCTGAGCTTGTGGTCCAAGATGAAGATGTCCGTCAAGAAAACATAAAATTCCTAGCCGATGCCTCGTCTCTATTAGCAGCTCTAAAATAAAACATATATTTAAGATCTCGGACAATGTATACACTCCCTGACACAGCTCTCAGCAGAACACCCACTATTTGTCATACAGTTGATCCCATCCCACTGCAGTATTGAAGGCAATGAAGCTGCAGACAAATTAGCAACGTGTGGAAGAGCTGAGAATCCTTTTAAAGGGAAATAAAACCATAATTAAAATAATAATGTTCGCTTAGGCGTCAAAGGACCGTTGCGGCGATTGACCACTACCATGTCCAGCTGCTGAGGCTGTGTCCATGCGTAGCGTGTCGACCGGAATCCCTACAGATTCCACATGTGGAGCCGTGTACTCAGCAGCCTTGGGATGAGGGCTGCAAGGAGTGTGTTAGACCAATGTTTGTGTCAAGCCTTTCGTGTCTTTCTGTGTCAAACCCTGTTTCCACGAGTCTCGCCACCGAGGCTTCTGACTGTGTCTACCTGTTGGTCAGCGTGACCCTTACTGTGCTGAGAATACGAGGTTAGGAGAGGTATCGTGTAACCTCTGGTGGAGCAAGGGGCGGGCAGGAGGAAGTCGGCTTAAGTCCGAACAGAAAGATCCTTGAGTAGTTGTAACCTGGACTGAATTCTGGTGTGCAGTTAAGCGGGACGTTGAACTCCGTCATGGGCTGGTTTCCCTCGGCTTGAGCCAGTCATGAATTTCCGCGAAATGCAGCATAACAAACAGGATAACCAATCGAAAGCACATCAATTCACAGAATAAAGTCCTTGATACCACCTGGGGAGGGAGTTGTGAAATATAATCCGAACAGGAACCACCAAACATCGGAAAACTCCACACAAACACCGGAGAGAGTCGAGGGCGCAGCCATTAAGGCGCGGCCATCTTACTTCTCCTACCAAAACCATAGTTAAAGCCGACTTCTTTAGGAAATAGATGGATCACCTTCCAAAAAGAAAACATCGACTGTAATTTATTTAGAGAAAAACAAGTTATCTTCAGACTGGAGATGACAGAAGACGAAGAAGAATTTAAACGATGTAATTTTAGAGGTCTAATTTAATAAAATATAGATCATTATATTTTCAGACTAAATCTATGTAAATAAATAGAGGAAATATCAATGTTACCAGCATATCTATAGCATGTATGTACAGACGTTAGCAACATTTCATGTAATAATAAATAATCCGAGAACAATGGATCCCTTTGGAATACAAATCAAATTATGTGATTCTAACAAGAATAGAGCACAATTTAGTTTGAGAAGAATTTGTTACCGAACACCCAGTAAAGAGGAGCAGAGACACAAGATTGAATTACTTTGGTCTATTCGTGAAAAACGTTCGTCGTCTGGGGCGGCCGTGTCATGGTAGTAAGTAAGTGGGATGTCTTTTTGCAGAGCGTCGCTTCTAGTAGTCACCACCTAATTGGCTGTTACAAGTTTCTTGGCAAGTGTGCAGTACTGTAAGTTGCCATTACTTTCCATACGGGGAAAAGCAATTGTCCCAACGAAAATACCCAGTGTCAGCCAAACTGGACAATGTGTGAATCGAAGCCGGTGTGCTGGGATTGTAAGAATCGAGCGAGTTTCACTCATAGGCCACACATCATCCATTACTATGGTAGAGCTTAGCAAAATAAAGTTCTTGGTGATTATCTTTCATTTGAACATTAAGAGTTATGTACCCTTTTATTGCCTTTACATCATGCTTACCTAGTACCCTTGGACACATTATGTTGTGATTGTTCTTAAATAAGTTTGCCAGTCTGCGTTGTTTACAGTAAACATACATTTAATCTGACTGCTCTGCAATTAAACCACGTTTATCTTATGGATAGATATACAGTAACTCTGCAATGGTACGGTATACCCTACATTCTTGTAGAAAATTTGTTATTCCTAATCCAACGATAAATCGCAAATGAAGTCACGAGACAAGACATTGTGATCCCTGCATTACAGTAAGCCTGTATCTTATGTTGATTATAATTTGCAATGCTTTTAGCATGGTGAGGCTAACAACCACAAGTCAATCCATCTTTATTCGACGTTTGCAACATTCTTGGACAGGGACAGGGGCCCAGTTCTTTTCATTCCGGGTAACGCTCGCTAACTAACAGGATGTGGTATGCCGTTGAAAGATCCAATTGTATCTTATTATTATTATTGGAACTATTTTTATTATAATGATTATAATTAATGTAATTGTTAATATTTTTACTATTATTATTATTATTATTGTTATTATGATTATTAGGTAACGGACAGTCCCACGGCAACAAGTGACGTCGTGTTTGAGGATAACTCTCGCGTACTAAGCCGCATCATATGTGAGATGGGGAAGCCAGTTCCTTCCCTTGCTGCATATACCTCCCGTACCTCCTTCGTCAGGTACCCATTTTATTATTAATACTACTACTATTACTGTTACTATTATTATGTAAATGATTATTATTGTTATTATTATTATCATTATTATTATTATTATTATTGTTATAATTATTATTATTGTTATAATTATTATTATTGTTAAAATTATTACTGTTACTATGATTTCCACTATTATTGTTATTTCTATTATTATTGTTATTACTATTATTATTACTACTACTTCTATTATTATTACTATTATTATTATTAATATTATTATTTTTACTATTATTACTATTAATATTTTGTTATTCTTAATAATATTGGTATTACTATTATTATAATTATTACGACTATTAGTATTGTTTTTATTATTATTAATACTATTATTGTTATTATTATTATTCAGCTTCTGTGAGCGACTATAGCTTGAGAATTCTAGTTAATAGGCCGGGTGCCCCGCGGCTTTCTCTTTCCACCCCGGGTAGAAACCAGAAATGTATCTGCTTCTTTCTCAATCAGAGAGGGGCATGACACATTCGACAGTTTGCGATTCGAGTGCCGAGATAAACAATTTTGAGGAGCCCTGGCGAGTTTATCATCTCCACCAACACACGGGGTCTCGAGGGGAGTCACCTGGTTCGTTTTTGCAAATAGAACATTGGAAATGAGTTTCTCAGTGCCGTGGCGAATTGGACACACTCTGCTCCGTACAATGGCGAGTTGGACACACTCTGCTCCGTACAATGGCGAGTTGGACACACTCTGCTCCGTACAATGGCGAGTTGGACACACTCTGCTCCGTACAATGGCGTATTTGACACAATCACATCTGTTCAATGGCGTATTTGACACACTCAGCTCTGTACAATGACGTATTTGACACACTCAGCTCTGTACAATGCCGTATTTGACACACTCAGCTCTGTACAAGCTGGTACCGTGGTCTGGGCGGTCTAGCACCTCCCCCTACCCACACAAAGTCGATAGAGTTTAGAAGACAATATATTTAGCTGCATTTCTTCCAGGTTAGATGATCATGAATGTCCCTGCTGAGCGGAATCTTTGCGTTTTTTAAGTAACTGGTTACAGTGGCTTTTTTTCATCTATTGGTGTATTTTATAAGGTTGATATCTTGAAAAAGTTGTTCTAAGATACGTGATCGCCTACACCAGGCGCCTAAATAACAACCGTGAGAGGTAGGGTCTTCGCCTAGCGAGAAATTACATACATGACAACGGTGTTCATGGAGAATGGAGATTAAAACAGTGGCATTATATCTCAGGTAGTTAGTTATAAGAGGCCACATTGATAGAGGAGTCATCGTGTCAGGCATATACGCCTCGCTTCAGATGGTATGCAACCTGATAAGCTACAGAGCTGGGTTGTTTCCAGTTCTGATATGTGCACCTGAAACATGGAGAGTATATATGATCCGCGTAAGATTTGAACCACTTCCATACAGTCTGTCTCAGATACTTACTTTCCGTGTCCTGGGCACTACGTCCTACTTTCTCTTCCAGTATTAAGCCATGTGGATTGCCTTGTCATTGGGACTCAGTAGGCCATCCATTCTACAAGTCTTCGGGAGGTTTTTGCAGATCATCAGATGGTCCTGGTCTTGTGTTACTCCACATTCGCACACCTGATCATCCATGTGTCCCCATCTTTTCAGGTTTTTCCTGCATCGTGATACACCAGTTCGAAGTCTATTTAGTGACTTCCATGTTACGTAGTGCAAGAGATGTCCAGGTGCATGTTCCTCCCGTTTTCAACTTTCAATGCATCGAATTCCTGGACTAATCTGTAGGGGTCTGGATTGACTGTAAGAAACTTCGTCTTAACTTTAGTCTTGCTCGCTGCACCTGGTATACGAACATAGAGTATCTTGGATCATTTACCTGTTTGTCTCTTTCTATCTCTGACGCGACAGTTCTTTGTATCTTTAGTGGCGCTCTGCCGAATATGGGGTAATTTTTTTTCAGTTGGTGTAGTTTTTAAGCATCCAGTAACATTATGGCCTTTCTCATGTATTGCTGTATCTGTATTTTTGACATGTGCAGAGTTCTTCCAGACTTGTACTCAGCTACACAGAAACACAGAGCGAGTGCTGATGTTCTGAGGCCAACTGGCTTTGCTTCCCATGTTTTGCCAGTCAGTTTTTGAATGATACTATTTCCCGCATGTATTTTCTGTCTCAAATGAGTGATGAAGATCAATTCTCAATACAGGATCCAAAATACTGCCTTTCTTAGAAGAGCTGGTATCCCTAGCATTAACGCAAATATGATGCAGTCACAGATCCCCAACGCAGGTCATGTAGTCCGTATGCCCGCCACAAATACTTTTTTATGGTGAGATACAGATAGATAAACGCTCCTTTGGTGGTAAAAAAAAAAAGATTCAAAGGCACGATTACGACTACACTAAAAGCCTTTGGTCTAATACCCGACACGTGGGAATCTGCTGTGCAAGACTGAACAGCCTGGCGCACATCTTTTCATAAAGCTGCAGCGTCGAGCGAGGCATCCATAAAAACAGGAGATGAACAACGGAGACAGACTAGATAAACCTGTAAGATGAAGCATCCACGGCAGATGCACATTCTCTGCCAACGTTGCCCATGGTTCTTCCATACTTGTCTCAAGCTCTTCAGTGACCTCTTAACCCATCGATTGATCGAACGTTTTCCAATAGTTGAGTAGAGAGAGTGGTCTATATCATCTGTGATATATCCTCATTAGCATCATCACTATTATCAGCACAACCACCAACACCTCCACCACGATCAACACCCCCACCATTACTACTGCCATCTTCACCCCACCACCGCCACAATGACAACCCTCAACAATGCCACCAACGTCAACACAACTATCACCCCCACCATTACCACTATCATCACCACCACCACCATCATCACCACCATCATCACCACCACCATCACCACCAACACCATTACCACCACCATCACCACCACCATGGCCACTACCACCACCATCATCACCATCATCACCATCATCACCATCATCACCATCATCACCATCATCACCATCATCATCATCATCATCATCACCACCACCATCACCACCAACACCATTACCACCATCATCACCACCATCATCACCACCACCATAACCACCAACACCATTACCAGCATCATCACCACCACCATGGCCACTACCATCACCACCATCACCACCATAATCACCATCACCACCATCACCATCACCATCACCACCATCATCACCATCACCACCATCATCACCATCACCACCATCACCACCATCACCACCATAATCACCATCACCACCATCACCATCACCATCACCACCATCACCACCATAATCACCATCACTACCATCACCATCACCATCACCACCATCATCACCATCACCACCATCATCACCATCACCACCATCATCACCATCACCACCATCACCACCATCACCACCACCACCATCACCACTACCAGCCCCAACACCATCACCACCACCAACACCACCATCATCACCACCATCATCACCACCACCATCACCACCAACACCATTACCACCACCATCACCACCACCATGGCCACTATCATCACCACCATCACCACCATCATCACCACCACTATCACCACCGCCATCACCATTACCATCACCACCGACATCATCATTATGATCATCGTCGCCGTCGTGGCTGTCATCATCATCATCATCATACTCACCACTCCAGAGGTGGCTACACCATTACTGGATAGTTAATATAGAGGTCTAAGATCTCCATTGGCTTGAGTAGATCGACTGACCGGTTTATTCTATAATTTAAGCAATGACAGTTCTGACTTCTTTGCCTTTTGACATCTCTGTAAATGGACGCCATTCTCAAGTCGATTATTAATCGACTCTTGACTATTGATAAAGTCACATATCAACTAGCAATGCACAAAACGCAACATTTTGAAATCAAGCATGGATCGAGCAGGAAGTAGCACCTGAGCAGCAGGGAGCATGCGCACTCACAACAGCACACTTTAGAAACATCATGACTAGTACTTACATAATTTGCAGAGGAATGTCTGAACACCTGTGTGTCTTTCCGGAGTGCAGTGACATCCATTCTGAACAAAACAGAACAAATAACATATTTTTGGGAGCTATTGTCGCCTTCTATACTTATTCTGGAAATATAAAATATTAAAATGCAGTTTTACATAAATAAGTAGCAGATAAGAACTAGCCGGCCGTGGCAAACACGAATTCTGACTGGAACGTGTTGGCTGAGTGAATTGACGAATTATATATTTACCCTCGATGTTTTAATGTTAAACTATTTTTTGCTCTCCACCAATATCTTGGTGCCTCCAGCCAGAACGAGCCCGGCTATGTCCACTTGGTGCTTTCTCTTCTTTATAATTACGTTTGGTTACGTTGTGTCGCAGCTTACAGCGAGGTTGTGATGTCTACGTCTTTCATATAGACAAATCAGATTTCAGCACGAGTTATTTTTGGGACCGGGTGTACCTTCCATTTTAAATCCTTATTTTCGAAGGAAGGCCTGCTTGGATGCAACCTGTTTCCAGACCCACTGTTTTGGAAACAGAATATGGTCAAAATCACCTCTGGTTCACTAACCCTGACGCGAGAAGCCAGATAAGAGTCATTGACTCTGTTGTCGTCTCCGTTCACCAAACCTTTCACCTCAAAGTCAACTCTGCGAAACAGCAATCCTGGTAACATGTTTTTAAACCAAAAAACGGAGAAGTGAGACGCTAGTCTACTCAGGAACAAAATACTGACCAATACGTCGCGTCAGGATCAATACACTGACCAAGACCACAATCTCTCTTCCACGTATCGTTCCCTGGAAACGGGCTGTTTTCAAGGCAGCGTGGCTGACGAGGTGTGGATCGATGTGATCCACGTAGTAGTGAGCCCCACGCAGGTGAAGCCAAGCATAGCACAACTGTCTGGAAGATTTTGGTCCACCTTCATCAGCATGCTCGGGATGTGATGGAAGCTTCTACAGCCAACCACTTAACGTCCTTTTCAGGGCGCACAAAAGAGTACAGTTTCTCATTGCGGGCATTGGACAACAATAACAACAACAAAGCCAAGGACAAATACATGTTTTCATCTAGTACAGCGCAGCCAAATAACAACTTCGGAACACAATTATAAATTATTGACAAAACAGAAATATAACTTATGTACTGTTCTTACTAAATCCAGCTTTATTTTCGGTAAAGCCTGTACTAGACAACATCCTCGATCAGAGCCTGTGCACCTATCTGTTCAACTCCACAGTACCATCTGCAATATGGTATGCGGCGGAAACATGGACACTCACGAAGGGATGTGGAGTCCAAACTCAGAGTGACCCAAACCTCCCTCGAGAGACGCTTGGTCGGCCTTACTCTTCATAGCCAGCGCCCAAAACGTCTTCATAACTCGGACATACGTCAATACGTCAACTTCCTTTTCTCCGTCATCGTTCGTTCTCAATCTCTCGCTACCAAGCACTGAAATGTATGTCCACGTACCAAGATGTCCGGAAAACGTAATGACTTGTGTCGTAGTTAGCAGCTTGACTGCGATATTTTCCCGTTTCAGCCCAACACGATCAACAGAGCAGGCATTTATGGGTACCGGGTTAGCCTTTCATCTCTTCGATCCATTCTCCTTAGCCAGTCTGTTCTTTTGCAGCCTATTATCCCGCATTGACATATGAAAGTGGTTAAGGTTCTTGGGAGCCCTGGATCGCTGTCGCTGACGCAAGCAGCCAGCTATGATGCCCTGCTCAGTTTGCTCTTAAAGCATATCGACATGGGCATGAAAGATGTAAAACGACACACTCCATCATGGACCAGCCCCCCCCCCCCCACCCTCAAACCACCCCCCTCCCCGCGATTGTCCACGCAACATGTTATCGTAAAGACATCATGTTCACTTCATCTTGCTCATGTACATTTAACGCTATAAACCTTTGTCATTCAACATACATACGTACCTCGGAATACTTGCAACTTGGAGTTCTGGTTTTCAGATAGGCATGTCTGTTGCCACGTAGCCGAAGGCTATCCGTTGTAGATATGTTAACCTTCCTGCGTCTTCCTAGTCCTGAGGAAGGGTACACATAATTTGGGTAGATTTTTTAAAAATAGAATAATGAATTGTGTTTGGACAGCGGCCGTTAAGCTTACTCATTTCGAGTTCTAGCCGCCAAAGGATTTTTAGCGTGCTCGACACTGTACACGTGGGTCTGATCTCACTACCCAGATATCATAAGAATTTTTCCGCGGTAAAAATTCCGATCTTCGCCTCGAATCAATCACACTACCTCCGACACCCAGGGGGCGGACACCTTGCTGAAAGACCACTGAGTCACCTGCCTACCTACCTTACATATTTAAATCTCTAATACTGCATGCTCGACAGCATTTTCTTATATTAACCTGTACACCTAGTATATATACTTTAGACAGACTCTAAAACTTGGGGGTGGATAGCTTTACTCCATGGAAAAGCAATTTCTTCCTAAATTTGAATTAGCTAACAAGATTAACAAAAAACACCAACAAAAATATTGATACACATGAGTTCAATTAGGGGTAGATTTATGAAAACATACAACAAAATGCAAATTGTGACGAGAAACAAGAGGAACCCGACAATAAACTGCAAAATAATTGAAGCACACAGGCATGTTCTACAGATGCAGACATAATGTAATATATTGGAAACAGTCGTTTCGCTCGAGACAAGAATCAATTATGGCAAATTGAGATTCGCACGAAGAGGGCTGTGTAAGCTTCTTAATGAATTCTTGCCGCCAACACACTTTTCGGAAATGTGACAATGAATCCAAAACTAGGGATCGCAGACCCCGAGTCGCGTGTTAGCCTCGCCAATGGGGTACGGTTTTAGTCTTAGTTGGACCCGTTCTTCATCAAGGGGTGGTCACCCTTGAGCGGGACCCAACTCATGATCCAGTTGTTTCTGTCGTGTCGTCCAGTGGGATCTCTAGTCTGTCTGTTGTGGGGTCGAGAATGTTATATGTTTCTAGTGAATCTCTTCAGCGAGTTGGGGCCGTCCACTAGGTCTCTTTTTGTCACGTGGGTACCACATGGTGGTTATCGTACTCCATCTTTCATCTTGTCTTCTGGATATATTCTTCTTCTTCTTCGTCGTACGCTGTCAGACGTCAACCTGTATTTTTTCGAAAAGAGCAGCGGTCATCCTGAAGCTGTCGACACTGCCATAGAGCTTGTCTTGTGTTGGCATAGGTGATGGCCACATCTGATTTCTCTGATCCTCGTATGTCGGGCAATTTTGCAGCAAATGTTCAGCGGTCAGTTTCCCGGTACCACACGAGCATTCGTCAGTGCCACCTATCTTCAATTTGTTGAATAGGTGGTACCTCAGTCTATTGTGGCCAGTGCGAAGTCTGAAGACCACGACCTGCTCTCTTCTGTCAAACTGGAAATAGGCATCGTTTTTTGTGTAGCCAGTATGTTCTATTTCCCATTTAGTCATATATCTAGCTCTAAACAGCCTTTTTGACTCTTCGAATGTCACACTAGTATCTGGTTGTGGTAGTCTTGCACCTTCTTTTGCCAGTCTGTCTGCCTCCTCGTTGCCTTGCATGTTTCAGTGGCATGGAACACACTGTACCCCTACTCTTTTTGGTGAGGACTGCTGGCATAGTTGACAGAGTACTGCTTTTAACTCATTGAGTTCAGTATTTCTCTGGCTTTTTAGTGCTGTGACTACGGCCAGAGCATCTGTAAGCAGGACAATATGGCTTTCATTCCTTTTACCTGTCACCATATTCTTCTACTGCAGCCGTCAGTGCCTCTGCCTCAGCTCTGAAATTGCTTGTGTATTTTCCAGTTGCCACTGATAGTGTTATTTTTCTGCCATTTTGTAGGCTCAGGAATATCCCATGCCCCTCCGTTCTGTGATGTGTTTATTACAGAACCGTCGGTGTATGCATGGGTCCAGTCCATGCTTGGGTAGTTTTTCGTTATGTACCTCAGGGTTGTATCTCTTCTTTCATTTTCAGTGTGGCTGTTTTTGTTTCCAATACCTGGAATATTTTCTACCACCTCTGGACATATATGCTGCCTCCAGATAGGTTTTCGTACAGTACGGATGGGCTTTGGTGTTGTTAGTGCGTTCATAGGGTCTTCGCTCATCTTTGCTTTGGCTATTTCTGCAAAGTTTCTCCGCTTTAGTTTCCCATTTCCAACATTATTTAGTCTCAGATGCATTGGGTGATCAGTCAGTCTTCTGAGTCTCTCTGCTTGCTGCTGGGCTCTGCAGTCTCTTCTGTTGGTCATGGATTGCAGTTTTGTAATCTTTTCAAGTTCTACAATTGGCGTTGACTTCATGCCTCCTGTTATAACTCTCATGGCTTGGTTTTGAAGTTTGCTAATTTTATCGAAGTTCGCCTTTGCTGCTGTTGTCCATGCTGCAATGCCATTCTCGAGAACTGGTATCACTTTTCCAGTGTACAGTTTCTTTAGTATACTTTCGTCTGCTCCCCAGCTTGTTCCAGCAAGTTTCCTCATGATTGCCATTCTTTCTCTGGCTCTCATTTGGTTTCTCTCGATCTGACTTTTCCATGTCATGCGCCGATCAAATGTGACTACCAGGTAGTTTGGGATGTCGTTTGGCCGCAGGTAGTTGCCGTTAAGGCTTATTTTTGTGTTTTTGGGTTTGTTTGAAAGCGAGAATATCGTACATGCTGTTTTTTCCTCATTTATTTTGACCAGCCGTAAGTACGCCCACTCTTCCAGCGATGTTAGGGCCTGCTGCATCCGATTACTTGCTATGGTGAGATTCTTTTCAGAAGTCCACATAGCCAGATCGTCTGCAAACATTGAGCTGTGGACTCTTCTTGGTATATTCTCTGTTATGTTGTTTATATACACCAGGAAGAGTGTGGGTGACAGTACTCCCCCTTGGGGTACTCCCTGCTCAAGTGTCACGTTTCTGCTCATCTGCCCTTGTACTTGAACTCTGGCTGTTCTGTTTTTGAGGTAGTGACTGATCCATTTGTACATTTTCCCACAGACTTCACTTCTTCGTAGCTTGACTTTAAGTCCCTATTTCCAGACCTTGTCAAATGCGCTTTCTAGGTCCACCCAAACCGCTAATGTGTGTTTTTTGCTCCTGGTAGGCATAATCTATTTCCAGGGCTATGAGGGTGATCTGATCCTAGGTGGATATGTGCTGCCTAAAGCCTGCTTGCTGTGGAATTAGTATGTGTTTTTCTTCCAGATGCCACATCAGTCTGGTCTTTATCATACGTTCCATCAGTTTGCCAATACAGCTCAGTAGGCTGATAGGCCTGTATTCATTTGGATCTGTTTTGTCTTTTCCTTTCTTTGGTACTGGTACAAGTACTGCATCTTTCCATGCTTGAGGTACTACATCTCTTTTCCGGCTTTGGTTCAGGACTGATAGTAACTTCCTCTTTGCTGTTTGGCCCAGCCCCACCAGCATTTCGTTTGTTACCCCATCTTTTCCGGGAGATTTCCTTTTCATTAAAGTTCTCATGGCCTCTTCCATTTCGTTCATTGTTAGTTTTGCCATAATGTGCTCCTCTGGTGCCATATTGATGTTGTCGTGCTCATTTTGTTCTTCACTAATGTCTGCATGCCTGTCTGCAGGGACATCGATGTGGTTTGCTCTGGCATATTGTTCAACAAAGGCGTTTGCTGCTTTTTTTCCAGTCAGCATGTTGTCGCCCTGCTTAATGGTAATTTGTTTGTTTGATGGAGTTTCGTCATTCATGGCTCTGACTAACTTCCATAGTTTGTTTCCATCTTTATCCAAATTGAGGCTTTCTGTTTTGTTTTTCCAGCTTTCTCTTGTTATTTCGTTTAGAGTGTATTTGTATTTCGCCGTGGTGGCTTTGAGGGCGATATTTGCCTCCATAGATTGTTCTCTCTCTGCCATATTCCTAGCATTTGAGACTTCGTCTTCAGCTTCCTGCAATTCACCATTCCAATAAGGCTTGTAGTTTTTCCTCGCCCCTCTTGGGATGGTTTCAGTGGCAGCTTGCATTATTGCTTTGCTTAGGCTTTCCACCATGGGCTTCATAATGTTATTCCGTGTGTTGATGGTTTCACACAGCCCATCTGTCAGGATTGCAAGTCAGTCCCAGTCGGCCTGTTTGTAATTCCAACGTGGGAGCGGTTTTGTTTCCTGTGGGCCTACATCCATATCAACTTCTAGCCTAATTGGCCTGTGGTCGCTTCCTGCCAATTGGTTTAGCACCTGGCGGTCTATTTTGTGGTGAATATGCACCGTGGAAAAGGCCAAGTTTGGAGTAGAGATGGTATGCCATGTTCTAGAATAGAAGCTAGGGCTATCCTCCGGCCTATTGATAAGACAGAGATTTGTTTCTATCTCCCAATCTTCCACTTCGTCACCTCTGCTGTCTGTGTCCGAGTATCCCCATCTCTCCGAGTGGCTGTTGAAGTCTCCAACTACTATGCAGTTGGAGTCTTTGACTTCTATACTCGAGAGCGACAGGTCTTTGTTTGGTGGCCCGTACAGGTTGAAGATGCGGATCTTAGACTCTTGAGCCATTATGTCAACTCCTAAAATTTCTGCTTGTCCGGTGTGATTGACAGCTACCGCGCTACTCGGTATGCAGTTACGGGTCAGTATCAGAACCCCTCCTTTGTGACCTTCTCTATCCTGACGGAAGGTCTGGTATCCTCTGATTGAGAATTTATGATTGTTGTTGAGGTGCGTTTCTTGGATACATCCCACGTCAATCTTACCTTCATGCAAGTGATGTGTTAGGGAAAGCTTTTTTTGTTAATGACTCCCTCCGCATTCTACTGTAGTATTCTGAGAGTCTTGTGTTTTAAGTCAATAGTTTTTGCCCCATCACCATGTGCCTCGACTCCATAGCACATGGGTGGGTGACCACCAGTAGCAATGGTTGGGCCCCTTCGAGGTGTGAGGCCCGGCACTCTCGCTGCCTGGCGGGACTCCACAGGAACAGCGCCACACTTTTTGCTATTAGGTCGTACAGTCATCATACAGCGATATACGTTGCACTGTGTTACTTGTTAAGCTTGTGGCCCAGTGCATCCGATTTCAAAAGGCGTTTCTGTAGGGATGCCCTCCTTAGCCTTTGGCTGTCCCCAGCCTATCTGCAAGGCAGCAGTTGTTTGTGACCAGAGTTGTCTCTCTTATGGAAGTTGTCTTACAGGGCTATCGACTCTTCACCACTCGTGTCTATCGGGTGCGGTGATGATATATGAGAAATGATATATGATATGGAATATGTACAGGTTTGTTCTATCCCGGAAGAGAGGCAGTCCAGTGTGTCTGTATTCCAGGATCGTCACGTCCTGCCAGAAACGTAGCATGTACATGTGAGTGGGGTATCTCTTTGCTCCCTTTATTTTCTCGGCTTCTCTGCAGTGATGTTACGCCTAGCATTCCCCGCCACCTGGGAGATTGTCACTCTTCTTCGTCCATTGGGATGACTGATAGCAGACAGAGGTAGAGAGCGAGGCAGGAGTGCATTTGACCAGGTGACAAGCCTGGAAATGGCACGGAGATGTTGTCCGCCTGGTGTGCGGACAGATCTCATGATCAAGGGTTGCGTCTCAACAGTTCACAGTTCACAGTTATTACGACACCCCGACCGAGAACTAAGTCTTCTACTAGTGGTTTCACACCTCATCGCCGTATGGGGTGAATATCGGGCAGCTTCCCGCCCGCTTTGATCAGCGGACGGCAGAGACCTCTTTCTGCGGCTCGACTGTGTGGGGCTGGGGCGCGAGCACTAGGTCCCGACCATATCGTAGCCTCCCATCGCAGTGGTAGGAGATTTTGGGCGGGATTCCGGCTTAGAGGCGTTCGGCCGTACTCCCTCAGATGGTAGCGTCGCCCTGTTGGCTTATCAGCCTAGCACGTGAACCAAATGTCTGCGACTAGCGATTCCTCTCGAATTGAGCAGTTTTACAGTAGCAACGCCCTGCCATTAGTAGAGTAAAACTGACCTGTCTTTCGAGGGTTTCAATACCAGCACCCGTTCACTATTAGACCCATCGAATCAATAGAGGGCTTTTTAGTCAGTTAGTGACCAAGTGTATGAGTCCTGCGATTCCGCTAGGGTTAAGCAGGATTACCGTAGGAACTCTCTTTCATTAAGAGGGTAGGACTGACCTGTCTTCTGTGGGTCTAATTCCAGCACAGGTTCCTTATTAGACCCAACGAAAAAGCTCTTAGTCTGTCGGTCATTTTACAGTGTTGTCTTCTGGATATATGACCAGCCCAACGATGTTTCGAATGGTTGCGATACTGTAGGATATCCTTGATGTGTGACATTCTCCGGATGTCGCTATTGTGTAGTTCGCTCTGCTGCTGTTATCTGAGAGTTATGCCCCTGAGGCGTCTTTCACGAGATGCGTGTGCTGTTATCAGTTGGTTCTCTGCTGCTTTGGTTAGAGACCAGGTTTTGCTACCATAGCAGAGCGCTGGCAGGACTACCGAGTCGAAGATGTCCGCACTTAGTCTGGTGTGCTTTGTGGCGTCTGTTGCTGTCATGATAGAGTTGAAGGTTGTCCAGCCCGCCCGTTTCCGTCTGGCGATCTCAGGTTTTATGGTATTCTTCATGTCGAGGAGCCTTCCTAGATAGACATATTCGTCAGCGTCCTTTATGGGCGTGTCACTCAAGAGTATTGGGTTGGGCTCTACGAAACGGTTGCGCACAGCTCTGTTATGTCCTAGGTTCATAGCTAGACTTGCTTTACGGGTTACGGTGCATTTTCGAAATGTAATGTAAGGCCATGGAAGGTAAATGGGTAGCGAAAGATATGCTAACAATAATATGGGTAAGGAAAGGTTTTCTAGTGGTAGTACTGGTAAGGGAGAGTTTGCTAAAGGTAATACTGGTAAGGGAAGGTTTGCTAAAGGTAATACTGATAAGGGAAGGTTTGCTAATGGTAATACTGGTAAGGGAAGGTTTGCTAATGGTAATACTGATAAGGGAGAGTTTGCTGAAGGTAATACTGGTAAGTGAAGGTTTGCTAAAAGTAATACTGGTAAGGGAAGGTTTGCTAAGAGTAATACTGGTAAGGGAAAGTTTGCTAATAGTAATATTGGTAAGAAGGTTTGCTAATGTTAAAGGTAGTAACGGAAGATTTCCTAATGGTAAAGGTGGTAAGGGAAGGTTTACTAATGGTAAAGGGATAACTGAAGGTTTCCTATTGGTAAAGAAGTAACGGAAGGTTTCCTAGTGGCTAAGTTGTAAGGGAAGGTTTACTGATGGTAAAGGTGGTAAAGGAACGTTTAGTAAGCCAGCTCACTATAGACTAGGCTTCATGCTCTACATATCAATAAGACACGTACGTTATTGTTCTTATGTGGAAATATTGTAGCTGATGTCACTCACGCCTGAAGAAGGTTCACTTTACAACTTCCAATTATGGTGGGGTTACAACGACTCTCCTTAGATGCTGAAGCGCATTTTAGAAGATAAACCAGGGTTACTCCTAGCTGTAGTGCAATGCAAATGTTGTTAGTACGTTCACTGCTATGGGGAACAATATTTAAATACTGTGCAGCTCTTCTTTTAAATCGGTTAATATTATTGTTATTTTCTGAATCCTCTTAAATAAGCAAAAATAACTGCATTCCAATCACTATAGCTGATTTTCTTGTTACTTAACCTGCATATCTGCTCCAAACCCTGGGTGTGTCACTTGACAAGCGAGTGTTAAATAATCGGTGCTGTCTGTAAGTACGTTATTTCTGTGGTGTCAGTAATTTTGTTTAGAACATTAAAAAAAATATCAAATATGTCTGAATAGAAGCTTGTGTTTTTACCTGTGAGTCATATCTGCATATGCGCGTGTAGATGTGTGTGATTGCGGGCATTATGTGATGTGTCCATGAGTGTGATTGAGTGCGTGTATGTGATGTGTTCATGTGTGTGATTGAGTGCGTGTATGTGATGTGTTCATGTGTGTGATTGAGTGCGTGTATGTGATGTGTTCATGTGTGTGATTGAGTGCGTGTATGTGATGTGTTCATGTGTGTGATTGAGTGCGTGTATGTGATGAGTTCATGTTTGTGATTGAGTACGTGTATGTGATGTGTTCATGTGTGTGATTGAGTGCGTGTATGTGATGTGTTCATGTGAGTGATTGTGTGCGTGTATGTGATGTGTTCATGTGAGTGATTGTGTGCGTGTATGTGCTGTGTTCATGTGTGTGATTGAGTGCGTGTAGGTGCTGTGTTCATGTGAGTGATTGTGTGCGTGTATGTGATGTGTTTATGTGAGTGATTGTATGCGTGTGTGTGATGTGTTCATGGTAGTGATTGTGTGCGTGTATGTGATGTGTTCATGTGTGTGATTGAGTGCGTGTATGTGATGTGTTCATGTGTGTGATTGAGTGCGTGTACGTGATGTGTTCATGTGTGTGATTGAGTGCGTGTATGTGCAGAGTTCATGTATGTGATTGAGTGCGTGTATGTGCTGTATTCATGTGTGTGATTGAGTGCGTGAATGTGCTGTGTTCATGTGAGTGATTGAGTCAGTGTATGTGATGTGTTTATGTGTGTGATTGAGTACGTGTATGTGCTGTGTTCATGTGAGTGATTGTGTGCGTGTATGTCCCGATGTATGTGAGTCAGCACCTGTGTAAGTGAATGCGTACACGATTGTATGCGTGAATGCATGTGTATGATTGAGTGCGTTCGTGTTTGAGCATACATGTATGTAAGTGAGTACGTGCATATGAATGATTGCGTGTGTGTATGAGTCATATTCTTCTTCTTATGATCACCTCTTAATGTTTACACCATGAGACAAGATCTCGTGTTGATATCAAACTTTGTTTCGAGATCCTTTTCTTGAGCTCTGTACAATTTGAAGCATAGTGTTGAATCACTGGAGAAGGGTACATTCCCAAACTGGTCACACAGGATACAGTCTTGTGACACATGCTCAGCAATGTGTTCCCTCAGTCCACGAGCAGATTTGGGAAGCAGACATGCGAAACATGTATATTTCTGCTCAATATGGTGTCCTATTCTGGACAGAAGCAATGGTGACTTGCCGCTGCCAGACCAGAGTGTGATAGGCGTCGTTTGATTGGTTGTTGATCTCTTCTGACTTCCGAGATGACTTTATTTTTTTTCAAAAGTGTAAAAAGGAATGTGTACGCACTCACACATACCGTCTGTTCTAGAAATTAAAAAAATGACTTCATGTCATTCAAAATCTCAGAACACCACGTTCGGATTTGCTAATAATGACCAAGGTAAATACAGGTGAAGTGAAATGCCGAATGTTGGATAAATAAACGTGTACCTATGTTTGCTGTTAGAATAAACAGCTGTCATGTTTATTAAAATAACAGACAAACAATTAAGAATATAACAAACATTCATATATATATCTTTAGTTACTTGCAGTTGTAGCGCATAATTTTCGTATTTTGAAACGGGGGTGAAAGATAATTCTACCCCAGTGTTGCCGGGACAGGGAAATGAAACATAGAAGGATGAAAATGTAAACTTCCCCAGCGTGTTGTAAGATGGGCATAATAAGGGTTCGGAAATGGGCTGGTTACCTCTACCGTATCACAGCCACCATGTTTTCAACCCTCTGCTGAGGAAACTATGAGTCGGAGGATAATGACATTTTGCAAACGTGACGGTTGGTATGTGCTGTTTACATTAGATGTGACGTCATCATACGCATCGTATGTATGTTCACTTGTTGCAGTTTGGTCCGGTTTCATTTGAACACGTCTCGTATATTGCTCCAGGCTAGTCCCTTGGCAGGACATCATCGTCACGGCTATTTCCAGCTTACGTTAGAGCTGGGATCTGAACAAGAACATCTACCCCTGTAGAAGTACAGGTCAACTACACTGCGTGTTGAAATAACATCCGACCAATCTGCAAGAAATGCAGGTCTACTAAGACTAAGACTAACGTAGACATAAGAATGTTAATCCAGCATAGACACACAAGTATAGCATGCACACAAATACACGCGTACATACACACACACACACACACAAACTATAAACTGTGTTACGACCTTATTGTCTTCGTCAATTAAAATGGTTAAAACATGATTTTTAAAATAACTAACCGGGAGTTAAAAAATAGAAGTATTCATTTAGACAAGTGTACCGGGCAGTTTGGTCTAGCTCAAATACCAACACAAATAGCAACAAAACAAACAACAAACATGGGGCAATGAGCAGAACAACATAGAACAATTTTAAAAGTCTAACTACCATTAACACCTATATTGTTGTTGTTTGTGTTGGTGCTTGTGTTGTTGTTTGTGTTGTTGTTGTTGTTTGTGTTGGTGCTTGTGTTGTTGTTTGTGTTGTTGTTGTTGTTTGTGTTGGTGTTTGTGGTGTTGTTTGTGTTGGTGTTTGTGGTGTTGTTTGTGTTGGTGTTTGTGTTGTTGTTTGTGTTGGTGTTTGTGTTGTTGTTTGTGTTGGTGCTTGTGTTGTTGTTTGTGTTGTTGTTGTTGTTTGTGTTGGTGTTTGTGGTGTTGTTTGTGTTGGTGTTTGTGGTGTTGTTTGTGTTAGTGTTTGTGGTGTTGTTGTTGTTTGTGTTGGTGTTTGTGGTGGTGTTTGTGTTGGTGTTTGTGGTGTTGTTTGTGTTGGTGTTTGTGTTGTTGTTTGTGTTGGTGTTTGTGTTGTTGTTTGTGCTGGTGCTTGTGTTGTTGTTTGTGTTTGTGATTGTGTTGTTGTTCGTGTTGGTACTTGTGTCCGTGTTGAAGTGGCTTAACTTATTATGTTGTTTTTTTCCCGGGCAAATGTGTTTTAATGTCCGTTTAAGAAGGAACACGAGAAACAAGCTTCAGAGAATATTCGACATATAAATCGGGTCAGTAGAGGAGTTAAATGAGGCCATGCACGTTCTGTGACATCCAGAACATGCCATGTGTGTCAAAGGGAAACGTTTGGGACAGACGACTCCTTGTATTAGGATAAAAGCATGTTGTGTTCGTCAGGTTAGCAAGGGCGGGGTCGAGTGTTGAAGTCGTCTGATCATGCCAGACCACAGTCCTATGTTAGTCAGTCTGGAGACTGGTGTTGAAGTCGTCTGATCATGCCACGCCACATTCCTCTGTTAGTCTGGAGACTGGTGTTGAAATCGCCTGATCATGTCACATCATTTTCCTCTGTTAGTCAGTCTGGAGACTGGTGTTGAAGTCGCCTGATCATGTCACATCATTTTCCTCTGTTAGTCAGTCTGGAGACTGGTGTTGAAGTCGCCTGATCATGTCACCTCATTTTACTCTGTTAGTCAGTCTGGAGACTGGTGTTGAAGTCGCCTGATCATGTCACCTCATTTTCCTCTGTTAGTCAGTCTGGAGACTGGTGTTGAAGTCGCCTGATCATGTCACATCATTTTCCTCTGTTAGTCAGTCTGGAGACTGGTGTTGAAGTCGTCTGATCATGTCACATCATTTTCCTCTGTTAGTCAGTCTGGAGACTGGTGTTGAAGTCGTCTGATCATGTCACATCATTTTCCTCTGTTAGTCAGTCTGGAGACTGGTGTTGAACTCGCCTGATCATGTCACCTCATTTTCCTCTGTTAGTCAGTCTGGAGACTGGTGTTGAAGTCGCCTGATCATGTCACATCATTTTCCTCTGTTAGTCAGTCTGGAGACTGGTGTTGAAGTCGCCTGATCATGTCACATCATTTTCCTCTGTTAGTCAGTCTGGAGACTGGTGTTGAAGTCGCCTGATCATGTCACATCATGTTCCTCTGTTAGTCAGTCTGGAGACTGGTGTTGAAGTCGCCTGATCATGTCACATCATTTTCCTCTGTTAGTCAGTCTGGAGACTGGTGTTGAAGTCGCCTGATCATGTCACATCATTTTCCTCTGTTAGTCAGTCTGGAGACTGGTGTTGAAGTCGTCTGATCATGTCACATCATTTTCCTCTGTTAGTCCGATCAGAGAATGATGTTGAAATTGTACGATCATTTCGTGCCACTGTCCTCTGTTAGTCCGATCAGAGAATGATGTTGAAATCGTATGATCATGTTACCTCATTGTCCCATGATAGTGCAAGGTGGCGGTCTTGTCGTACCATCTCCTCCTTTGTATTTTGCTCAGGCAACCATTTCCGAAAATATGTACATTTTTCCTAAGTGCATTTGTTGTCCTCGATGTTCCATAGCCATTCAATGCAACGGGTTTTACATTGGATCTAAAAAAAAAACTAATTTGATATTATTTATAGTTTTTGTTTTTTTCATTTCAACAAGGTCTCTAATGTATTAAGAGCTCTTATACCATTATAGTTCTGAACTGAATATTCTCTGTACCAAATTGCTACCAAAATATATGAACGACTCCACATTCTGAAGAAAGATGACTCTATAGACAATCATCTATGGCGATTGGAAAAGCCTGATCAATAGATTATATATATATATATATATTGCCGTTCGTGTGTGTATATGTTCTTGTGTATATGTGTGTGTGTGTGTGTGTGTGTGTGTGTGTGTGCGTGCGTGCGTGCGTGCACATTTTCATCCATTTTTCTCATATCAGTCTGATTGTTGATGTCTGTTTTTTCATACTAGTCTGTTTTTTAACAAAAGTGATTTTTTTTTATGTTGTTTTTTTCGGTCATATTTTGGTATATACAGAATCCATTTTTATTATAATTTCAGTCTGCATTTGCCATTTGTCTATTTTTACAAGCTTTTGTTTAACTAGGCTTGACCGTTGTCTGCGTGGACGTCTTGCTTTTATTTTAACTTTCTCAGTAATCTTAAATTATGTACACAGACTCTACGAGAGCGACCTGGTTATCTGTCAAATTTTACTAGAATACTTCTCAACATTAAAAAAAACATGTCTTAGTATTTGTATATAAACGAGTATCTATATATATATATCGTATGTAGCATGTCCTTTATAGAATGTTTCTGAGATTCAATTTTCTTTTCACATCATTGTTTCTGAGATTCAAGTTCATTTTTTTCACAACATTATGTTTCTGTGATTCAATCCTGTTTTTTTTTCACTTCCCAATGTTTCTGAGATTCATGTTCATTTTTTCACACCATTCTGTTTCTGAGATTCAAGTTCATTTTTTCACACCATTTTGTTTCTGAGATTCAAGTTCATTTTTTTCACATGATTTTGTTTCTGAGATTCAAGTTCATTTTTTTTTCATATCATTCTAATTCTGAGATTCGTCCTTTTTTATACTTCGTTCTGTTTCTGATATTCAAGTCTTTTTTTCCATTCACTATGATTCTGATATTCTAATCCGTTTGTCATATCAATCTGTTTTTATTGACGAAAATCTAGTATTAAACGTTATCTTATATCAGTCTCCTTTCTCGTGGTCTATTTTTTCAATACTGGAGTGTATTTATTCAGTTTCCAGTGGTATTTCGCTGCTATCGTTCTCTTGCATCTTCGTCCTAGGCCAAACATAAATACGTTGCTCTACATTCGTTCTGTCGTATTTAGAAGAGCTCAGGCTTTCGCTTGCCTTACCATCTTCTAAAAGCTCTCCGTAATCGAAAGTTAATTAACCAAATTGAAATCGTCTGGAGAGGTAACTCATCCTCTCATGCTTGGTCGCTCACTCAAACGAGAAGGAGGGATAGTTCACTCTGTCCCGTTAACTCCACTTTCCCACGTGCTGGAGGATAGCCGCACCTGGTTCATTACACGTGATCAAATAAACAGAGGGACTTCCTGCCCTACTGATGGGACACACACACACACACACACACACACACATACACACGCACTCGCAGACATTCTCTTGATTCCAGGCTGTACTGCAACTGATCGTCCGTACATTCTCCATTAGTGACTGGAAAACATAAACAGATCCAAGTACAGATCGGTAACTGACGTGTTCAGGCAGAATTTGTCATCACCGGCTGGGGGAGTGAACACGGCATTAAATGAAAACAACAAAGTCATCTTCTTCTTTCTTGTTTTTTTTCGTTGTTTTCCTGCTTGGGCCTTTTAGCGTCAGGCTGCGAAGAGGTTTCCTGACCGGGCCCTAGTATGTACTTTGTACACGGGGAGCTTTACTGCTTCTCTTATTTTCACTATCCATATTTTGTGTGGTCGGCCTTTGGCTTTTTATCCATTGTATTTGTATTTGAATAGCATTTCTTTCTCGTGGATACTCTCTGGTGTTAGTTTCGT
The DNA here is from genome assembly GCA_036924085.1 of Ariolimax columbianus. Taxonomy (NCBI): domain Eukaryota; kingdom Metazoa; phylum Mollusca; class Gastropoda; order Stylommatophora; family Arionidae; genus Ariolimax; species Ariolimax columbianus. The sequence goes on along the minus strand of JAVGWX010000016.1, from coordinate 66,215,623 downwards.
CACATTTCCGGACCATTTGGTTTCTTGTCTCCTGATAGGGTTTAGCGAAGTCATAGTAAAGGAAACTATGATGACCATTAGAACACCTGGGCCACTCAAGATAAGTGTAAATGATATTGCTATTCAACAGGTCCATGAGTTCAAAGTATTTAAGCGGTATTTTTTCAGCAGACGGTAGGATCGACAGGGAAATCGAGACTAGGTGTCAGAAAGCATCTGATGTGACTTATCAGCTGTCCCCACTGCTTAGACACCCGAGCATTAGTTTGGTAGCATAGCAGCGGGTGGTAAACAGTATAATTATGCCGACTCTGTGCTATCACAACATGGGCTTCTGTCCATGCAGAATTCCGAAGTGGGAAACGAAGTGCTCGAGGAAGGCCGTCAGTGTTACCAGGAGAGACAGAAGGCGGAACGACGACATTGGAAGTATGGTCGGCACTACGGCTTGTGCCGAATACATTTCCAGACAGAAAGTAAGTTGGTTTGGTCATCTAGTGGGAGTGTACTTTCGTAAACTCCCACTGATGGCTTACAACGCTGGTAGATCTGGCTATAGGGCAAGAGGGTGGCCATGATGCAGGTGGATAGATGCCATTAGAGTTATCGTGCAGCGGCACGGACTCACATTGACCGACGCAACTGACTTGGCGCAGGCTAGACGACTTAATCTTCCCACAACGCTCAACGGCAAGAGCGAAAAGAGAACTAACTAACTAATTAACTATATATAGTAAAAGAATTTGGAAAAATAAAAATATTAATATATTTAAAAAATTTGAAAACCTAATCCCGTAGCAACGCGTTTCTCAAGCTTCTAATTGTGGTGGGCTGACGCGGTTGTATCTATTGCAACTTCGTCCCGTTTTTTGGTTATTGATAATTCTTATTTTACAACAACCAACAAACTACCATTTTTTGTCTGAAAACTGGCCACTGCATACTATTGGACAATTAATTTGAGCTCAAGATATTACAGGTAGCGAGTGCTAACCTGGAGTTCAGATCACCATACTGATCAAGACCTGACCAGATAAAACAGAGCTGACATATTCACTCCCCGGACCTGGGAAGGTCTGAGGACTTTAGTCCCAGCGACGGAACTACAGATCTATCATGACTAACAATTCTGATCGCAGAAAATAGAAGGACAGGGTAAAAATAAGATAGAGAAAAATAAAAAAAAGGTTATTTTCAATATCTTTAATTTGCATTTTTACTGTAATAATTTATATGTAAAGTGTTTCATCTGTTAATATGTGAAAAATATTGTGAACATGATATTTTGATCGACAGACAATCGTCTATTATGTACAACATTGTATTTAACTTGATAAAACCGATGTCCGTTTGCGCAGACTTCTATGTTCCTTATTCCAACCAACTTCCCTAAAACCTAGAGAGCTGGAATTATGTACACAGCCTCCTCTACAAGTGCAACATGTTAATCTATCAAATTGTTACGGATACTGATACAGCTTGCTAATGACAAATTTTACTTAACTTGACAAGACAATTGTCCGTTTGCGTGGACTTCTATTTATCCTATATTAACAAATGTCCCTATAAACTAGAGAGATGAAATTGTGTACGCAGTCCGTAGTTGTGCGACCTGTTAGTCTATTGTTACACTCATGTGATCCCAAAACAAACCCCACAAAAACTTGTCAGAATAAATAAAAGCTGGTAGCGAAAATACAATGTAGTTTTTGTTTCAATAGTTATATGTTTAAAGACTTTCGAATGCGAGACCCAATCAGATTGTTGTTGTTTGGAAGCCCATAATGAGTAAGTTTACTCCTTTGTGCTCCATGACAGAGACGTTAAGTGAGGGGTTGCAGTAGCTTTTCTCACATCCCGAGCGTGCTGTTGAACGTTGACCGGGTTACCTCCATGGGGTTGTGCTATGTTTGGCTTCATTTGCGTGTCTCTCACTACTACGAGGACCACGTCGATACCTCACCTCATTAGCCAGGCTGCCATGAAAACTGCCCGTTACCAGGAAGGGCTGAGAGGAAGCCAAGGTGAAGGTCTTGGCCAGTATGTTTTGCCTGAGCATACGTTAGTCTTCCTCGCAACCTAAAAAGGTAACATACATGCATAGTGATTTCATGACGACTTTTGTGGGCTGGTCACTGCGGGCTAACAGACTGCATCAATCTACGGACGATCAGTGTAGGAAGTACAAACGTCGAAGACGCTGCTGGCAGGGATGAAGTGTAATGATTGATTAGCATTTTCATCCCGGTGAAGAATAGGATCACAACTATAGTTGGCTTCTTTAATTTAAGCCTTTATCGGAGTATTTTTAGTTTCGGTGACGACAGTAATAATTGTTTTACAAAATGAGCGTGAAGAAGAAGAAGAAGAAGAAGAAGAAGAAGAAGGCGAAGAAGAAGAAGAAGAAGAAGATGGTAGTGGAAAATAGGAAGATTAAAAGAAAACAAAGAAGAAGAGAAGAAGATGAAGGAGACGACAAAAAGCAGAAAGAGGAAAAAAAGTAATGGATAGAAGAAGCGGAAGAAGAGGAGCAGATGGGGAGAATAAGTGAAGAATGCGCCAGAAGAAGAGAAGGAAGACAAAGAGAAAAGAGAATAACAAGAAGAACACGTAGACGAAGAAGAAAAAAACGATTAAAATAATAAAATGAACAAACAATAACAAAGAAGAAGACGATTAGGAAGAGAAAGAAACCGAAGAAAGAAGAATCAGAATCAGAAGAAAAAAAACCGAAGAAGAGGAAGAAGAAGAAGAAGAAGAAATACAAAAAAGAAAAAAAATCAAGATATTTGAGATAAAAAAAGAAGAAGAACGAAGAAAAAGAATAAAAGAGGAGAAGAAGCAGAAGAAACAGAGCAGATGTGGAGAATAAGTGAAAAGAAGAGGCATAAGAAGAGCAAGAAAAAGATTTTTTTAATTAGAAGAAGAAGAAGAGGAAGAGAAATAAAGAGGAAAGAAGAATCAGAAGAGGAAGCAAAGAAACAGAAGAAGGAAGAAGAGAAGGAAGAGCTAAAAGAAGAAGAACAAGAAAGAAGCAACAGAAGAACAAAGAAGAAGAGAGAAGCGCAAAATAATACAGAAGAAGAGGGGGAAATAAATCGAATAATAAGAAGAAGAAATATTCACAAGTGTGTGTCCTACGGATACATTTCTTAATTAAACAGTTTCCTGGCAATGTTTCTATGTCATTGTGGCAAGCAAGGTGAAACTGTTATGTCCCTAGCACAAGCTATGAACTCTATCTGCTACATGTGTCAAATAAAGTGTACTGGTAGAGAATGCGTCGGGGATGATGTGTTAGTGGCTTCATTGTACTATGTGTCATATATCTTTTAGACGTGCCCTATCCATTTCCCTTCCTCGCTATATTAAACAGGCCCGCGGACAGCTTATCTGTTGTTGTTGTTGTTACAGATCGCGCAGCATCCGGGCTCTCGCCCTTTGACCCAATGCCATGTAATGGTATCTGCACGTGTTTATCAGCTGTTGTCTAGTGTCATACAAAGTGTTACATGTATCTGGCCACGGAGAACGAAGAATTTACCTAAAATCATTGAGCGCTGAGCACTCAAAGAGATGATGATCAACGGTTTCATATGGGTGTGTACACAGCTGGCACTCAGGAGTATGTTGTGTTTGGACTCTGTTTAGGTGTTTGTTTAGTGGGATGTGTTGGGTACTCAGTCGGAAAATGATGCTGATCCTTGCTTGTGAGTTGATTTACACTGTCATTTGGACATATATGTCTGTAGACTTCCCTTCCCGTGTTTGCCATGGCCCATCTGTTCATCCAAGTTTCTTTGTTTGCTGATCGTATGGGCTGTTTGGCTGTTTGTAAAGTTGTTGTGTATTTTTCTGTTCTTGTCTTGATCCCTCCTTAGCTAGTCTTTCTGCATTGCCCTTGCCTATTGTGCTAGAGAATTCAGGGATCCACTGCAGAAAAAATTTGATGTCCTTATCTAACCCCTTTTTGTGTATATGTAAACTTGGTGGCGCCTCATCTCTAGTTTTCAAACAAACCGATTGATCCAAATTCAAGTTTCTGTATGTTTTCTGTTTGTCTATTTGCAATAATATACAGTCTTTATTAAATAGTCATTTTATTGTATGCATTTATGATCGTACGAGAACTCATAGGAACGTTTAGCTGATTTGTAGATTACCCTGAAGCACTGTTTGAGAAGCGCTGTCCGGGACAGTGCAGCTGAAGGTCACTTGAATGGAGTTACAATCCCAAGAACATCAGAGGGGGACAGTGGAACCTAACACGAAATCAACAACTCAGATTTAAACTCTGTGCCAGGCATATTGTAAGTCAGCTTGACCCAGGGACAGATGACCTCTGAGGAACTCTCGGGGTTCTAATGTCAGCCCTGCCACATGTGTATTTGTTATTAGTGGCATTGGTCTCACGGCAAGGTCACGCTGGAACAACATTCCAAACCAACGTTAGACCAAAGCTTTTAGTTCTGTCACGAAGTCATAGAGATAGAGACGGCTGGAAAATCTGTTGTGTGCTCGACGTAGTATGAAGATGATCACTTGGTTTCGTGTCGCAAGTTGTTGATAATCAATATCTCTTAGATGGCTAATGTGGCTTTTTTAATTGCCTCAGTCCTTTCCTTGAGTAGGCTGATGTATCATATAGCTGCAGATTATTGATCGAGAAGATTGTGTTGTCTTTGCACCATTTTAACCATGTCAGAATGTCATATCATCATTCTAAGGTTGTCTGACTCAAAATGTGCATTTATCATCATCATCTGCATCACATCACCATCATCATCATCACCACCCTCATCATCACCATCATCACTATCATCAACATCACCATCATCATCACAGCATCATCACAATCATCCTCATCACCATCAACATCACCATCATTACCATCACCATCATCATCACCATCATCATCATCATCTTATCACCACTATCATCACCATCACCATCATCACCATCATCATCACCATCACCATCATCCTCATCACCATCATCATCACCATCATCATAATCACCATCACCATCACCATCATGACCATCATCATCACCACCATCATCACCATCATCACCATCACCATCATCACCACCATCATCATCACCATCACCATCACCATCACCATCATCACCATCATCACCATCATCACCATCATCACTATCATCAACATCACCATCATCATCACAGCATCATCATCATCATCATCTTATCACCACTATCATCACCCTCACCATCATCATCATCACCATCATCATCATCATCACCATCATCATCATCACCATCATCATCGCCATCATCACCATCATCATCACCATCACCATCATCATCATCACCATCACCATCATTTTCTTCTATCCACCTGTGTTGGCAGACGTGGGGAGATGTTTTATTCCGTGTTTTCTGTGTGCCTCACTTACACCCTCATATCCATATTCTCCGTGATCTATCTCCTGCTCTTTACCCATCATGTCGGGAGTTGTAGATCCGAATAACTGGTAGATGTGGTTGCATTCTTGTCAGGTGTCTGAATTATTTTATTCCTTTCCACGCAATCCATGTACGATGTTGGACTCACCCTCTCTCTGATTTCCTCTTATCCTGTTTTGTCCACCCATGTGTTTCCAACCGCTTTTCTGAATTATCTAATGTTACATTCCATGATATTTCTTTGTTGTGTCTTGGTGATAGTCCATGTCAGACACTGACATCAGAGAGTTGGTATACAATACTGTTAATAAACTTGTTTCTTTGTTTCCACTCGGATGTGTTTGTGTATTAATAATGGTGAGAGCTAATAGAAAACTTAATTTGCTTACTGTTTTCATGATTGAACCTCTCTATCCATCCTGCCATTGTGTGCGAACATGCTACCAAGAATTTGAATGTTCTTACATGTTGGTTCTGTGCTTTTCACCTGCATATTTAACGTCTTCATTATTAGGCTGAATTTCATTAACTCTGTCTTTGCGTCACATTATAAATGACGCAGGTAGGGAACGACGTGGGCTAGTGGTTAAGTGACACGCTCACAACTTGAAGGTGTTGGGTTCGATCCCCATCACAGCACCGGCTGTTACCCTGGGGAAGCAAACCCTTAAAAAATGCAGGAGGAAGCAGACCCTTACATACAATGAATGCTGAAGTCGGACGCACTGGGCCGACAGGCGCAAAATAAAAAATACAGTGCAACGCACACCGCCTTTGGGGATCAGAGAAATAAGGCGAACGCAAAAAAAAATAAAAAAATAAACTGACGCAGGCATTGTCATTGTCATTTAAATATTATGGAAGGTCATGCTCATCTGATCATCTGCAAGAGGGAAAGCTCGTTAATTATGGTTTCTAAGTTTACTTCAGTTGTTATTCTGTCCATTCACAGTGAATAAAAGTGCTGATTGTACACATCCCAGATTATGTACCCATAATATTACACATCGTAGAATGTGTCTATATTAGCACATACATATTTACTTAGAATATTGTTTTAATGTTTTACGAATTTAATAGCAATAGAAAAATCTTGATAGATTTAAGAACTTGAATACACATTTTGTTAAAAGATATTACTGGGTGTCTCAAAGTTTTATTAAGCTATGTGTATTTGTAAAGTTGCTCCCTGGTACGCCAACAGCTACTAATAAGTCACACAGCTCCACCCATCAACTACAAAACACTTGCAAAATCTTAGTTGGTTGTTTGGTTATTGATCCAGCAGCCTGTGGGCTCCTGTCCTTTGGCCCAATGCCACATAGCGGTATATGCAAGTGTTTGTGAGTTGTTGTTTACCTCTGTACATAGAGTTCAATTGTCCAGGCCTTGGAGGAAGATCCCTTCTCCTTAGCCAGTTTGCGATGCTGCAGCCTTTTATCCAGGATCAAAACGTGAATGTTGAGAAGGTGCATACCAGTTCTGGGTCGCTGACCCCGGCACTACCAGTCAGCTTTTGGTCTTTGCCTGCTACAGCTCCTGCACTGCTCAGCATCTTCATCACAGCAGACTATGTACACTACAACACCACTTCAAAACATCATTTTTAGAACCAACGCCGAAGAACGAGAAGGTAAAGCTATGTTTCGTAACGCATCTTTACTTTTTCAAAGTGAAAGAAAAAGATGTTGAAATAGAACAATTATGTAAAAATAATAAAAACATTCGTTAAAAACAAATGAGCAAGACAGATCTCAGCAGCGAACGTGATGGGACGTACATCAATTGAGGTGAGGAAAATGTACAAAAATCGTGACAGCGTTACAGATGAGGGAGAAAAAAAAGACTTGGCACTAATCGAAGGCGTGTTTCATATTTCCATATAGCCTGCTTAGATGGGATTTACCTAATAAACAAGAAATCAGCCTGGATAATTGACTGGAAAATTAGACAAAGAAAACAGCAACGCTAGCGCGCTTTCAGTATGTTTGAAATAATGTTAAAGGTTTGAAAGTGCTCATACAGTAAATATTTATGAAAAGCGGATTATTATTATTATTATTATTATTATTATTATTATTATTATTATTTTTATAAATAATCTTGTCCGTTGTTCGTTCTCAAACTAACGTCTGGAAAGGGCTTTGCGAGTAGCTGGATGTAGTACGGGAGACGAATTGCGTTGTGTTGTAGTTTACAGATTGACTGCGATAATTACACTTTTAGGTCTACCACATCAGCCTTCTTCTTCTTCTTTGTTCGTTCTCAATAACCCGATATCAAGACCTGAACAAAGCTTTGCAAGTAGCGGAATGTAGTCCAGAAATCGGAATGCGCTGTGTCGTGGTTTACAGTTTGACTGCGATATTTGGACCTTTTGGGCCAACACATCCGACTTCAGCAAGAATTTTTCAGTACCGGGTTGCAGTTCCTCTTCGATCCTTTCTCATTAGCCAGTCTGGCCTGCTGCAGTCTGTTATCCAGGATCACCGCGAGGAGGTGTAGAAGGGTCTAGGCAGCTCTGGTACGCTGACCCTGACGCTAGCAGTCAGCTATGGGGTTGCTGACCGCGGCAGTTCTGGCGCTGATCAGCGTCTTGATCCCCTACCACATCCGACTTTAGCATGCCATTTTTTGGTCTCTGGTTCCCTCTTCAATCCCTTCTCCTTAACTATTCTGCCTTATTGCAGCCTGTTTTCCATGATCACTACGTGGAGGTGGAGAAGGGTCTTGGCTGCTCTGGGTTGCTGGCCCTGACGCTAGCAGTCATCTTCGGGTTGCTGGCCCTGACGCTAGAAGTCATCTTCATGTTGCTGGCCCTGACACTAACAGTAATCTTCGGGCTGCTGGCCCTGACGCTAGCAGTCATATTCGGGTTGCTGGCCCTGACGCTAGCTGTTATCTTCGGGTTGCTGGCCCTGACGCTAGCAGCCATCTTCGGGTTGCTGGCCCTGACGCTAGCAGTCATCTTCGGGTTGCTGGCCCTTACGCTAGCAGTCATCTTCGGGTTGCTGGCCCCTACAGCTCATGCACTCCGCATCATCTTGATACCATCTATAGATGTTGTTCTTTTCCGAAGATTCTACTTCAATGCACTCTGGACATACCCAATCAGGGTCTCTGTGTAGATCAGTAAATACCTTAGTGTGTATGTGCTGATGTTTCCTACCGCTCGTTGGTTGTACACACTTCTACTCTGTTCTCTCTTGCACCCCAGCCTGTTCGATCATCACTCGATATCAAAGATCCGCAGTCTGTGGGTCACATATTAATCTATTGCCGTGTGATCATCTAACAGACGGTCACTGTCAGACTTCAAAGTGTCACTTATAAGTCTACTGATACCGGTGAAGTCAGGATGTCAGTTATTTTTATGTATGAACCCCAGAACGATCAGGTCGGTAGATCCATGCCAGCCCCTCCAGGTTTGATGTCTCTACAGCTGTCATCCGCTCATACCATTAGCGAGTCTCGCTGTATTTTTCCGAACTAAGGATCAGATGAGTGATCCGAAGAGGGGTCGCAGCCAGAGGTAATTGCAAGAAAAGTACAAACAACAGCGGCGCTTACTCGGATGAAACCTATATGGCAAGACAAGCGGGTCAGCCTCGGTATAAAAGTTAGACTAATGCGCTCTTTGAGGATCTCAATATTTATGTATGCTTGCGAGACCTGTGCCATTACAGCAGATATTCAGGACAGAATACATGCAATGGAAATGAGGTGCTATAGAAAACTCCTAAATGTTACATACAAAGATCGTGGTACGAACGTAGAAATACGACAGAGAGTTGAAAACGCTATTGGTCCTTTTGAAGATCTGTTCACAACAATCAAAAGACGAATGATGTCCTGGTGCGGGCACATTGCGAGGTCCAACGGAATTACCAACTCGATACTCTTTGGTTCCGTACCGGGACAGAAAGGGCGAGGACGTCCAAGGAAAAGGTGTGTGGACAACTTCACTGAATGGTCAAGGCTTCGTCCCGGTGAGATACGACAGGCGGCGGCAGACAGAGAAAAATGGCGTGGGATTTTGGGAGTATCTTCAAGTGTGCCCAACGACCTGATGGGTTACGGGATGAACTGACTGACTGAATGATTAGGATTCTGAAACGATGGGGGTGAATGTTAAAGAGGTCTCAGATAACCATAGTAAAGCTGCTTGCAGTCTACTGCTTTCATGTCCATTCTCGAATTGGAGGTTGTTGTTCTGTATGAACCGCTCTACTCGGCGACGATCAGTCTTCGTGCTCTAGCTGAGAAGCCCCAGCTAGAATGCGCGCTATCAGTCATCAGCCTCGAGTTCTACCCTCCCGTTGCAACTCAGCATTTCGTGCCTTTGGTAATGATGACTCTTTCGTAATCTGTTATTCTATCGCCAGTGTGAACCAATTCTTCTCCCTGGACTATCGTCTCAACTGTAGCAACCTGTGCAGTTGTTCTATTTTACTGTGCCATTCATGGCTCTCCTCCCTTGATTCTGTAATCTTTGATGTTTGCAGTGTGGTGTGTTATTATATATACATTTCTTGCAATCTTATTTAGTTGCAACTGTACTATCCTTTTGTGTAGACGTCGCTTATGATGTAAACAGCACATACCAACCGTCAAGTTTGCCAATTTTCATTATTCTCCGATTAATAGTTTACTCTGTAGACAGTTGAAAACATGGTGGTTTTGATTCGGAATCCGTCCGCGGTTGATCAGCGAGCGGTGATTCGGTTTGTAGCAGCTGAAGGATGTCGACCATTTTACGTTCTTCGCAGAATGCAGGCAGTGAATGGTGACAACAGTGTGGCCAACGTAAGTTCCGGCGACGGTCCACACAAATTGCTGCATCAACTTTTATGATGTCATCATATGATGCAACAATATGCGTATGACCTGGTCTCAGAAGATCTTTCATTAAATCAAGTCCTTCTGTAAGCATCGTTGTTCAGTTCTTCACTGTTGTCTTCGACACACTTTTGTCACCACACACTGCCTTCTGCGCTAAATCCAGACAAGACCAGGGGATAATTCTCCGGCTACGTACATGTCCCAACAGACGTAGATGTTATCTGTACAACAAGTTCAAAATTGGCACTACAGATTTTGCTGCCTGCGGCATAGCTCCCATGAAGGCAGAACATATTTTGCAGTCCTGTCCACTGTATACCGACACAAGAAGTAGCTTTTGACAACAGCCAGTGTCCTTCCACGAGAAGCTGTACGGAAGTGTACAGAGCCTTGAGTCGACTGCTGCCCTCGTTAGAGTCATTGAAATTGAAGTCAGAAGACCAACGAGGAAGAAGAAGAAGAAGCTGTTAGAAACCGAATCATCGCTTGCTGATCAACTGTGGACAGATTCTGTGTCACACCCGCCATGATCTCAATGGTCTGCTTAGAAAACTATGAGTGGGAGGATAACAAAATTATGCAAACTTGACGGTTGGTATGTGCTGTTTACACCAGAAGTGATGTAATCGTACGCATCATACGTATGTTAACTTGTTGCAGTCTGGTCCGGTTTCATTTTTAACACGCCTCGTATTTCACCTGTTGCTGTCAGTACTGCAGCATGAGCAAACTGCAACCGTTCTGTTGCCTCTTACAAGTCTGTCAAGCTACACTACTGCTGGTACGGGTTCTGTTCTCTTCGTTAGCATGAACTTGACTTCATTCCAAGCGCACTTATAGGCGATTCGTTTCTTTTTAAATGGCGAAGGGTGTCCATGTTGTCGGTTCTTGTACGTTCATGGTTGTACACTCAATTGCTCTGCCCTCTAATATATGGCACTCCGCTCTAACTTCGTTTGATTTTTTTTCTACTTCTTCTTCTTCTTCTCCGTCTTCATCTTCTTCTTTTTCTTTTTATTTCCGCGTTCGTACTGAAACGGACATTTGTGACGTTGTGCCGTTGTTTACAGATGGACTGCGATATCTGCACGTTTCGACTCGACACATCAGAATTGTTTTTGTTGTTGTTGTAGTGAATGCCTACAATGAGTATGCTTACTTTTGTGTATGCCCTGAGAAAGACGTTAAGTGGCAAGTTGCAGTAGCTATCCTCACATTTCAAGCGTGCTAATGAAGGTGTACCCGGGTCCTCCAGGTGGTTGCGTAATGCGTGGGTTCATCTACGTGTCTCTCACTACTACTGGGAAAACGTCGATCCCCCACTTCATTAGCCAAAATTCAAGGAAAAACAGTCCGTTTCCAGGAAGAACTACGGAGAAGTCAAGGTGGGGATGTTTGCCAGTATAATGTGACTGACCCTGACTAAAATGCCTGATCAGTATGTAGTGACTGGCCGAGACTAATATGCCTGATCAGTATGTTGTGCATAATCAAACGTTTAGTCTTCCTCTCCACACATCCGATTCCAGCAGGAGTATCTGGGGACCGGATCTGCCTTCCCTCTTCGTTCGATTCCCTAATCTCATAGTCAGGCACTCTGGTCGATACCTAATTTTAATCTCTTAGCCTCATTGGTCGATCACTAATCTCATAGTCAGGCTGCCTGGTCAATCCCTAATCTCATAGTCAGGCTCCCTGGTCGATACCTAATATCATAGCCAGCCTCCCTTGTCGATCCCTAATTTCATAAGATCCCTGGTCGATCCTTAATCGCATAGCCTCCCTGGTCGATCCTTGATCTCATTGTCTCCCTGGCTGCTTCCCTAAACTCAAAGCATCACTGGTCGATCCCTAATCTCAAAGCCTCCATGGTCGACCCCTAATCGCATAGCCTCCGTGGTCGATCCCTAATCTCATGGTCAGGCTGCCTGGTCGATCCCTAATCTCAAAGCCTCACTGGTCGATCCCTAATCGCAAAGTCAGGCTGCCTGGTCGATCCCTAATCTCATAGTCAGGCTGACTGGTTGATGCCTAATCTCGTAGTCAGGCTGCCTGGTAGATCCCTAATCGCATAGTCAGGCTGCCTGGTCGAACCCTAATCTCATAGCCTCCCTGTTCGATCACTAATCTCATAGTCAGGCTCCCTGGTCGATCCCTAATCTCATAGTCAGGCTGCCTGGTCGATCACTAATCCCATAGTCAGGCTCCCTGGTCGATCCCTAATCTCATAGTCAGGCTCCCTGGTCGATCACTAATCTCATAGTCAGGCTCCCTGGTCGATCACTAATCTCATAGTCAGGCTGCCTGGTCGATCACTAATCTCATAATTCAGGCTCCCTGGTTGCAATCTTTTTCCAGAATCGCCACTTGGAGGTAGAATATGGTTTTGATCAGTAGACGTCACTGAGCCTGTTGCAAGCAGCCAGCTGCCAGCTGCTCATTCACTGCTGCATCGTAGCCTCCAGTTTGATTTCAGATCTCTATAAATTACTGATTCATCGTTCAACAGACGTGCATTTTTTCCCGCTCTACCTGCTCTGTCATTCAGAAGCTCAAGTACCGCTAAGCGGATTATTACTGTAAACATTTTTGTGTTTGTTCATTATTTTGAATATCTTTACCAGGACGCATTCCTCCTTACTCTGCTTGTATATAATATAGAATATCCTGTTCATTTCTTCCTATTTCTTTTAAATCTTCTCCAGGTCTCGGGAAAGCATATACATCTTCTGGAAAAGAGAACTGGCTGTGTTTGACGCACGTAAGATAGTTAAGTGTCGAAGAAGTGTAGTGGCGTAAGTGTGTTTCTTGATGTGTGTAAGGTAATCTGGTTGCGAAGGCTGCTGTATTGAGATGAAGGGATACAATCTTAATTGTACAATTTCGCAGCGTTTTCTTAGTTAAGTTATCAGTTATTGCAACATGCAGGATTGTCGTGAGAGATTTTGAGCAGATCTTGTAGCCACCTTCCGTATCCTATTTTCGTGTCCAAGGCACTATGTCACACTTCATTCTTCCAGTATCAAGTCACGTGGATTGCCATGTCACTGTCACTCAGCAGATTATCCATGCTATAAGTTTCCGGTAGGTTTGGGCAGATCATCAGATGGTCCTGGTTTTGTGTTACTCCACATTCGCATGTTTCATCATCCGTGTTTCCCCATCTTTTTATGTTTTTCCTGCCTCGTGATACACCAGTTCGAAGTCTATTTAGTGACTGCCATGTTACGTAGAGCAGAAGATGTCCAGGCGCTGGTTCCTACCATAACTCGATCAACGGGACATGTGTCAGCTGTTTCCAAGTTTCCATGGATCGATTTCCTTGACGTCTGTAGGGGCTGGGTTGAATGTAAGAAACTTCCTTTTGACTTAAGTCTTGCGCGCTGCACCTGCATAGAGTGTCTTTGCTCAGAGAAGAACATACGGTTGAGTAGAGTACATCCATGTACCCAACTTGTATAGTCACTATGTCAGAGGGCCCCTAAATGTGTGCGTGGCACCCGGGTGTATCGTGGCTGGTTACAGGGGTGCCGTGAAACAGTCAAATATTTTCATCACCTACGCACCACAACTGTTAAGTATACTCATTTGCTGATGTGTGTCGCCGTGGACAAATTGTAGTTACTGGACCGAAAAAGTGTGTACACCATTGAACTATGCCAAGACGTTTGATACTATATGTTCTTGTTGACTGCCCACAATGAGAAAGTAAACACTTTTGTGCCCCCTAAAAAGGGGGTTAACTAGTGGGTTGTAGAAGCTTTCCTCACATCTCACGCGTGATGATATAGATAGAGCTCGGTCCTCCATGCAGTTATGTTTTGTTTGCCTTCATGTGCGTGATATTCACTACTACGCGGATCACGTCGATCCACATCTCTTCACCCAGACTGCCTTGAAAACAACTTGTTTGCACGGAACGCTAAATGAAAGAGAGATAGTGGTATTGGTCAGCATATTGTGCCTGACCATGACGCGAAGTCTTATAAATTTTGTCCTACTGCTGAGTCACTAAGGAATAGAGGAGAAGTTATTATCACTTAAACAGAAAATGTACGAAAGCACAGTTTGTAGACTGGTACATGAAGGAGTACTGTCCGATAGTCTTATAACACAAACGGAAGGGAGGCAGGGAAGTCTATTGTCACCACTTTTGTTCCTGATAGCAAAAGAGTGGATTATGAAGATGTCAATGTCCGGAAAGAGAATTGGTATGCAGTGGTCACTGTGGCCACAGATGATCTGGATTATGCTCACGTCTTTGTTCTGCTGTTACACAGTCATAGCAGCTGCATGGAAAGCTAAATAAGGCGAGGGGACATTCAGTCCAATTTGGATTTAATATTATGATGCAGAAAATAAATCTGTTAGAAATCAATACTTAAAGTAAAATAGTCAGCCATGCTTGGAGATTTAGCACTTGAAGAGTAGACAACATAACTCTCTCGTCCTGAGCGACATTTGACTAGTGTCAAGACATTGTTGCGACGACTGGAGATAGCACATGATGCAGATTTGTCTTCAGGGTTTAAAACCAAATCATTTCTTGTAAAACGGTATCCCCTCAAGGTTTAGAATGTAGGATGACCAGGATGCTCATAATAAATTTAATAGGAAATTATAAGTACCAAATAATGTTCCAGATATTCACAAAGTAATGTCACAGAATAAAAGGCAAAGACCTTCACTTAGTGACAGACGCTCTGTCATTAATCCGCCTTACCTGAAGCACACAAAAGGCAGCGGAAATTGTGAAAGAAATCTATATGATCAAAATTGAGCGTTCAGATAATAGGAAGCATATTCACAGATGACTTCAGAAAGTACAGAGAAAACAAAGCAAGAACTCAACAAAAACATGCTGGGGGATACAAAATGTCACGATTAAGTTAAGTCAAAGCAGAAAAATATAACAATTATATTTAAATCAACTCACTGTTATCAGTGTTAGACCTGGGCTCCAACCATGGCGCATGAATGAAAGATCGCGACATGAGAAATGGTCAATGTTTCCATAGGCGACATAATTAGAAGTTGATAAATCTCACAGAAAGTGCGAGAACTTAAGAGCTCGATAGATCGCTTCTCACATGCATGCACAGATTTTGATCTTACAATAAGTCTCAACAAAACAAATGTGCTGAAATAGAAAGCAGAAACTACACCAAATCTTAACATCGTTATTTGTGAATTGGTAACTATGGACTATATCATTTACTTGTCGTCACTCATCAACAGCAAGCTCTCTCTCTAGAGCCAGAAATTGACAGTAGAATTGGCCGACCAGTTATGACATTTGCTAGTCTAACAACTGTGTTTGGAAAAACGTACAGCCTATAATGACAACCTGTGCCATAGTTTACATTGCGTGATTCGTCAGTACGCTCTTAAATGGTACAGAACATTGGATAATCTTTGCCAAGCAAGAACAAAGGCTTGATATCTTCCATCTACGGAGTCTGTGGTTCATTCTTGAAATTACATGGTGGGATAGAGTGACAAATGCAGAAGTGAATTCTTCCAACGATCTTTTAAGCATGTACACTCTCTTTGAACAGCGAAGACTACAATGGCTTGTTCACGTTCGTCTCAGAAAGATGGTCACATTCCCAAAGATATCATCTACTGACGGTTGCCTTATGGCAAAAGAACAATCGAAAAATCACAACTGAGGCTCAAAGATGTGTGCAAGCGTGACATGAAGGCACATGGCATGAGTCTGACATTCTGGGAAGATTAAACTGCACACCGATACAAGCGGGGATGTGTCCTGAAGAGGTTAAATCATGTAAGGTGAAGAGAAGCTCTTCTGACACGGTGATATGAAACGGCAACGCCACAAGCAAGAAGAAAATTGAAACAACTCAGCAGAGAGTTGACCACTCCAAGATAGGACCAACATATGATCAGACATCACTGACATCGGACACTATTACAGAAAGTGCGCACAGCATCGTGCATGTTATTTATTGACAAACAGACACTTAGCGAGTTGTAATGCATTACTATAAGGCATATCAGCCGCACGAGTCTGTAAAACAAGACAGATTGCACTCATAGCATTATGAAAATGAAAACTAGGACTGTTTGACTGCCTTAAATGAAAACCAGTTATGCATGGTTTAGAAATCACAACGACCACACAGACTTCACAGGAAAGAAAATTGCCCCTCCCTACGCCGTCTAAGCATATAAATGGGCAGATAAGCCGAGATGATTTCCACATTCCAAAATATATTTTTAATTTGTATATCTTTCCTATCTCTCTACATCAGCGAGTGATAGATACGTCTGCATTTATAAGAA
The DNA here is from genome assembly GCA_036924085.1 of Ariolimax columbianus. Classification (NCBI taxonomy): domain Eukaryota; kingdom Metazoa; phylum Mollusca; class Gastropoda; order Stylommatophora; family Arionidae; genus Ariolimax; species Ariolimax columbianus. The sequence goes on along the minus strand of JAVGWX010000016.1, from coordinate 66,199,050 downwards.
CATGAAAGAACCACAACTTTGGTTGCCCAGACTTCCCTCCCTGTGTTCATATTGGCCCATCTGTTGAGCCAAGTTTCTTTGTTTTCTTTTGGCGTTAGCTGTTTGGCTGTTTGCAGAGTTGTTTCTGTGTATGGTTGTTTTTGTATTGAGTAACGATAGCTGTGTTTATAAATTTGTATTTAAATTGTTGATTTAATTTGGGATATCACTTCTCAATTCCCTCTATCGCTAATTTCCGCATGATATCGTCAGGCTGATGTAGAGTGCCTCTAATTTTATTGTACGTTATTTCAGGTTGGGACTCAGACACTGTCTATGCTCAATCAGCCAGTGGCCTCTTCATTGCGTTTTCCAACATCAGCCAACGTATCACCACCGTCGCCAACTTCTGTGATAAACTGAGTTGGCGTGTCAACCGTTTGATGGAAGATTTTTATCTCTTCCATTTCAGGTCAAAAGGGTCCTTCGTTGTTTCCTAGTCGTTTAAAATCAATTATCTGGGCCTGTTTGATAGCCACATGTTAAGCATTAATCCATGATTCACGGACAGTCAATAATTACCGGATACCTGCAATATTAGTTGTTTGTCATACTCCGCCAGTTCATGTTCTCTTAACACAATGATTGGGACTCGATTTCATTCGTCTGGATCTATCTATCTATCTATCTATCTATCTATCTATCTATCTATCTATCTATCTATCTATCTATCTATCTATCTATCTATCTATATATCTATCTATATATCTATCTATCTATATATCTATCTATCTATCTATCCTCTGGATCTATCTATCTATCAATCTATCTATCTATCTATCTATCTATCTATATATCTATCTATCTATCTATCTATCTATCTATCTATCTATCTATCTATCGATCTATCTGTCTATCTATCTATATATTTATCTATCTATCTATTTATCTATCTATCTATCTATCTATCTATTTATCTATGTATATATCTATGTATATATCTATCTGTCTGTCTGTCTCTCTGTCCGTCTGTCTGTCTGTCGCTCTCTATGTCTCTCTCTCTCTCTCTCCCTCTCTCCTTCTATTTATGTATATATATATATATATATATATATATTTATATATATATATATGCTTTTCTATCAATCTATCTCTATTTGTCTATGTCTGTCTCTCTGCCCGTCAGTCATTCGCTTGTGTTTCCCTAAATAGCAGCTAATCTGCATATCCTTGGACAGACAATGCCCTGTCTGGCTAGCTAGACATGCACTCAAATCCAGTGAGGATTTCCTTGTTTAAGAGTCGACGGGGATTCTTTGCGAGACAAACTCTGATCCAAATAAAAAGCTCTTTCCATCTCCAGCTCACAATGTAACCTTCATTTGTGAAAAAAAGTATTCGTCCTATAGCAGAAAATGCTGGTGGTGATGAAGTGTTAGAAATTTCTTTATACATTGTATAAAGCGTTGGCCAAGTTTTCTTTACTGGTTTGTCTGTTTTTACCTTACTGAACCTTCGTAACCCAACTACGGCTTAGTAAACGAGGTGTCTGTACTACTATGGTTGCTGTGATCAGGAAGTACGGCACTCGCCTCTCAAACCGATGAACAGAAACGGCGTGGGTTTGAGCCCGAAGGTTTAAGGCGACCCCTGGTCTCAAAGAGGTTAGGCCTGCATCCTGAATTACCTCCAGTCGTCTTGACTTATGTCTTGCCACTGGCCCAATGTAGCTCGGGACCAGAGAGTGAGGTTTATCACCAGCGCAGCTCTTCTTCATTATAATCGAAATACAGCTCAAGTTACATCATGGAGAAAAACCCGTCTAATAAAGTCGCTATCCTGGCCTGTGATAGACAACTAACTAACGCTATACTGTGTGAGGCTAGCCTTCTACCCGCTATGCCTCTCTGTTCCGTCCTGACCTATTTCTTCTCTTCATAATGGTTTCTAGTTAATGTGACACATGATAGGGATGTAGATCTCGTACTCTTCGTCTTCTCTCATTTGCTATGTTCTTTATTGTGTTTATACGCGAAGACAATGTATCTGGTAAAGTTTGCTGCTGGGGAAAGTTATTAGACAACACCAGCATCAATGTATAATAATACAAACACGTTCTTTATTAATGTATGACTCCACACACACACACACACACACACACACACACACACACGCGCGCGCGAACACACACACAAACCCACACACACACACATGAACGCACACACACGAACACACACACCGAACACACACACACACACACACCGAACACACACACACACACACAGGAACACGCACATACACATTATATCTATAGAGCGCATGAGCTGCAGTGGTCAGCAACCCATAGCTGACTGCTAGCGTCAGGCCCAGCGAACCAAAGCTGCCAATACCCTTCTAATTAAAATAAGGCGAGGCTGCACCGGTTCTGTGGATGTGTATAATGGAAAAAAAACATGAAAAAAAACTAGTAAAAGTTGATTAAGGTTGAGCTTAATCAAAATTTAAAAATGGGTATGGTCAGATACCGCACCGAGACGAGAACACAAACAAAACCTACGTTACGACCAATAGGCCTTCATCAGGGACAACAACACTGAACTAACAAATCAACATATAAGAAAAAATGGTCAACTCATCTGTTTCAGGTGGGAGACGCTTTCTGTCTAAGCGACCGGTCGTGCCAAGTACTCGATAGAAACTGAAATTGGAGCGGTCAAACAAAAAGTGGCGGAATATGCCTGATAAGCCAAGCCTGGCCAAATAGTGGTCCAGATAGGAGAACAATGAGAAGGCAATATAAGCCGGGAGGGCGTGATATAGATATAAGAGAGGGGGGAAGAGAACTGATGGAAGAATGGGGGAGGTGGGGGGGGGAAGGAAGACAAATAGATGGGGGCCAGTGTGAGGGTTTAAGAAAAAGTATGGAAGATATTTATACCATGTGGTTGGAGACAGCCCATACTCGAGATAAGTCTGTTCTCATAAGCCCGACAACCCAGGTCGCCCTATTGTCTCTGCCTGTTCCTGTCCCACCGAACTGGTATAAGACTTCCTGGATAGTGTCTTCCAACCTATGGTGGAGAGTCTTCCCACATTTCTTAAGGACACCAACCACTTCTTAACCACTTTCTCTACCATTGTCCTCTCCCCTGACCTAACCTATCGTCTCTTCCTACTTGATGTCTGTTCACTGTTCACCTCGATCCCCCACTCTGATGGTTTATTGGCCCTCCGTTTCTTCCTTGACCGAAGGGTTAACCCATCCATCTCCACGTCTGCCATCGTCCGTCTAGCAGAACTCGTTCTTACTCTCAATACCTTTGAATTCAATGGCCAGTTCTTCGACCAGATCAGCGGTGTGGCTATGGGCACCAGAATGGGCCCCAGCTACGCATGCCTGTTCATGGGTCACCTGGAACACTTGATCTGGCTTCAATTCCAGGGCCCCTTTCCTTTGATGTATTATCGATACATCGACGATGGGATTGGTATTACTGACATGTCGGAGAAGGATCTCCTCAACTTTATCGACTTTGTCAACGACTTCCATCCCTCGATCAAGTTCACGTCTGACATTTCCCTCATGTCTGTCCACTTTCTGGACATCACTGTCTCTATCTGCCCTTCAGGCCTCTCCACCACTGTCTACTACAAACCCACTGACGCCCACAACTACCTCCTCTACACTTCCTCCCATCCCCTATCCTGCCGCGATTCGCTTCCTTTCTCCCAACTCCTCCGCCTCCGACGCCTATGTCAGGATGACGACGACTTCCTTCTCAGGGCCCAAGAGATGCTTGACTTCTTCCGCAAGCGACTCTACCCTGAGACCACTCTCTCCTCCGCTCTTCAGCGGGTTCTTCTTATCTCCCGCCAAGACTCCCTCACTCCCACCCGCCGTCCTCCCTCTGACCGTGTGAAACTCGTCCTCACCTATCACCCTCACAGCGTCTCTGTCCGGAATATCCTATTCCGCCATCTCCCTATCCTTCACTCTGATCCTGCCACTCGCGAAGTTTTTCCCGATCCTCCCCTTATCGCATACAAGCGTGACAGGAACCTGAGGGACTTGCTGGTCAGTAGTCGCCTATACACCAGCCCTCATAGCCTCCCAGGCACCAGGCCGTGCAAAAATTCACGTGGCTGTGTTACCTGCCCTCATGTCATCCTTTCTCGCTCCATTACCTTTCCTAAGGCTGAATTCTTCATCAAAGAGGGGTTCACATGCAAATCTCGTAACCTCATCTTTTCCATCATCTGCCGCCAGTGTGGTATGACTTACATTGGGGAAACTGGTACGGAACTACGGGAGCGTTTCCGCCAACACCTCAACGACATCCGCAACAGCACTGGTTCCCCAATTGCCAGCCACTTCAATGGTCCTGAACACCGGGGTATGGCTGACGTCAGTGTCACTGGTCTAGTTTCGTGCTTCTCTGACGATCGTCATCGATTCGCCCTTGAGAACAGACTTATCTCGAGTATGGGCTGTCTCCAACCACATGGTATAAATATCTTCCATACTTTTTCTTAAACCCTCACACTGGCCCCCATCTATTTGTCTTCCTTCCCCCCCACCCCCCCCCCCACCCCCCCACCTCCCCCATTCTTCCATCAGTTCTCTTCCCCCCTCTCTAATATCAATGTCACGCCCTCCTGGCTTATATTGCCTTCCCATTGTTCTCCTATCTGGACCACTATTTGGCCACGCTTGGCTTATCAGGCATATTCCGCCACTTTTTGTTTGACCGCTCCTATTTCAGTTTCTATCGAGTACTTGGCACGACCGGTCGCTTAGACAGAAAGCGTCTCCCACCTGAAACAGATGAGTTGACCATTTTTTCTTATATGTTGATTTGTTAGTTCAGTGTTGTTGTCCCTGATGAAGGCCTATTGGTCGTAACGTAGGTTTTGTTTGTGTTCTCGTCTCGGTGCGGTATCTGACCATACCCATTTTTAAATTTTGATTAAGCTCAACCTTAATCAACTTTTACTAGTTTTTATTCATGTTTGTTTCCCAATACCCTTCTCCACCTCATAGCGGTGATCCCGATAACAAGCTGCATCAGGTCAGACCGGCTAAGCAGAAGGAATCGAAGAGGGAATGCTAACGCGGTAATACAATTTTTATTGCTGAAGTCGGATGTGTTGGACCGAAAGGTGCAAATATCACAGTCAAGCTGTAAACTACGACACAACGCATTCCGTTCTCTGGACTACATTCTGCTACTTAAGCCATTTCAGGGTTTGCTAGCGAGAGATTGAGAACGAACGAAGCCAAGCCAAGCCATATCAATAGACCAACAAATAAAAAAAGTTACACACTCTGAAAGTCAACAACCAAAGTAAAACGTGACGAGCTGAATAATTTTGCAGCTGCAGGGGAAATTGCATCACATGTTATTGCAGGGTAGCTTGTGTGGTTAAGAGCTGTCAAATTGACACTGCCACTTGTGAAAACCTGGCCAAAATCGTTTAGGCTTGAAAGACTTACTTACTTACTTACTAAGTCGCTCCTCTTCTACCGTGAGGTGTAGAGGTTTGCCAAAGAGAACGCCACACTGCTCTATCCGCCGTCTTTTTCCTGGCCTCTTTCCAATCCAGCCCTCTTTCACTTAGGGACTGTCGTATGTTGTCTTCCCAACGTACTTTGGGACGTCCTCGGGGTCTGCGTCCTTGACTTTTGATCTCCCATGACCGCTTTGGTATCCGATCTTCTTCCATTCTACAGACATGGCCAAACCACTGTAGTTGGGACTGCTCCACTCGTGTCTGAAGGGGTTGAACTTCAAGATTGCTACGTATTGTCTGGTTTCGAATCTTGTCCCTTTTTGTCACCTGAACCGCCTTTCTTAAGTACCTCATTTCTGAAGTTTGTAATTGCCTATCTTGGGCTGTAGTCACCATGACTCACATCCATATGTCAGGACAGGCACATAGGTCGAGCAGTATACATCCATCTTTGTTTTCCTGCTTATTTCTCTTCTACTGAGGAAACCTCTGTTTATTGCATGGAACAGTCTACCTGCTGCTGCCCTTCGTGCAGTTAACTCCTCTTTGATTCCTCCCCTGCTGTCTATTACCACTCCTAGATATTTCAAGTTGCTGAACTGCTCTAGTGCTCGTGTTCCCAGGGTTATCTGATGTCTCTTTTCCTCTCTTGCGATCACCATGGTTTTTGTTTTGGAGTTGCTGAGGTGCATTCCTCTCTTCTTCAACTCTTCTTCCCAGACCTGCAAGTTGATCTGGAGATGTGCTTCGGTTTTCGTGATCAGGGCCACATCAAGGTAAAAAAATGGGTTTGCAGTCAGCGATGGTCTCTGTGTTCATTAAGCTTATGATAGACGCGTGATGCGATAGTCTAGCGACGAACTGCTTGCAGCAACTACAGATCATTTTTTGCCAGAAATGCAATAGAATGTTTCACCCTCACATTATCAACATGCACCGACATACGCGCATTCTATACATCCACTGGTGCGATCGGGTCCCACACGTTAAGGTGGCACTACGCACAGGCCTGAGCGGTATTTACAGCACGCTACATCATCGCCCCCTGTCCCTAATCAGTGCACGTGGCCTGCCTTCTCGACTACGTCACAGCCTGCCGGTCTTGATGCAGTCAATAGACTTTACAGGTGGCGAAATGCGCTCTTCTAAATGGTCACTATCTCGCAAATCCTGGCTGAGTCAAACAGGAATGACTTTACCCTCACTGCATGCAGCCTGAACCACACATGATCATTGTGGATACAGCCGATTGGAGCGACATACTCTTGTTGCCTAGCTCAATACTTTTTTGACTGTTGCCTTGATCAGTCACGAGTGCACCCACGGATTCAAATATGCATTTTGCAGAGGATGATGTTGGCAGTCCAATCGACGGGGATAGACACATTATTAGTATTACACAGCTAAACAGAAATAGGATTCGTTTCACAAAGTATGCAAGTGTATATATTCACATGTAAACTATTGAGAGCAGTTAGGGGGGTATTATTAAAATACGAGTTAAGTCAGTAAGAATGTGATAATCTGAAATGGATTAGCGAAAATATGTAGTTAACAGTTTCTAAAACGTGTCATTGTGTGACAGCAACATCTATAGCTCTGTGATTACTGTAGGTGCCGGACGTTAGGTGTCACGTGCACGTGCGCAGCTCACTACAAAATGGCGCGCGTGCATACAATGAAAGAACAGCGTGCTGTCGTGCGGTTGCTATTTTAGGGCAAAATGATTTTATTAAAACGATATTAATGTGACAATGATTCTTGTGAGGTTATGTTGTATCTTCTGGGTGCAATTCGAAAAAAAACATCACGACCTGCTTGATAAATGTATACTGACCCATCATGACAAAGCCAGTCCACATACGGCTCAATTAACCCAGGACAAAATTGAGCAACAAAGGTGTCAACTCCTTGAGCTTGCATCACCGAATTAATTTTGAGCGATTCTCACCTGTTTTTGAAGGCCTTTAACCTAGTTATGAAACGGCCGTTTCACAACCCCAACACGCTAAGAAGGAATAACCCCTATCATAATTGGCAGACAAGGGATATTTTTTGGATACTATCACTTCGCCACTTACGTAAGGTAATGGCAACTTACCGTACTGCACACCTGCCAAGAGGCTTATAACTGCCAAATAGGTTGACAGGTGTACGAGCGACGTTCAGCAAAGTACACGGTACTTCCTCACTTCCACCTGTTTGGTGCATTACAAATACGCCTTGGCATGAGACGTTTCGTGAATGGCGAAGAGGTTAAACATGAAGCGCAGATGTGGTTGAGACAACAGAATAAAGACTTTTATGCGACAGGTTTTTGGTGCACTGATGAAGCAAAATGATATGTGTATTACTGTATGGGGAAATTGCGTGGAGAAATATGAGATGTGTTACTGTGAAAATGAATGCTTTCTAGCGCGTATCTCATTTAGTTTTTAGTTTCTTTTAATAGCTATTTGTGACATATTTACTGACTAGCCCTCCTTAAATGTCTGTCAAATGAATTGATTACTACGTTAGACGTGGAAACATGAAAATATTTGCTGTTTTCTACACTTTTCTTCTTCTTCATCTTCTAATTCTTATTTTCTTCTTTTTCTTCTTCTTGGTCTTCTTCTTTCTATTATTCTTCATTTCTTCGTCTTTTTCTTCTTCTTGTCCATCTTCTTCTTCTTCTACTTCTTCTTCTTCTTCCTTTTCTTGTTTTTCTTCCTTTTTCTTCTTTCTCTTTGTCTTTTTCTAGTTCCTCTTTTTCTTCTTTTTCTTCTTCTTCTTCTTGTTTCTTCTTCTTCTTGTTTCTTCTTCTTTTTTGTTTTCATCTTCTTCTTCGACGATTTCCTAAAGTTGTTTGAGTTATGTCGTCGTTTTGCAGCCTAGCTGCGCTTTATGCACCTTTATGCACCGTTCTGCATGAAACATCCGATTTCATCAAAGCATTTGTCTAAAGACATGTTTCCCCATTCCACTGTGACATTCAACGAAATTTATTGCCTTCTAAGCTTGTCCCGTGTAACAAAATATGCGTCAGATATGTATAGCAGGGAAGCACTGGCTTTTCACGTCAAAGGTATTCGGCTCAGCTATTGTCACCGACACGCTCCAGTTGACCCATCTGTAAAGGAGTTTATTTGTAAATGGCTACTTGCCCTACAGTTAGAAAATGGAAGGAAGCGAAGAAGGGAACTGGCCACCCTACCTTATACAATCTAAGACTCTGTTCAATGAAGTCTCTAACACTTCCTCTATAGAAAAAAAAGTAACTGTCATACGACACTTTTTCCATTGCTGTAGTAGTCGAGCGGTTATAAAGACTGATGACTACAGACCGCTTCACCACTGCTGTCGCCAAGTCGTGTGCTGGCAATGTTCGTTTATTTCACCCCCAACAGAAAAACAACGTATGCCTTACCGGAGATATGAACCGCTGCCCTGCCTGTCGGCATGCAGGCATTGAAACCATTCGGCCACTCGCTCCACCATAAAGGAAATAAATTATTGAAAACAAGAAAATCCATTTCAAATTGTTTTTTGGTGTATCAATTTGTTGCTTATATTTCTTCAGGTTATCAATATTGAGTCGCCCTGTTTGTCTTTCTCAAGCAACCAACGGCTTGTGAGTCACTTGTCTTACACAGCGGGCATCAGTTTATCCATCTGATCAATTGATTCGCATTTTTGTTCCAACCTCAGCATAGGGCTAGCTTCACAGCCTGCCTCCTCACAGCAGGCTCGTGTCCTGCTAATTGCAGCAACGTTTTCATAAAAATGGTTTTATATCAATAGTTTTACAGCATCAATTTTACACAATGGTTTTACATCAGTGGTTTTACATCAAAGGTTTGACTTAAATGGTTTTACTTACTTTCTTGAATACTTCAATCCTGGCATTCAATCAGGCAATGTTGCCTAGTGCCAAATAACCAATCGATGATTGAATGTGTGTCTGTCCTTCGTCGTGCATGAACTGCAGCGGTCATCTACCCAAAGCTGACTGCTAGCGTCAGAGTGAGCAAACTAGAGCTGCCAAGACCCTTCTACACCTCCACGCGGTGATCATGGATAAGAAGATAAGACTGTCTAAGCAGAAGGGATCGAAGAGGGAGGGCAACCCCTCACTCAAAAATGTCTGCTGAAGTCGGATGTGTTGGACCGAAAGGTGCAAATATCGCAGTCAAGCTGTAAACCAAGACACAACGCTACTTGCAAAGCTTTTATCAGGGCTTGGTAGTGGGATATTGAGAGCGAACAAAGAAGAAGAACAAATAAGAAGACCAAAGAAGAAGAACAAAGAGGAAGAACAAAGAAGAAGAACAAAAAAGAAAATCTCGTCATCTCGTTGTCGATCAGCTCTCTGGACGGTTGTATTTTTATTACCACCAGAAAGACACCTCCCTCTCCCCAACCCTCTCCTCCATCTATCGTCAGTTGTGTGGACCACATGCCATTGCCCATCTGTAATACTGTTTTTACATCAATTTTACATAAATAAATTTACATCAATGGTTTTACATTAATGGTTTTACAGCATCGGCTTTACATGATGAGGCTGCTGGCTCGGACCATAGCCTTCTTTAGTCATTTCCACGTGTTTCTTTGAAGGTGACGGTGATTCATTTGATTCATCCCTAATACCACTTACATGAATATTTGAATGTATATTAGAGAAAAGTTCGTGAGTTAATTAGGTACAGCTGCCGCTATGACTGTTTCCCGTGTGACAAATTTAGCATAGGCGTTGTTGCTGAATGAGTAAAGTTACCCTTGTGTGCTCCCTTGAAAAGAGTCTTTGGTGGTGGGTTGCAGTTGCTTTTCTCCCATCTCCAGAGTGCTGATAAAGGTGGATTGAGGTCCTCAAAGCGGCTGTGCTATTCTTCGCTTAATCTGCGTGAAGATCACTACTTCGCGGATCACTTCGATCCCCCACGTCGTTAGCTGTTCACGTGGAGAATCGCGTTGAAGTGATGTGGGGTTGTGGTCAGAAAGAAAGTTCACCTGGCCCTGACTAACATCGTATTTTTCTTCTTCATCTGCGTTCTTCTTAAAAGGGAATCTACGCAGTTTACAGCGAGGCTGTGATATATGTGCTTTCACGCCATCACATCCGATTTCAGTTACCTTTTTGGGGTTTCAAATGTTCCTACCCAATGTGATCCTTATTCTTTTACCCAGACTACACTTGTGCTGGATGTTTCTATGACTGCCCGGTGATTGGTAGCGCTATATGGTATTTGTTAGCTGTGGTTCTCTGACGCTGATGGAAGCAGCCAGCTATGTGGCGCTGGTTACTGTCAGCTTCTTGTTGTTCAGTTTCTCACGGCTCAAGGTTTACATTATACTACACGGTTATCTCACTGGTTCTAGAACACCTCAGAGTTACCCTACTAGTTCCGTAACACCTAATAGTTATTTGAGTGGATCCGTTACGCCTGAGTTTTATCTGAATGGATCCGTTACACACCAGAGCTATCTCACTGGCTCCGTTACACCTCAGAGTTATCAGACTGGATCCGTTAAACCTCAGAGCTAGCTCCCTGGCTCCGTTACACCCCAAAGTTATCAGACTGGCTCCGTTACACCTCAGAGTTAGTTAACTGGCTCCGTTACCCCTCAGAATTAGCTCACTGGCTCAGTTACACCCCAAAGTTATCAGACTGGATCCGTTACACCTGAGTTTTATCTGAATAGATCCGTTAGACATCAGATCTATCTCACTGGCTCCGTTACACCTCAGAGTTAGCTCACTGGCTCCGTTACACCCCAAAGTTATCAGACTAGATCCGTTACACCTCAGAGCTAGCTCACTGGCTCCATTACACCCCAAAGTTATCAGACTGGCTCCGTTACACCTCAGAGTTAGTTAACTGGCTCTGTTTCCCCTCAGAATTAGCACACTGGCTCCGTTACACCCCAAAGTTATCAGACTGGATCTGTTACAACTTAGAGTTATCTGACTGGATCCGTTACACCCCAACGTTATCTGACTCGATCCGTTACAACTTAGAGTTATCTGACTGGATCCGTTAAACCCCACAGTTATCAGACTGGATCAGTTACACCCCAAAGTTATCTGACTCGATCCGTTACACCCCAAAGTTATCAGACTGGATCCGTTACACCTCAAAGTTAGATGACTAGATCCGTTACAACTTGGAGTTATTTGACTGGATTCGTTACACCTCACCGATTCGCCAGATTGAAAAAGTTAAGTTAAGTATATTTATCCCAGGAAAAACGAACATGTCTTCATGTAACAAAAGCATACGACACCCAGAAGTCACTGGTCTCGTATATGTACCGCAGATCATGCAAATTAGAAGTGTTTCTCTATGTTGTGGTCGTTTCCACGGCTAATGACAACCCTTCTCAGAGTTAAAACAATTGTCTTATGATTCTCGTCCCAGCATAAACGAGTTGCTTGTTCGTGAATTATGTGTATCATATACGGGACATTAGTTCTATTCAAACCGAGAATGTTCTATTGTGAGAAGGTTTTACGCGTGTTTGAAGGACGAGGTTTGGGACTGCGTGAGCTTGGGATTCTCTTAATTTATTTAAATCTAACATACATACGAGACAGAGAGCGAGAGAGACAGAGAGAGAGAGAGTGGAATACAAGGAAACCAGCTCGTATTCCATAACGGTAGATACGCCACTGATTCAGTTGTGCTACATGTGACAGGATATGACATAATAATATTCACTTACAAATTGGTGGGTTCCGTGTAATCTTTGTCTGGCCAGAGTAAAAGATGAGAGAGAAAGAGAGAGAGAGAGTTAGAGTGAAGTGATAGTGCGTCATGCAGTGGAATGTAGAGCGGATACTGCGTTGTGGATTTAGATTTTGGTTAATACCCGAGACTGGTCTGATGAGGGCGTTTGTGTATGACAAGTATAAGAATATCACCACTGTCCCTCAAAAAGCATGTCGTAAGAGGCGACTAACTGTGTGACATGGCAAAATAATGATCGTGGTTATGTGGTTAAGAGTAGCATAGATGGCGCCTAACAGGCAGCAGGTCTACTTTGCTCTAATGTTTGAGTCTATTAAAATTTGACTCACATATCGATTAACCACCCACCGCAGCACTTGTCCCAAAGCAGCGGAGTAATAAGTTGCTTGGGCCTTGCCCGCTAAGCAGGAAATCTTCCTTCCGGCTACATCCAGCTTACGCCCGAGTTGGGACCTGCACAGGGGCACTCGCCTCTGCAGAAGGAAAGGTCGATTCGGGCTAAGACTATTATTTAAACAATTAAATTCAAATTGTCAAACAAAATATTGTTTCTGAATAAGATTGTACACATGCCATTTGGTACTAAACAAAATCAATGATGATACGCGGCACAAGAAACAAATGTTGCAAGATAACTTCACAATGAATTAACAAGACGGGTAAAAGTTACTGGACACATGATCAGCAAAGAGAACATGGAATACGTTGTTGTCATCAGGTCGTAAACGATCCGGTGATACAGGGTTAGAGGAACACATCAAAGAAAGATTTGACATAACATGATAAGATGAATTTGTGGAGAATGTTTTAAATTTGGATTTAACAAATGAGTGTGGAGGGAATTTATTTTCAGTTTCTAGACGCGTCACGTGTGATTTGTCGATCCCTGGACAATGACTGACCACTTATCCAAACCATAAGGATAATCCACCAAACGAGAGACAACTATCGCTGTCATGATCGAGTGAAGCAAGTCGTCCTATTCCACATGAGTATGGGACATAACTGTTTTAATGGACCCTTGTCCAGACTAAAATTGGCTCCATCACTCATGTGCTTCTGCGGGCAATCAGCACAAGCAGTCGAACAGGATTTGGCTTTAGAAAAGAAACGCGGGGCGCGCCTCCTGGAAAGAAATGAAAACAAACAAAACAATTATGGAGAGATTAAGTGTGCCTAGGAAATCGAAGCATGACAGCAAAGTCCGTATATTAACACATTACATTCCGGTCAAAAGACACGAATCTAACTAATTAGGCAAGACTGAAAAGGGTTAAGCCACAAATCGCATCAATTGGAGGGGGGAGGGGGGGGGAGGACTGTAATGGGTTAAGAATCAAATCTAATTAAATAGTACGGACTGTTAAGTGTTAAGAAACGAATTTAGTCAAATAGGCTGGACTGTAAAGGGTTAAGACACGAATCTTATCAAATATGCTGGACTGTAAAGGGTTAAGATTCAAAACTAATCAGATAGATCGGACTGTTAGGGGCTAAGATATTTTTGGTCACATGAAAAAACGTAACATCGTTATAAAAGAATACTATAAAAGAAAGGTGGGAGGTAGACGTGTCAGAGTTAAGCAGAGGTATGTATTAGTGGAAGACATCAAACGACAAACAGGGAAAAGCCCATCACAAGAGACAAAGGATGTTGGGGATCCATTGTAATCTTCTTTATATGTGATGATTGCACCTGAACCGAAATGTTTGTATATTGTTCTTTGCAGAATTGACATCTTTATGCTTGCATGTGTAGTTGTTCATTTGCTCTCTTCTTCTTCTTCATCGATTCGTTCTCGAACTCAAAGAGCCGAAAAGGGTTTTGCAAGTAGCAGGATGTAGTCCGGAGAATGGAGAGCGTTGTTTCGTAGTGTACAGCTTGACTGCGATATCTGCAGATTTCGGTCCAACACATCGAAATTCAGACTGGCATTTTGGTACCGGGTTAGTCTTCACTCTTCAATCCCTTCTCCTTAGCCATTCTGTCTTCCCTTTTCTCTAGCCATTCTGTCTTCCCTTTTTCTTAGCCAGTCTGTTATTCATTCTCCTTAGCCAGTCTGTCATCCCTTCTCCTTAGCCAGTCTGTCCTCCTTTCTCCTTAGCCAGTTTCCCCTCTATTCTCCCTAGCCAGTCTGTCCTCCCTTCTCCTTAGCTAGTCTGTTCTCCCTTCTTCTAAGCCAGTCGGTTATTCATTCTACCTTAGCCAGTATGTCCGCCCTTCTCCTTAGCCAGTCTGTCCTCCTTTTCCTTAGCCAGTATGTCCGCTCTTCTCCTTAGCCAGTCTGTCCTCCTTTTCCTTAGCCAGTCTGTCCTCCCTTCTCCTTAGCCAGTCTGTCCTGTTGCAGCCTGTTTTCCAAGAAGACCACGTGGAAGTCGAGAATGATCTTGTCAGCTCTCGGTCGCTGGCTCTGATGCTTGCAGTCAGCTTTGGGTCGCTGACCACTACAGCGCATACCCTGGTCAGCAAATTGATCCATCTGCTCTCATATAATTGAGAACAGGAATGACTCTCAAGCTTCCTGTTTTCAATATGGTTTTACGCAAAACTGGTCCGTCCTATGAGATGCTCCCTCGCCATACCGGTCCACATTATAAGTCAATCTCTTAAATGTGTAGACTCTTAAGAAATTGTCCAGTACGTGGAGAATTCATGTTCCAATCTTGACTATTGATTCCACCAACGGCTGTCACTGCAGAACATCTGCGAGTGTTCCCATACACCTTCTTCAGTTTAACAGTCAGCATTTCTAAGTTCTCAAGTGGTCCTGCATGTACCATTTGCCTCGTTCATTCTGTCGTTTCCTCAATTTGACCTTCTAACTTGATTCTTATTGACTGTCCAATTTATTTAATTGGTATTCCTTCCCTGACGTATCTCTAGTCAGCTTCTCGTAACTTTACACTGGACCTGTCTTCTGTTTTCTTCCTATTTTCATTCAACGTTCTTTTCTCCAACCCTGCCTCTCGTTTTTATTTTACTTCAAAGTGACTTGGCTTGGCTTCGTGGCTTGGCTTCGTTCGTTCTCAATCTTCCGCTACCAAGCCCTGAAAGGGCTTAAGTAGCAGAATGTAGTCCAGAGAACGGAATGCGTTGTGTTGTAGTTTACAGCTTGACTGTGATATTTGCACTTTTCGGTCCCACACATCCGACTTCAGCAAGCATTTTTTTAGTACCGGGTTAGCATTCCCTCTTCGATCCCTTCTCCTTAGCCAGTCTGCTCTGCTGCAGCCTGTTATCCAGGATTACCGCGTGGAGGTGTAGAAGGGTCTTGGCAGCTCTGGTTCGCTGGCCCTGACGCTAGCAGTCAGCTATGAGTCGCTGACCACTGCAGCTCATGCGCTGCTCCGCATCTTGATTCCTTCAAAGTGACTTAGCTATGGTCCTGTGTCTTTTACCAAGGGGTATAGACATCTCCTTTTATTACACTTGCAGCTTACCTTTATCTGAAGAATATAGTAGCCACCCTCAAGCCTAATTCTCATTAGCTGATTTTCCAACCTGATTGACATGTTGCAGTTGGGCTATTCCTTTCACGCGTTTTGTGCTCGGTAATACTTGAGCTGTCATTGTAATTTTGCGTTGGTTTTTTTTTTGGTACAATTTGTCCCTTCAAATGCAATGCACCAACATGCCCATATAACAGTGTAACAACACCAATATGTCCATACAACTAGTCACACGGCCGACATGTCCCACTAGCCAACTAACACCACGAACATGTCCTACCAACCAACTAACAACACCAACATGTCCAAACAACCAACTAACACCACAAACACGTCTCAACAACCAACTAACACCACTAACACGTCCCAACAACCAACTAACACCACTAACACGTCCCAACAACCAACTAACACCACAAACACGTCCCAACAACCAACTAACACCACCAACATGTCTCTACCACCACTTATCTCACCTTATAGTATCTCATCTCACCGTATCTCACCTCACATTATCTCACCTCACCTTATCTCATCGCACCGTCTCTCAAGTCGCCTTATCTCACGTCACCTTATTTCCCCTCACCGTATCCCCCCTCACCTTATTTCACCTCATCGTATCTTACCTGGCCTTCTTTCACCTTACCTTAGCTCATCTTATCTCAATTTACTTCACCTCAGCCCACCCACCTTACCACATCTCACCTTACCTCACCTCACCTTATCTAACCTCACCCCACCATATCTTAGCTAACTGTATCTTGACAGCTGAAAGGAAACCCAACGTTATCTGCGATGGAGATTACAAGACCACTGTAACCTACCAAGTGAAGTAATATGCTTGAACGAATTTTCTCATGCCCCTCGCGACATTAAACTATTACTCTTGAACCCTTCAATTAAGCTATTTGATTTACAGACTTCCTACAAGGGGGCCGTTTGTAATGGTGGTCGTATGTTTCACCAAGAAAGAAGAAAATGGTTAATTCTCGAGACGTAATGTGGGTAATCATTGATACACAGCAATGTACTTACCCCCACATCTCAGACTAATGCTTAGAGATTATGGATATTGCTGATTGTTTTCGCGTATGGACATGACACCACTTATGGACATCATGAATAACACGACACTTAGACATCACAAGTGAATTAAGCTCAAACAATGCCAGGACGCTTTGATGAACTAAATTCAGCCGATCAATCTGACGAAGTTGAGAAGGAAATCGATCAGGAATGAAGAAACATTTGAAGCCACTCTCAGTGTGTGACCGGAGAATCAGTGAAGTACCAGTAGCCAAGATGGATGTTGGTTGTGAAGAAGGTTTTGTGAGATGGTGATTGGGGTAGAAAGTGGTAATAACATTTGTCGCTTTTCTCTCCAATATAAGCTTATTGTTGTTGTTGTTGTTGGTGTTGTTGTTGTTGTTGCTTAGATGTTTGCCTAACTAGTTTCTACCGCCATTTTCCACCCCAGACCGAAGTCCATTGGGCGATATCAGGACGCCAGTGCTTGGATGAATGTGTGCGTCTGTATGTACCTATGCTTGGTTTGTGCGCTCTCAGAAGCTAGCCCAACCAAAGTGCAATGGAAGGGCCTCACCATGAGGGCGCGTGTGAAAGTTGTGCAAGAGTGTGACTGTGGGACAGAGTCAAATGAAACAGAGTGAGGTGAGAAGAGAGAGAAGGGGAAGAGTGGTCCCCAGGGTGAGTCCCTTGCAGAAAGTCCAATATAAGCATGGTCGACTGGATCATTTTGACTAGAATAAATCTTATTAGTTCTTAGTCGGCCTGTACTACTACAGAGGCGGATATCCTTGTGCAGCTCCTATCTCAGGTGTTAGCTGAATCTAGCCCGGACGAGGATTTCCTGCTCAACGGGCAAGGCTGGAGCAGCGTATTACTCCGCTGCGGTGGGACAAGTGTGAAGGAGGGTGGTTAACCGATTTGCGAGTCCATCTTAATAGACTCAAACACTAGATCAAAGAAAGCCCCCCCCCCCCCCCCCGCCTGTTAGGCGCCATCTATGCTGCTATTAACAAACCACCTGGGAGAAGGTACAAATAATTTTTGCAGTAGATTTTTAGCTATAATTTTTAATTGCGCCAGTGCAGCGGCCGTTACGGCTACTCTTTTCGATTTCAAACTGCCAAGGGATTTTTAACGTGCTCGACACTGGACATGGGAGTTCGATCTCGCTACCTAGAGACCAGGAGAATTTTAACAAGAATATTTATGTGAAAAAAATCTCTGTCCACCCGCCACCCGAGGCGGACACCTTACCACGAGACCACTAAGTCATTGACAATCTCCTTGACACTTGACAATCTTCTTGACAATCTCCTTGACACTTGACAATCTCCTTGACAATCTCCTTGACACTTGACAATCTCCTTGACAATCTCATTGACAATCCTCTTGACAATCTCCTTGACAATCCATGCCGATACGAGCCAGCATTGTGTGAGTCAGCCAATAACAGCCTGATAGAACATGTCTCTGCAATTAACAAATAAACAACCCACAAGCGGCGTGGGGCAGAATAAACGTAAATGTTTAAGTAGGACGTTTGAGCATGTGTACAGAGTGTCATGATATATGTCCTTCATCTGGTCATTTTGGATGCTGCATCTGAACAACGAAGAGTGATCTAACGATTTTAATGATAAATACCATATCTTCGCCTTCATATTAATTTGCTATTCCCCATTTATGTGTTCCTCCCTCATTCTATGATTCGGTAGTTTATTATTGTTGTTGTTCGTTGTGCCTGATGAAGACATATTCGTCGTTATATAGGTTACTTTTGTTTCTATTTTTGTCTGAATGCCGTATCTGAAGATATCGATTTATAATTTCGTTTCACTTTATGATTTTTAGAACGAAATATCCCCAATGCTACCGCAGTCTCACCTTATTCTAATTTCATCCTTCCTCAGTCTTGGGTACGTCAGCAGTTCAGTTATACCGGTCCTACGGGACGATAAGGCTAGCGTCTGGTCAGGCAAAACACACTGGTCAGACAATGTTAGCTAGGGCCAGGCGACATATACTGGCCAAGACCCTCACCTGACGGGACGATGAGGCTAACGTCTTGTCAGGCAAAACACACTGGTCAGACAATGTTAGCTAAGGTCAGGCGAAATATACTGGCCAAGACCCTCACCTGAGCTTCTCGTTGGTCGTCCTGAAAACGGGCTGTTGTCGAGGACAACAGTCAGGCTAACAAGTTGAGGTTCAACCTGATCCCTGTAGTAGTGAGTGACACGCAGATGACGCCAAGCATTATATAATCGCCTGGAGGACTCCGATCCACTTCATCAGCACCCTCCGGATGTCAGGAAAGCTACTGCAATCTGCCACAAGTTCCGTCCTTTTTATAGCACACAAAAGGGTTACCAACCAATTGTGGGCATTAGAAACCAACCAACCAACCATATCGGCTCTATCTGAAAGAACAAAACACTGCTTCTGAAACAGTCTATACATGTCGTGCCACTGGTCCAAGGCTGCTCGAAACCAGAAAGCAAGGTTGATGACCAACGCAGTTGCTGTATCACTAAAATCCAAATATATCGCAAGTTGCATCATGAAGACAAATCCAAATGATGATGTCGCCAAATAACTATCTGGGATATTTTCCGTCTTTCTTTCGTTTCAACCCCAACTCTGTTAAAAACATATCTATTTTATGTATGGATTCAACAGACCCCCAATGTATCCACGCAATATCATTACCAGGATTCTTGATTATCCACATATAATCTAAATGCGTAAACTGATAGATAAAGAACGCATTATCTCAGCGCAACTGCAGGTGTGCGCCGCTACTCATATCCAACTGATCTCATATCGCCGCCGACAACAGTCACTTCTATCCGCTGTGTCGGTATTTTACGATCTGTGATTTCTGCGTGGCGCAGATTGACGCTTGAATGGGTTCCAGCAGATCTGGGAAACTTCTACCGCATGTCCGCAAGAGAGTTAATGCACTAGCTACCAGTAGCTGCTGTGTTGTATCTAAGAGTATAACATCCATGCTGCAGACATTTACAAAATCATTTTTAGTTCATACTGTGTATTCACTCGTGGACTTCTTTTTTCGTGGCGCTTGGTTCTAAACGAAGATTTATCTTCTTCATACTATTATCATTCTTCTTCCTCATCTCTTCTTCTTCTTCTTCTTCTTCTTCTTCTTTTTCTTGTTAGATCTACTGATTCTATGCTTCTAGCCTGGCGAGATTCATGATGGAGAGTGTGAGATTCAGGGATTCGTCTGTCCCCCCTCCCCCCCCCCCCCCTCCGAAGCTTTTCGAGCATTGTCGCTTCCCTAGGAACGAGTCTAAGAACAACTACTGTCTTGGCCTACAAACTATAACAAAGAAAGCATGTGTGCGGGTTCTTGCAGTGGTGATTTATGCATTGTTGATGATGTTGTTGTTGAATGTCCATGATGAATAAGTTTGCTTTTGTGTGCGCTCTGAAGAGTGCGTCAGGTGTGGGGTTTGATTAGGCTTTCTCATATTCCGAGCGTGTTGTTGAATGTTTACTGGGGTCCTCTAGAAGGTTGTGCTATGCTTGGCGTTATTTGGGTGTAAATCGATCATTTGGAATCACGTCAATCCCCTTCCTCGTTAACCAGGCTGCCATACAGCAGCCTGTTTCCAGTAAAAACTGCGCAGAAGTGATGTGGAATTCTTAGCCAGTCTATTGTACCTGACCCTGACTAACATGCCCTTTTAGTATGTTTTACCCGACCCTGACTATCATATCTGATCAGTATGTTTTATCTGACCCTATCGTGTTCGATTGGCATTTTTTACCTGACCCTGACTAACATATCTGATCAGCATTTCTTACCTGATCCTGACTATCATATCTGATCAGCATTTCTTACTTGACCCTGACTATCATATCTGATCAGCATGTTTTACCTGACCCTGACTATCATATCTGATCTGCATGTTTTACCTGAATCTGACTATCATATCTGATCAGCATGTTTTACCTGACCCTATCATATCTGATCAGCATGTTTTACCTGATCCTGACTATCATATCTGATCAGCATGTTTTACCTGACCCTGACTAACATATCTGATCAGCATGTTTTATCTGACCCTGACTAACATATCTAATCAGCATGTTTTACCTGACCCTGACTAACGTATCTGATCAGCATGTTTGGCCTGACCAGAAGTTAGTCTCCTCTCCCTGTGATGTGTGTTGTAGTAGCCCCTTGTAACCATGACTGATTGATGATGCTACCAAGAAGTAGCAACTCTCTTCTGAGTTCTAGGTTTTCTCTCTCCTTGCGACAATGTTGTTTCAATTCTCCGAGTTCCAAGAGCGCCATCTCATACATTCTGATGTGGCTCTTCAGGGTTCATCTTCACTTGGATTCGTCTACAACTGCGTCTTTGCAAAGTGTCATTTTTATATTCAGTGCCTTAATGTCTCTGGAGGTCTCATGCTTGAATGCCCTTCTATGGAGAACAGGCTGATGTTGATGCATCAGGTTCGCCTTTCCGCTAATTGATCCAGGGGAATAATATTTATCGATAGGGAATAGAATCAGTTAGGCACCACGAGCGATGGAACCTCCACTAGACAGCGTTAGATACACGAACTACGGATTTTTCATCAATGTTTACTCCCGAAGCCTGTCCCGTGAACAGGTATCCCCCAAATATGGTGATACTCTATAAAGTGTGTCAAAATTTCAAGATTTATCCGCTAGGGTCTTGTGTATGACAAGTACAGGAATAGCACCACTGGCCCACAAGAGCATGTCGTAAGAGCCGACTAACTGTGTGATATGGTAAAGCACCCTACTTAGACAATCGTCCCGTCGTGTTTTTTGCCATTTCTTACTTAGACAATCAAGTCCAGTCGTGCTTATCGCCATCTCCTACTTAGACGATCAAGTTCCGTCGTGTTGATCGCCATCTCCTACTTAGACGATCAAGTCCCGTCGTGTTGATCGCCATCTCCTACTTAGACAATCGTCCCGTCGTGTTGATCGCCATCTCCTACTCCGTGCTTCATGCTCCACTGATATTTGTCCCTTTATTCTTAACAGCTTTACGTTGGTGATCTTGTCGTCCCATTCCGTCCCTTGTATTTTGCACAGAAAACCATTTATGAAAATCTGTACCGTTTTCATAAGTACATGTGTTGTCCTTCATGTTTCAGAACCATATAATAGAGCGGATTTTACATTGGAGTTGGACCGTTATTTTGGTAGTGGTTTTCATTTCTTTTGACTTCCATACATTCCTCATTGCAATGAAAGCTCTTCTCGCCTTCCGTATTCTTAACTGAACATCATTTTATATACCGCCTACTATGTCTATATTACTGTCAAGGTATGTGAAAGACTCGACATTATGAAGATGGGTGGCTGTCAGCTCAATTCTATCATTATTAATTGCATTTATTGCAAAACCTGTGTTTCGTCTCTCTGAATTTTTATCCCCAATTGTAGTGACCTCTCTTCAAGGATACGTATCTTATTTTGCATCTGGCTGTGGGGAATGCGCCTTTAACTGAGCATATTGAAAGATTCAAGACTGTTCTGATCTCTTTGCCAGACTGTCCAATTTATAAGCGTAATAAGAGGATGTCACAATTTTTGTTAATGCGCATCTTTGTTTCCAGGAAGACCCTGCAAATCAGTGCCTGATACCCGGTCGCTGATAGTTTTTTGTTTTTGTTTTTGTTCTCTGCTACGCTTGCCTCATCAGTCCTTTTAAGATGCAGTTCAGGGACTTCCCATCGTTTGCCTTTCGGACTCACAATTGGTTATTAGTAGTAAGATTGTATGTGATTTTCTTCTTGGAGCTTACTACATCTTGTGAAGCTGTAGCTATAGGGTATACGTCCTCCAGAAGTGTCCCTGTTCATAGTTAACGTATTCACCAGGCTCGGATATGCACTTCGCCTTTTGCAGTGCTGGAAATCGATACGCTGTCATTATGTGAGGTCTTGCTACAGGGACTATCCCACGACGGAGGATGTTTGGCAACAAATTGAAATCAATAAATCAATCGATCAATAATAATTTGATTAGGAAAGAGATGGTTAATGCCAACCTCAGATCCATGAACTCTGGCCGGTCCAGCGTCACTGCACGAGGTTAACTAAGGGGGGGGGGGGGGGCATAACCCTCCCAATCTTCCGCTGGCTACTTTGTGACGAAACTACACGACTGGACTGTAACACTGGTTGTCTACACTCTTCAGAGTTTTCTGGGGGTCGCTGTGGTCGAGAGGTCAGGCACTCGCCTCCCAAAGCGATGAACAGAAACGGTTGGTGATTGAATTCCGCAAAGTTTTTAAGTGACCCCTGGACTCCCCTGAGGTGCATACATCTTGAGATACATTTAGTCGTCTTTACTTATGTCTTGTCACTACTCCAACGTGGCTCGGGACCAGGGAGTGAGGTTGATGACCAGCGCAGAGCCACGCAGACTGTAATCAAAATACAGCACAAGTTACATAATTAAGACCAAAACCGTCAGATGATGTCACCATCATCGCTTGCGATGGATAACTAACTGACCAACTAACTGACCAACTAACTGACCAACTAACTGACCAACTAACTGACCAACTAACTGACCAACTAACTGACCAACTAACTGACCAACTAACTGACCAACTAACTGACCAACTAACTGACCAACTAACTGACCAACTAACTGACCAACTAACTGACCAACTAACTGACCAACTAACTGACCAACTAATTGACCAACTAACTGACCAACTAACTGACCAACTAACTGACCAACTAACTATCGAGCTAACTAATTAACTATCTAACTAACCGGCTGTAAATTGTCGATTTAGTAATCCCCCTTCTGCAGAATTTGAAATCACAAGTAGGTTTAAAGGGTGAAGGATACAGCAGTGTGCACAACAAACGAACTATAATTACAGTCAACATCCGTACCCTTACAATTTGCTGGAAGAGATTACATCCATATTGGTCTGCCGGAAAAGCAGATGTCGATTTTGTATAAAAATGGAAAACACAGGCCACTTCCTACAAGTGTGAATTTCCTCTTTCCACTGTCTCAATCTCATCTAATCTTTCCACTTACTTCGTTACACGGCTTGGGGAGGCGCAATCTTTCAGTTTATCAGTCCGTTTTATTCCATCCGTTAGTTTCTCTTGAGCAATTTGAAAATCCATTGATGGCTTGCTAGGCTAATCACAGCTTCTTTGCCATAATCTTTAATATCCGTTCCCAGTAAATAGCTGGATTGGCTCCGTTATATATTTTGTAATTTCGTATCCCCTGCAGCCAGATACATGACCAAATGGGAAACCGAACATACTGGCTACACCAAAAACGATGCCTATTACCAGTTGAACAGAAAAGAGCAGGTCGTGGTCTTCAGACTTCGCACTGGCCACAATAGACTCAGGTACCACCTATTCAACAAATTGAAGATAGGTGGCACCAACGAATGCCCGTGTGGTACCGGCAAAATGACCGCTGAGCATTTTCTGCAAAACTGCCCGACATACGAGGATCAGAGAGAGCAGATGTGGCCATCCCCAGTGGCAACACTAGACAAGCTCTATGGCAGTGTCGACAGCCTCAGGATGACGGCTGCTTTTTTCGAAAAAATAATGGTTACTGTCTGACTGCGTACGATGAAGAAGAAGTATCCCCTGTAGTCAAGAAGTATCCCCTGCAGATCGCTGCAGTCAAGAGATAAGGCATTCGCCGATCAAAGCGATGAACGGTGGGCGATTAAATCATGCTAGTTTCAAGGGACCACTGGTCTCAAGGGAGGTAAGACCAGCGTGCCTTCATCCTGAGTTATCTCCAGTCGTCTCGATTGAACGTCTTGCCACTGTTTAAAAGATAGCTCGGAACCAGAGTGAGGTTGATGACCAGCACATAATCTCTCACTATAATCCAAATACAGCTTAAGTTACATCATCAAGATAAAACCTTCTGCTGATGTCGCTTTCATTTTTGTCTGAGTCTTATTTAACCTGTACTTCTACAAAGGAGATGCCTCTGTGTGGTCCCAGCTCTGGTATGAGCTGGATGTAGCCGGGAGAATGGTTTCCTGCTGAGCTGACTAGGCTCGAGCAGCTTAATACTCCGCTGCGTAGGGAAAAGCGCTTACGGAGGGTGGTTAACCGATGTGTGAGTCCATCTTAATAGACTCAAATACTCGAGCAAAGTAGACCCGCAGCCTGTTAGGCGCCATCTATTCTGCTCTAAGCAAACCACCTAGCCATAGTCATAGTCGGTGTTATGCCAAGTCACACAGTTAATCGCTTGTTACCACGTGCTCCCTGTGAGGCAGTGCTAATATTCTTGTCCTTGTCATACACAAAGACCCCGGCAGGCCACTCGCCATCATCGCCTGGACAACTAACTTTAATTTCGTATTTCGTTGTCGTTGACAAAAACTAACTTAATATCCGTGTTGATAGAATGTCGTCTACATCGGTAGTCGTCCAGAACAAATGGTTTCGTGATGTTACAATATCTGCGCCTTTCTACCTAGACACTCGACTACATCACTGATGTTTTTAGGCCCGTTATGCCTTTGATTCTCCATTATCTTAGTCCCATTAGGAGGCAGAATATCGTCTAAGTATGCTATGGTTCGGTGGGGTAAGTAGCCAGCTATGAGTCGCTAGCTTCTTTCAGGTCATTAGCTTCTATGTCTTTGGTCCCACATTATGTCTAAATACATCGTTTCATACGCTGTTTTCACATATAAGCAGGGGCGTAACAACAATGCCACCCCCCCCCCCCACCCAAACAAACATTAAGTAGGTAGTTCATTATGTGTAGTCGCTTTTTTTTATCATTCTTACTGTGTTTTAAAGAAAATCAAGATATTCACTTTTTAATAAATAAACCACCACAAAACATTTTCAATAAATAACTTAACTTAGTTTTACTGCTTTAGAAGGCACTACAGAGTCTTCTTCTTCTTCTTCTTCTTCTTCTTCGTTCGTTCTCAATCTCCTGCTACCAAACCCTGAAACGGTAAGTAGCAGAATGTAGTCCAGAGAACGGAATGCGTTGTGTTGTAGTTTACAGCTTGGCTGTGATATTTGCACCTTTCCGTCCAACACATCCGACTTCAGCAAGCATTTTTTGAGTACCGGGTTAGCATTCCCTCTTCGATCCCTTCTTCTTAGCCAGTCTGCCCTACTGCAGCCTGTTATCTAGGATCACCGCTTGGAGGTGTAGAAGGGTCTTGGCAGCTATGGTTCGCTGGCCCTGACGCTAGCAGTCAGCTATGGGTCGCTGACCATTGCAGCTCATGCGCTGCTCAGCATCTTGATCCCACTACAGAGTCTGAATACAACCAGTTTATTCAACTCTACCGGTACTAAAAATAACTGTTAGCATGTAATCTATTTTTTTTTGGCCTCCATTACATCATCTGGCAATGCATTCCAAGCATCTACCACTCTCTGATTAAACAAATTTTTAATAATACCTAATCTGGACATGTCTTTAAATAATTTGAAGCTGTGCCTACTTTTTATTGTAGTCGGATTTACTTTGAAAAACGTTACAGTCTATTTTATCATTTCAATTGATTTACTTTGAAGAACGATAGTCTATTTTATCATTTCTATTGATTTACTTTGAAAAACGTTACAGTCTATTTGATCATTTCAATTGATTTACTTTGAAGAATGGTAGTCTATTTTATCATTTCAATTGATTTACTTTGAAAAACGGTACAGTCTATTTTATCATTTCAATTGATTTACTTTGAAGAATGGTAGTCTATTTTATCATTTCTATTGATTTACTTTGAAAAACGGTACAGTCTATTTTATCATTTCAATTGATTAATTTATAAACATGCATTAAGACGCCTATAATTTTGTTCTGTTCTAGACACTGTATACTGGTTTTTCCGAGTCTTTCCTCATTACTAAAATTCTGGAATTCTACAATCATATCGGTAGCTCTTCTTTGTAACCTCTTCTCGCATCCTCACTATGATAAAGACTCAACACCAGAACATAGTAATCCAATTTAGGTCTCATCAATGATTTATTTAGATTTACTATCACTTAACATTTGAAACATTTAAATTGAATGTTACGTATAAAGATCGTGTCACGAACGTAGAAATACGTCAGCGAGTTGAAGACGCTATTAGTCCTTTTGAAGATCTGTTCACAGCTATCAAAAAACGAAGGATGGCCTTGTGCGGGCACGTCGCGAAGTCCAACAGCATTACCAACTCGATACTCTTTGGTCCCGTACCGGGACAGAGAGAGCGAGGAAGAGATGATTGGAAAACATCACTGAGTGGTCAGGTCTTCGTCCCGGTGAGATACGACAGGCGGCGACAGACAGAGAGGGATGGCGTGGGATTTTTGGCAGTGTCTTCATGTGTGCCCCAACGACCTGATAGGTTACGGGATGAACTGAACTAAACTATCACTTCCTTGCTCGTATGTGTAATGTTTCTTTAAATGCAGCGCTCCCGCGGACAACATTTCAATAGTCCTGGACAAATGATTGAGACCATATTCATTTCCATTATTTGCTGCTCTAGAGATGATGAAAATTATTTTTAGCTCCAGAATCGTCTAGTTTTCCGTACGTGAAGCCTTAAGCCTCGCAGTCTGTATAAATGCCATACTTGTACCTGGGTTTCCCCGCACTTTCATCTGTTTCCCTCTTGTCTAACTCTTTTATCTTTCATCTCTCATTCTCTATACCGTTCTCTTATTATCATTTTTCTGTTTTTATATGCTTTTCTATATTTTTCATCTGTTTATTTGTCTGTATGTATATATATATATATATATATATATGTGTGTGTGTGTATATATATGTTGTATTTCTCTTTGCTTGTTTATTTTAATGTATGTTTTGTTGGTGTGCACATGCGTTAGTATGTGGGATAGTCAAAAAGTAGGTCACACATTAATATGCGGAAGACGAAAAATGCAGTTGACAGTTGCTAAAAGTACCATTAGTTGGCACCAACATCCAGGTTTGGTAGTACTGTAGATAACATATCTAAACTCGCATATGCACGTGCGCAGCCCAGATAAAATATCGTCCGCCCTCACAGAGTGTACAATCAATGAACCGCGTACTATTGTGGTTTGTTTTGGTTTTTTTGTTTATGAAAGGTTTGGGGGTTTGGGGGGAGAGTGGAGGGTGAAGTGGCGAAATAACTTTTAGCCGAAGATTATAATATTATTATCTGTTTTATGTTTATGTTACGGCCAAATGAATGCTCGCTATTACGCTTATTTTTAATTTTTTTTAAATTTATGTAGGAAAATATATTGCGAAACAAGTTTTAAAAATTAAATTAAATAACGTATATTAAATAAACTTTAATACTTAAATAATTATGTATATAAAATATACTCTATTTACTTCGGGCACCTTGTTGTTATTGTCTATTTGTTAATAAACAATGTTATATGCCTGTGATTGCTACACTATAGTGTATAGTATAGAAACCCCTGGGGAGGAAGACCAAAGTCTGGTCAGGCAAAATATACTAATCAGACATGATAGTCAGGGTCAAGCAAAATATTCTGGCCAAAATCCTCACCTTTGCTTCCTCGTAGTCCTCCCTGGAAACGGACTGTTAACATGGCAGCCTGGCTAACGAGGTGATGGATCAACGTGATCTCCGTAGTATTTAGCGAAATGTAGATGAAACCGAGCATTTCACAACCGCCTGGAAGACCCTGACCCACTTCTGTCATCACGCTAACGATGTGAGCAAGGCGATTGCAAGCCACCACTTAACGTCCGTTTCAGGGCGCACACAAAAGTAGACCTACTCATTATGGAATAATCGAAACAACAACAAAGTAGCCCTTTCAGTTATGACTGAAAATCGAATGATATGACTTGGTTTAGTAACCAACAAAATAAATGCTTAGTTTTTGTTTTCTTTCTCTTTGCGACATTATTTTTTCACTTCTCTTTGTTACAAGAACTTCTCTTCCCTAAGTACGAGTTGGCCATTCAGGGTTCATCTCCACTTGGATAGGTCTGTAGCTTTGTCTTCTCAGGATATCAGATTCATGTCCAGAACCTTCATAACACCCTTACACACATCTTTGAACCTGTAGTCGGTCCACTGTTTATTTGCCATCCGCCAACTGTCCATAGAGGATATCTTTCGAAATGCGACAATCTTCGACGCAACGAACATCACAGGCTTCGCTGCCTAGTTTTTGGCATTTTTCTGACAACTTTTAAAAATAACTTGTCAACTTCTATGTTCATCTGACAAATCTATTATGGTTTTCTTAAGTTAACCATTGTGGCTGTTAGATTTCACTGAAGTGCCAGAGAAACGATGAGATGTGTAAAAGTAATTGTGTGTACAACAGAAGTCTGAAGATAAACACAAAATGCAATTAACTCGGTTGAGGTATTTAAAAAAATAAGCCAGATATTAGGATATAGGTCAATGAATTGTGTCGTCCACGTAGTTTTAAAAAAAATATTAGTTGCAGGGTGTCCCACTGGCTGCCGCCCCCTGGTTCTCCCTTATAACTTCTAAACCAATTCAACAACAATTTTACTTAGTCATAATGTGAACCATTTGGACGACGAGGAACTCGGTACTGGATATTTTCAGCTGAATGGAGCAACATCCCACACATCAAAAGGTGAGTGAGCAAGTTCAGGTAGCAGTGAAAAAGGCACATGCAATTTTAGGTATGATAAAAATAAATATTAAATTTAGGAGCAAAGAAGTGATAGTCAAATTGTATAAAGCAATGGTTAGACCTAGATTGGAGTATTGTGTACAGGTGTGGAGTCCTTATCATAGAGAAGATATAAACGTGCTGGAAAGAATACAAAAAAGAGCGACAAAGCTGAAAGTGGGATTCCAGAATTACAGTTATGAGGAAAGACCGGCCTGCAATGTCTAGAAAAGAGAAGAATTCAAGGTGACAATACAGGTTTATCAGATGATCAGAGGAATGGATAAATTAGACTGTGCCAAGTTTTTTTTCAGAATACAACCGCCCACAAAAACAAGAGGGCATAGTTACAAATTAACTAAAAAGAGGTGCAGTTTAGATTCTAGGAAATATTTTTTTAGTCAGTGAGTGGTGAATGATTAGAATGCATTGCCACATGAGGTAGTGGGGGCATGGACATTTAATGCATTTAAGAATAAATTGGTTGCGTATATCTTTTAGAGCAAGGTAATGTAAATGAAAGTGGATGTATACAGACTCTGCAGTCTTCTAAACCAGTATAAAGACGTTAAGTTATGTTACGCTAAATGCCAACATTGGCTGAAATTGCTTCCGTCTTTGAAGATCGTCTCATTTCTAAATGACTTAGGTCGCCTGACTTTACCCGTCCTTATGTCTTCCTATTAGACATGCTGAAAGATGAAGCGTATCGCAACGTTCTAATGTAGTTCTGACACTACAAGAAAACATTTGGCGGGAAATGGCCATGTTACTCAGACGTGTGTGCGAATACCTTCGTAACACGGAGACACGTGTGCAGGCATGCGATGATGCTAATGGCGACCACTTTCAATAGTTGCTATGAACTCATTGTGTTTCGCACACACCAAGGTGTGGCCGTGTCCAATTTGTTTGAATTACGTTAATTGGTTTAAAAGTTATAAGAGAAAACAGGGGCTGGTAGCAAGTATGACGCACTGTAGCCAACATAACTATTTAAAAAATAGGCTAATATGGTAACACTGTCTTTCAATTACCAAACTCAGTGAGCCATTCAGTTTTTTAGCCAATATCTCAGTGCACACGCCCCTGCATACAAAGCAAGCTGGAAGGGACTGCACCAATTTCTTGTTACTGGTTTGTCGGTAATCCGTGACACAGCTATTGGGGCCACTTGTCGCTGTTCGTATGCTATTCCAGTTTATCGACTTGTTAAATGTTTTTACCAATCCATTTTTATATGATTTAACATTTATAGTTGTATCTATCTATCTATCTATCTATCTATCTATCTATCTATCTATCTATCTATCTATCTATCTATCTATCTATCTATCTATCTATCTATCTATCTATCTATCTATCTATCTATCTATCTATCTATCTATCTATCTATCTATCTGTCTATCTGTCTGCCTGCCTGTCTGTCTGTCTGTCTATATGTCTGTCTGTCTGTCT
Organism: Ariolimax columbianus; assembly: GCA_036924085.1. Classification (NCBI taxonomy): domain Eukaryota; kingdom Metazoa; phylum Mollusca; class Gastropoda; order Stylommatophora; family Arionidae; genus Ariolimax; species Ariolimax columbianus. The sequence goes on along the minus strand of JAVGWX010000016.1, from coordinate 66,168,217 downwards.
ATTATTTGTATTGAATTCTCACACAATAGATTCTTGATAACGATCACTCACTATTTCGCCCTGTGGAATATAGTCCCTCCACTACAGCCATCCCCCTTCCTGGAAGACTGTACCCTGGTATTTGCAGTGGAGCGTTCAGCAGCAAGTTATTACACGATTATCTTTATACCCCACGCATAACCCTCTTTAGTTGCATATTACGACATGCTTTGGTGAAAATGTAGGTTCCCTTCTCTTACTATATAAATATCTAACTGGCGCAGTGGTAGAGCATTCGCAATTCACTGCAAAGGTTTTCGGATTTTCCATTTACTTATGTTATACTGTGGTTGCTACGTAACACGACGCCAGCAGTCTGACCTTGAAAGTCGAAGAAAGGAGAGGGCGTTACTCAGAAATATATTGTATTTTGTGTTCCTTAAACTGAGGGTAGAATATACACGATGGGGTAAATTGTGCGAGTAAATACGCCACTGAACTGGAAAGGGTAGGCGCCAGGGCCACATTTATAGGATACGTGACGAAATGGTACCCAGGAACTGTCATGTCAGATTTTAAACTGTGCTTAATGTTCTGATAACATCTTCCTCTTTGACGCTCTCTTCTCGAACTCTGCGCTTTCCACTATCAGACCAGTTTGTCTTTCCACATGATCAAAACTTCTGAGCTTTTGCCTTAAAATTTCTCGTAGTCAATGTTGGGTTTTGATCAATTGTTGCAGAATTTGTTTATTTGTTTTCTCTGTTCACGATAATGTTAGCATCCTGCTATAGCACCATCAAGTCATTCAGTCCTGTGATTGGTTTGTGCTCCCCGTCTCCATCATCATCAAACCATCAGTCCTCGACTGGATTGCGGTCTCCGACCCCATCATCAAGTCATTCAGTCATGGAACTAGTTTGGGGTCCCCGACCCAAACATTATCAAGTCGTTCATTCATGAAACTAGTTTGATGCCCCCAACTCAAACATCATTTAGTAATTCAATCTTGGGGCGTTTTTGGATCCCGGTTTTCATCTTCAAGTTATTCAGTCCTGAAACTTGTTTGCGGCACCTGACCCCATCACCCGTGATTCAGCTATGGGACTATTTTGCGGACCCCGACTCCATCATCTTCAAGTATTCCGTCATGGGACTAGTTTTGCAATCATGGATCCCATATCAATGTCCAAATCGTGTATATATATCAAGAACAAAATTGGTCCCAAAACTGAAATCTGTGGCATCCCACTTTTAACCCCACCACTCAGAGCGCTTCTTATTTATTCCAACTCTCTGCCATCTTCCCGTTAATCAATTGTCAATCCCTCTGGCAACTTCGCCACCTTTTCCGTGTGATTTTAACTTCCCGATGAGGTAATCTATCAAAGATTTTTGCAAAATCTAGATAAATGACATTCTGGCGCACCTCCATCTATGATTCTTGTAACCTTGTCAATGAATTATAATTGATTTGTTAAACACGATCTCACTTTAGTGAAATTATGCTGACTATTTCTAAATACATTAAACTTCTCTAATTGCATTATAATATCGCCTTTAATTATTGAGGCTAACAATTTACAGACTTTGCTCGTCAAACTCACGCGTTTATATTTTACTGGATCAGATTTGTTTTCTTCCTTTTTTTCAATAAGGAGATCACTCCTGAATCTTTCCAATCCCCTGGAACAATAAATTTTGCAAGTGATTGAAAACATAATATAGCCAGTGGTTTTGGTAACATGTCTCTAATTTCAAACACTATTTTTGGATGAATACCATCTTGACCTGTACATTTATCCCCTTTCAACCCCTCCAATTTTGGATGAATACCATCTTGACCTGGACATTTATCCACTTTCAACCCCTTCAATTTAAAAAAAAACCATTTCCTCCGTAATACAGATTGATCTTAATCCCAATGTATCCTCGTATATTTGGATTCAGATTGTCGGATTATAGTAAATAATTTGTTTTAAAGGGTACAGAATGAGAAGAATTTGTTTTCCTGGATGAGAAAATGATAAACAAAATTAATGAAGAAGATATGTCCGGTATGAGATAAAATAGGGATCTCCAAACGACGATCTGCGGAAGTTTGTGTTAAATAAATGTATCGTTTCCCTTCTTTATTTCTTAACCAAGCAATTTAATTGACACACCAAGTTCCTGATCAAGCGCGTGTTTCCCTTTGCCAAGGAGCCATAGTTATGTCAGAAAGGCAAACTCATTTTCTTTCGTAACAGCCATACGAGTTAGGACTTCCAACCACTGTGTGCAGATCAAGATGCTGAGCAGTGAATGAGCTGCGGCGATCAACGACTGAAAGCTGACTGCTAACGTCAAGGCCCGAGATCCAAAGTTGTCATGTTCCTTCTACATCTCCTAGGGTTGATTCCGGATAATAGGATGCAATAGGGCACAACTGGAAATCGAACATATAAAGTACGCAAAACAGTTTAAAAATAACGTGGGATGAAACTAGCACTTACAATTTAAATTGACTGTTAATCTCAATTATACACCACCACAGTAAAACCCTCATGTTCGCCTAGGGATATATGACCAGTTATGTTGATCTACCACTACCATGTCCAACGTATGAGGCTTGTAGCCAAACCTCGTCTAATGCCGAAGAAGAGACTGCTATCTGCCAGAGCCAATCCGAACAGGGGTCACCCTTCTGACGCCTCCAGCCGGCCGGTGGGAGACCATTGTTACACATAGCTGACTTGGACATGATCTGGCGAGCCCGAACTTTCTGGTTCAGTCGTACCACGTGACCAAACACAGACAGGCGGTGGTGGACCAGTGTCTGAGATGGAGGGAAGACTCGTCACTGCAAAGACCTCTACATTGCGTATGGGATCAAACCTCTTGATACCAAGGATGCGTCGCTAGTTGCGCATGTGAAAGGCATTAAGTCATGATTTGTTTTGATAAGCCTCTAGCATCATGGAACTATAAAAAAGGCAAATTGGGAACAATTTACAGATGAATTAGATTGTTGAATTTCCGACCTCAAATCGTATACAATTGTATAATTCTTTGCAGACTAAGCAGTTTCCAAATTTGAAATGATATAAGGATTTGTACCTGTACTATGTTAACTTACTTGTGTGAATACAGATTCTCAAGAATGGCTTAGCCATTGAGCTTATTTTTCTGATAAGGACTTGGTCCGTTCTAGTAACTCGCAAAAAGCTAGAAACATCAGCTCAGTTCTTAGTTCTTACTCGACCTATACTTCTACAGGGGCAGATGTCCATGTGCAGGTCCCAGCTCTGGTATGAGCTGGATGTAGCCGGGAGAAGGATTTCCTGCAAAGTCTGCTTGGCGCGAGCAGCTTATTACTCTGCTGCGTTGGGACAAGTGCCGCATAGAGTGGTTAGCCGATATACGAGTCCATCTTAATAGACTCAAACATAAGAGCAAATGAGAACCGCAGATTGTTAGGCGCAATGTATGCTGCTCTTAACCACCTAACAGTGGCAGGTGTTATGTCATGTCCTACAGTTAGTTCACATAGTACGACATGTTCTCCGTGGGGCTGTCAGGCTATTCGTGTCCTCTTCATACACAATGACCCCGTCGGGCCACCCGGGTTTATTTGAAAAGCAGTTTTATAATTACTATTGATTTTATTGAGCAAAACTATGATTTTGTTAAATGCAAGTGAAATCTCCAATTTGCTAGCCCAGAGTTCATATGAATTTTTGGTTCTTCAAATTATGTATACCCTGTCTTTGCAATTGTTACCTTTCTCTTTCGTCCTGAATCCCACCATGATGATTGCCCCATAAAGATCCCAAAAATAAGTTATTCATTCGTTTATTAATCTTTCTTTTTTTCTTATATCGGCGAACCTCGTCAAATATATTATGTGACCAGTGTATAAGAATGTTTGGAAACCCCTTATATATAGAATCCCTTCCAGAACTTTCTTTCAAACCTAGAAGTCTTCCGGACATTCATAAGTTCTGCCCATCTGCTAATGACAAGATCTCTTGTGTTGGACAGTTTTCTAGCCTCTTGAAGTTACATGATACCGTTCACTTTCTTAACCGCAAGACAGTCAATCCCGAGCCTCGGGTAATCCAAGAGCCTGAGAAGCCAGTCGAAGCAAATTGATTATCAGGAAACTTGTAATCTGGTTCCGATTTCCGTGATCCCAATTTCACCACTCTTCACAAACGCATTACTTGTCCTCGGACGCCTCATTTTCCATGTAATATTCTGATCAATATATTTCCATTGTCCTAATATCTTCAGATCTGACAAACCATGAATCTATTCTCGGATTCCTTGTAGTGAGTCCTTTCAATCTCTGTTCCAACGAAAATCCGTGATAATTTTCACATACAAAAACCTCCTTCCTATCTATAGAAGAGAATATAATGTGTATTACTTCTGAAAGAACAGACAGCGCTCACAAATATCTGCAGAAATCCTACCTCAATATTGATCCGTGAGCATTGTTAATCGCGGGGAAGGAATACAGCAGTTCCTGTAACGTTGTTAATCTCCCTTTGGGACATGTATATATTTTTTCCCATAACGTTCGAACGACATAGTTATCTCTCTTGGAAGTTATTTTCGAGAAAACGGGAAGGAATGGAGGTCAAGAAAAATTTGAGGGAGAAATTTCACGGAAGACTGGTCAAGGTCATAATAGGAGAGACCTGATTTGGCTCCTGGTATTGGTTTTTGGATGCCCTGTCCTCGCTTCAACGCGGAATATCTGAACTAATTAAAACTCAGGTTGAATTTGACAAGAATGTAATGGAAACAACGGGTGAATGCGTCCATGCAGAGAAATTCATTTTTATAAAAATGCTGTAGATGTTGGTAGTTGTTTATGATGTTGTTTGTTTATGTCCAAATCTTCCTCATCGACTGCTGCTTCTTCTTTCTCTTCTTGGTCTTGTTCTTCTTCTTTTTTAATTCTTCTTCTTGTCCTTTTTTCCTCTTCCTCTTTTTGCCGCTAATGCTGCTGCTTGTGGCTCTGCTTCTTCTTCAAATTCGTAGTTTTGATGCTGTTGTTTTTCTTCTTCTTCTTCATCTTTGTATTTTTCTTCATCTTCTTCTTCTTCTTCTTCTTCTTCTTCTTCTTCTTCCTCTTCTGCTGCTGCTTCTGCCATTGCAGTTGCTCCTTCTTCTTCTAATTCGGCTTGCTTTGCTTTTGTTCGTTTTGTTCGTGTTCTTCTTCTTTGTCGTCTTCTTCTTCCTCTTGTTCTTCTTCTTCTTTGTCTTCTGCTTTTTCGTCGTCTTCTTCTTCTTTTACATTTGACAAATATTTTTTAAATAATACAGTAAATTTGAAATTGTTTTTTTTTTGGTGACTTTATGTATTGAAACAAATTTATCTCATATGTTTGATTGTGATATTCCCACCTGAAGTTATTCACTTATTTAAAATACCACTCTGTGAGCCGCGTAGTGCAGGGGTTAGCGCTCTGGCTTCGCATCTGAGTGGTCCTGGGTTCATTCCCCAGTTGAGGAGGTAGTGTTTTTTTCAGGCCGCAATGACACCCTGGCCGACCCAGCCTTAAATGTGTACAGGCTCAGTCCAGAAAGTAAAAGCGGCGAGGGAGAGAAGACGGCTACCGCCGTCATATAGCCGGTCCTTTGAAATGTGACATCGCTAACACCTCACACCCCTCACAAACATGTTCTTGTTTTGAAACTATGATCTTCTTGTACATGATCAATGAGACCTACCGTATTGCTTGGCTTTCTCTGACGCTCCACACAAAACATGTTTTTAATCGTTTTTCCGTGTATTGTTTGTGAGATAACCTGTTGAAGTTGGATGTGTCGGGGGATCAAGATGCTGCAGTGGTTAGCGACCCATAGCTGACTGCTAGCGTCAGGACCAGCGAACCATAGCTGCCAAGACCCTTCTACACCTCCATGTGGTGATCCTGGATAGCAGGCTGCAGCAGGGCAGACTGGCTAAGGAGAAGGGATCGAAGAGGGAATGCTAACCCGGTACTCAAAAAATGCTTGCTGAAGTCGGATGTGTTGGACCGAAAGGTGAAAATATCGCAGCCATGCTGTAAACTACAACACAAAGCATTCCGTTCTCTCGACTACCTTTCTGCTACTTAATCCCTTTCAGGGTTTGGAAGTGGGAGATTGAAAACGAACGAAGAAGAAGAAGAAGGATGTGTCGGACCGAAAAGTGCAAATATCGCAGTCAAGCTGTTAACTACGACGCAGTGCATTCCGTTCTACAAACAACTTCATGTTACTTGCAAAGTCCTTTTCAGGACTTGGTGGAGTAAGTTTGAGAACGAACAACGAAAAAGAGAAAAAGAAGTTTGGGAAATATTATATATAGCGCTTCCGTTTAAACCCAAAAGATTACTTGAGACTCGCCACTCTTTAGGTTTGTCTGAATGGCGAGATGGGCTAAACCATGGATTAGAGAGTATTCTACCCTATAGAGTGTTACCACCGACTTTGTCGGCAGCATCTAAATTCCATATTGTTCTCCTGTGACTCGAGTGCCTAAAAACTAATCTGCAGCATTTCCTGGCAAATTATAAGATATTCAAAAAACTGAATCATCCCATGAATCTCCACAGGCCTTTGACAACATCCTGCTAGCATTCACGGCCCTGGTTTGCTCTGTCTGCCTCTCTCCAGGTTTAATCATGTAATCTTACTTCCTTCTCGTATTCTCTTCTACGTGTATTTGTAGGCCTATTTCTCTAACTCTTCTTTTGGGGATTCCATGTAAGAGCTTGTCTGGCTACATTGGACTGGGCCTTTCGTATCGTACGTCTTGTGTAGCCCCATTTGTTTTCTCTCAGTTTGCTGTTCCAATGGCTGTTGTTGGCTCCTTTCCCACAAGTCTTCATTTTTCTCCCTGTACTGCAACTCTATGCTTATTATCCTTCGTCGGCATTTGTTCACGAAAAGTTGGAGTCCCTTTTGCATCGTCTTGGTCTTTCTCCATATCTCTGCTCCATACAGCAGCACCGACTTGACAATGACATTGAATCTTTCATCTATCTTAAGTGAAGATCCTGATTTTTCTAGATCTTCATATATTGTTCAGTGTCAGGTTTTCTCGATCTTCATATATTGTTTAGTGTCAGGTTTTCTGGATCTTCATATATTGTTTAGTGTCAGGTTTTCTGGATTTTCATATATTGTTTAGTGTAAGGTTTTCTGGATCTTCATTTATTGCTTAGTGTCAGGTTTTCTGGATCTTCATATATTGTTTAGTGTCAGGTTTTCTGGATCTTCATATATTGTTTAGTGTCAGGTTTTCTGGATTTTCATATATTGTTTAGTGTCAGGTTTTCTGGATCTTCATATATTGTTTAGTGTCAGGTTTTCTGGATCTTCATATATTGTTTTGTGTCAGGTTTTCTGGATCTTCATATATTGTTTAGTGTCAGGTTTTCTGGATCTTCATATATTGTTTAGTGTCAGGTTTTCTGGATCTTCATATATTGTTTAGTGTCAGGTTTTCTGGATCTTCATATATTGTTTAGTGTCAGGTTTTCTGGATCTTCATATATTGTTTAGTGTCAGGTTTTCTGGATCTTCATATATTGTTTTGTGTCAGGTTTTCTGGATCTTCATATATTGTTTAGTGTCAGGTTTTCTGGATCTTCATATATTGTTTAGTGTCAGGTTTTCTGGATCTTCATATATTGTTTAGTGTCAGGTTTTCTGGATCTTCATATATTGTTTAGTGTCAGGTTTTCTGGATCTTCATATATTGTTTAGTGTCAGGTTTTCTGGATCTTCATATATTGTTTAGTGTCAGGTTTTCTGGATCTTCATATATTGTTTAGTGTCAGGTTTTCTGGATCTTCATATATTGTTTAGTGTCAGGTTTTCTGGATCTTCATATATTGTTTAGTGTCAGGTTTTCTGGATCTTCATATATTGTTTAGTGTCAGGTTTTATGGATCTTCATATATTGTTTAGTGTCAGGTTTTCTGGATCTTCATATATTGTTTAGTGTCAGGTTTTCTGGATCTTCATATATTGTTTAGTGTCAGGTTTTCTGGATCTTCATATATTGTTTAGTGTCAGGTTTTCTGGATCTTCATATATTGTTTAGTGTCAGGTTTTCTGGATCTTCATATATTGTTTAGTGTCAGGTTTTCTGGATCTTCATATATTGTTTAGTGTCAGGTTTTCTGGATCTTCATATATTGTTTAGTGTCAGGTTTTCTGGATCTTCATATATTGTTTAGTGTCAGGTTTTCTGGATCTTCATATATTGTTTAGTGTCAGGTTTTCTGGATCTTCAAATATTGTTTAGTGTCAGGAATGCCCCTCTAACCTATCCAATTCTAGTCCTTTCAACTGCATATGTACCTCCTGATGTGTCTATTGTGCTGCCCAAATAGACAGAGATACCTACTTTTTGCAACTGCTCTCTCCCTCTCTCTCTCTCTCTCTCTCTCCCTCTCTCCCTCTCTCTCTCTCTCGCATTAGTTTTATGTTGATAGTATCGAGTTAAGCAGATTGGTTTTGTTTATGTTGATAGTATCGAGTTAAGCAGATTGGTTTTGTTTATGTTGATAGTATCGAGTTAAGCAGATTGGTTTTGTTTATGTTGATAGTATCGAGTTAAGCAGATTGGTTTTGTTTATGTTGATAGTATCGAGTTAAGCAGATTGGTTTTGTTTATGTTGATAGTATCGAGTTAAGCAGATTGGTTTTGTTTATGTTGATAGTATCGAGTTAAGCAGATTGGTTTTGTTTATGTTGATAGTATCGAGTTAAGCAGATTGGTTTTGTTTATGTTGATAGTATCGAGTTAAGCAGATTGGTTTTGTTTATGTTGATAGTATCGAGTTAAGCAGATTGGTTTTGTTTATGTTGATAGTATCGAGTTAAGCAGATTGGTTTTGTTTATGTTGATAGGATCGAGTTAAGCAGATTGGTTTTGTTTATGTTGATATTAAGTCCCAATGTACTTGTTGCCATTTTATTGCTAATTCTCCTCTTCATCTTGATGACCCGTTCCTCAGCGTAGCTGCGGTCCCAACTTCGTCTTCCGGCGACCCTGTCTTGAGCCACGGAAGTCCAGTGGCGTAAGTGCTCCTGTAGAGGCATCTCGGATGTTGCAGCGTACACCAAGGGAATAAGACCCACGGATTGGAGGTCTTCCCCGCGGGCTCTTCTTATGTTCGGGGTACCAGACTGCTGTCGTTGTACTATATCGACCATCGTTTAGCCTTAACATGTGACCTGCCCATCTATGTTTTGCCTTGTCTGCATGGATTACTGTATCCTTCACCAGGGACAATCGTCTTAGGTCAGAATTGTAGAGACCTTGCATGAGTTGGCTGCGGACAGTGATTCCGACTAAGCGTCTAACAATGGAGGCCTGGGTCACTCTCAATTTGTCTACCAATGATTTTGGAAGTGTCCACGTCTCGGCACCGTAGCACATCGCAGGGTAGGGAGGAACAGTGGGATTGAAAAGAGAGACTCGTAGGTCCTGGTCATGGCAACCGTCCAGGACTGTGTTAATAAACGAGAAGGCTGCCCACCCGACTTACCTGTTCCTATTCCGCACAGGAAAGTGATGCCATCATATACGCCGGCGGATTGGGGATACGCAGTGAGATATCTGGGTGAGGCTTCTCGGCTAAAGAGTTTAGGTCGTTGCTGACCAGAATGGGTCATACAGAACAACAATCTCGAGTACAAGAATGTAGATGGAAGCACAGCAATGGCCGCATTTCTGAGATGACTATCTGGGACCTCTTCAACGGAGGACAGTTATCGTGTCAGACTACCAATCTTTACATCGAAACATACAGAAGGGCTGGCTGAGTCATGAGTGAAGGAGAGCTGTAGAGACATTAAGCCAACATGAGCTGGTGGGGATCTATATACAGAAGAGATGGCTGAGTCATGAGTGAAGGAGAGCTGTAGAGACATTAAGCCAACATGAGCTGGTGGGGATCTATATACAGAAGAGATGGCTGAGTCATGAGTGAAGGAGAGCTGTAGAGACATTAAGCCAACATGAGCTGGTGGGGATCTATAAACAGAAGGGATGGCTGAGTCATGAGTGAAGGAGAGCTGTAGAGACATTCAGCCTACATGAGCTGATGGGGATCTATATACAGAAGGGATGGCTGAGTCATGAGTGAAGGAGAGCTGTAGAGACATTCAGCCTACATGAGCTGGTGGGGATCTATAAACAGAAGGGATGGCTGAGTCATGAGTGAAGGAGAGCTGTAGAGACATTCAGCCTACATGAGCTGATGGGGATCTATATACAGAAGAGATGGCTGAGTCATGAGTGAAGGAGAGCTGTAGAGACATTCAGCCTACATGAGCTGATGGGGATCTATATACAGAAGAGATGGCTGAGTCATGAGTGAAGGAGAGCTGTAGAGACATTAAGCCTACATGAGCTGATGGGGATCTATAAACAGAAGGGCTGGCTGAGTCATGAGTGAAGGAGAGCTGTAGAGACATTCAGCCTACATGAGCTGATGGGGATCTATATACAGAAGAGATGGCTGAGTCATGAGTGAAGGAGAGCTGTAGAGACATTCAGCCTACATGAGCTGGTGGGGATCTACATTCTTGATCATTTTGGAGTTTCTGACAAGGAAAGATCTGCCATTCTAACTTCAAATGCACCAATTATTGGTTCACTAAATATGGATATGAGTGACATTGTGAAGTCTTTCAATAAGAATCTACTGGATTATTATGACTTACCAATAGATAAATCAGCAATCAGAACAGTTAAATCGATCAAGATTCGAGCGAATTGGGTCGCAAGAGAGGACAGGGCAGATGCCTGTACAACCAACGAGCTGCAGGAACCATCATTATCTGCACCCTTCGCCATTTACCGAGAGAGACTAAGCATCTTTAGATCGGAGGCCGTGAAGCCAATTCTTAGAAACAGGACGGTACATACAAACCCTTCTATACGCAAGTTATGTCACCTCATTTTCTGATTCATCTTGTCTTATATATAGTTCTGTAGCCATAATATCTTTATATTTGACAAGCACTAAATCTCCTCAAGGATGCCATGTAATAATCGTTCTTTCCTTGTTCCGACGGAAATTCGTCACATATCTTCACACAAAAACAAAGCCATTTACAGAACAGAATAGAAATCGTATTACTTCCCATCGATCAGGCACTCTTACAAATACATGCATTTTGATTTTGTTAAAGGTTGTTTTTTTCGGGAATCTTCTGTTGAAGGCACAGGGTTTTCAATCCCAGACCGTAGTCTCTTAGGTTGTTGTTTTTATCCCATAGCTGCTGAGCAAGCCTGCCTTTGGCAGTCCAATGTCATTCTAATATATATATATATATATATATATATATATATATATATATATATATATTTACAGGTGTTCTTCAGTTATTTGAAGTTGTTTGGAAGAAACAGGGTCCCCTCGTGAAGGTGCTGCTGGGGACACAATAATGTAGGAGATGTCATTGTCATGGAAACTCCCTACGACAAGCTAAGACGAAGGGCGTCAATCTCTTAAAGTTCAGCTGGGTGAACTAGACCGTGCAATACGACACGGGTTTAAGAGTAGTGCTATTCATATAGCCGATGTCCAGACTAGGATAATCGGACGGAAGAAAACACACACAAAAAAAACGAACACACTATCCAGTCCAAATGGAAAACAACAACACGTTTACAAGTATAAGTCGTAACCCTAGTGTGAATTTCCGGTAAATCCGTGACCTGGGGACATCCATAATGAACTAAAACAGCGGAGCAATGTAGACCCGCAGCCAGTTATGAGCTATCTTTGGTGCATGTTTTGCAGTACAGTAGTTTTGTCAACCCTTTCTGTGCGTGAAGAAGTGGTCATATCCAGAAAAATCTCTAGACATGCGCAGTCAAACGAAACAAGAAGTGATTTCGAACCCAGTATGTTTGGATTGCAAGCCAAGCTTGCACCGAGTTACACCCTACACCACGCTGTGCTACACAAATATACGCAGAAATTAACGGTTATCTTTAATCCCTAAACAATATTAACCGCGGGAAAAGGTGTACATAAGTTGCAGTAGCTCTTAAACCTTCCTTTCAATTCTTTATGATATACATGTATATATGTGTGTATATTTGTAATACTGATCCACACAGCAATGTTATCTCCCTTAGAAATATTTTTTTTTCATCTTGGTAGATGGATAGAAGTCGGGGAAGAATTGAGGTCATGAAACGTTTTAGGGAGAAATGTCACGGAAGACTGGCCAAGATCATGATAGGACAGGCTGGATTTGGCTCCTGGTATTGGTTTTAGGATGTCCTGTTATCGCTTCAGCGTGAGTGTAAAAACAAATTGTTGTTGTTGTTGAATGTCTAGGATGAGTAAATTTACCCTTTTGTGCCCCCTGAAAAGATGGCAGGATGTAGCAGTTTTAAATGAGACCTCTTCTTCTCATGTCCTCACACTCTGATTCCTTTTACTCTGTCCAACAATCACACTCTTACACAACTTTCACACCACGTCTTCATGGTGAGACCCTTCCATTACACTTTGGTTGGATTGACCTCTGAGAGTGCCCTAAATAGCATAGATACATACAGACGCACACATGAATCCAAGCACTGGTTAATACGTCCTGTTATCACCTAAAAGACCGTAAAGTGAAATAATAACTTATTTGCAAGTTCGTATCTCATTTATATAACAGAAAAGGCCCTCCCAACAGGAAAGTTTTCCACAAACCTCAGAGCAGAATCGATGGCCCTCCTGCGAGCACTGACTATACTTCAAACAGAAAGGTAACCTCCAACAAAAATAGCTGTATTCACGGACTGCAGAGAACTATTAGAGACAATACAAAAAACAAACAACGAACCACTGTTATCAGAGATCAGAGCAAAACTGGGAAAACTCCAGAGATCCTCAACAATAGCGCTCCAGTGGCTACCTTCCCATTGCGGAATCACGGGAAACGAGAGAGCTGATGCTCTGGCAAAAGATGGCAACAAAAAGGCACAATTTAATCATCGAGTACCATACAGAGAAATCAAGAACATCATCAGAAGTCAGTATACACACCAATGGAGAGAAGACAGAAACATGAGCAGTACACCAGACCCAATTAACCAACTCAAACGAAATCAACAAACTACCTTATTTCGCCTGAGAACTGGACACTGCAGACTACTAGAACATCTTTACCGACTGAAGATCTCACACACCGATGAGTGCCCATGTGGAACAGGATGCCAGAACCCTGGGCATATTCTACAGGAATGCCCAATCTATAGGGAAATGAGATGCCAGACCTGACCAGAGGGTGCGGAGCTGAGACAAAAACTGTGGGGCAGCCGCTCTGACCTGATGAAGACTACAGACTCCATCATGGCGACTGGCCTGCAGATATAGCATGACCAAAAGCTGTGGGGCAGCCGCTCTGACCTGATGAAGACTACAGACTCCATCATGGCGGCTGGCCTGCAGATATAGCATGACCAGAAGATCCTGAACGCAATGAAGAAGAGTGATTTAACAAAAACCTTTATCCACTTATTCTTATGTGAAATAGTCTTCATTCTCAAAAACGTATTATCTCTTAAACCACATTGTGAGATCATCTCTTCAGCTCGCTTTTGTTTTTTCCCCAATAAAACGAGTAATTTATTCCTGTAACATATACAAGATAGTATTGCTCATTACTCTGTCAATTGTATATGAATCATTCATTCATTAAAAGCGCGTCGCTCATGTCGGTACATAAGCAATTGATCACATCCAGCGAGTATACACGGTCCCGGACTGCTCTTTCTGCCTCTCTCCAGGTGTAATCATCAACTAATCTTAGTTCCATCTCCCGTTCTCTCTGTATTGTTTGGTCTACCTCTCTTTATATCTCTCTCTTTCTCTCTCTCTCTTTCTCTCTCTCACACTCATACACACACGCACTCTTTCTCTCTTCAATTGAACTGTTATGTGAAATCCTGTCTGGCTATGTTGGAAGGTGCTTTCCGAAGTGTATGTCCTGTTCAGCCCCATTTTCTCAGCTTAATGTGTTGTTCCAATTGTCCGTTGTTTTCTTCATTCCCATAGGTCTTCATTCCTCACTGCGTCCTACCACTGTATGTTCGTTATCGTTCACAATCGTCTGTTAACGAAGGTCTGAACTCTTTGTTGTAAGGCTTCGGTCGCTCTACTCGTCTTCTCTCAATTTAACAACTCCGACCTGACACTGACGTTGTATACCCTTAACATTGGTGTGAATCTTGATTTTTTTAAATCTCCATATATTATTTAACGTCAGGACCCTCTTACCTTTCTAATTCTTATCATAATCGATAAGGATAAACGATACGTTTATCAACTTTGGTCGAAACTATGTTGAGAAATTAGGGTAATGCAAATGCAAAATTAAATGATTCTCAAGTTTGCTTCTCATTTATTGTTTTTGAAGCAATTTATTGACTTGCCTTTGTAAAATCATCCTTTTTTAAAGATGTTGATGCCAATATTCTCAAACACATAGTATTACTTAAACCATACTGTGACATCATTTCTTCAGCTCTTTCGTCTATTTTTCCCCAATAACACGACTCCATTATTACTGCACCATAGAAACAATTCCTGTATCATCCTGTCCTCGCATATAGGACAGTATTGCTTGTGCCTCTGTCAATTGTATACGTATACTTCACATTAAAGTCTACTTTCAGTCTCTCTGAGTGTAGGGTTGATTTGTAAAGTCTTTTACCCTAGATAATTTAAGTGATACCATTCACTTAAAGGGCTACATGACAGTTTTTGTGCTCTCCATTTGTGCCCATCGGGACTGAGAGTTCATCTGAATCTTTTCCCAGATAAACTGATTGAATTTTGTGAGTCTCATTTTATCAGGTAACTCCATACAGCCATTTCGTAACTCAGTTACCATCTTCTTAACCAATCCCAATTTAATTAGTCTTCTACAAGCGGGCTTTTTGCTCCCGGCCGTCGCATTGTCGCTGTAATATTCTTATCAATGTAATTCCATAGACCTAATATTCTTAGATGTCCAAACACTAAATCTAATGTCCAACGCTATGTAATAGTCGCTTTCATTTTTTGTTGTATGGAGAAGTCGTGATTGCTCCAACACATACATACAAATCGTGGCTTTTATGTATAGAAGAAAATTAGGTATACTTTTTGGACGATGAGAATAACGTATGGTCAGGCAAAACACACTGATCAGAAAATGTTAGCCAGGGTAAGGCAAAATATACTGACCAAGACCATTACCTGACCTCCTCGTTGGTCGTCCTGGAAACAGGCTGAGGGTGAGTACTAACAAGGTCTGGTTAACAAGATGAGGATCGACATATTCACCGTTGTAGTGAGAGACACAGATGAATCCAAGCATAGCGAAACCGACTGGAGAACTCCGGTCCACCTTCACCAGCCCCCTCAGTATGTCAGGAAAACAACGATAACCTGCCACTTAACGCCCTTTTCATTGCGCACACAAGAATAAACTACTCATTGTGGACATTCGCAAAGAACGTTGCGTCTCGAAGAATAAGCAACTCCCACAAATGTATGTTCAAAAGTGCTTCTTGGGCTAAAAGACTGTGAATATTGTTAGTCGCAGGCAAGACTTCCCGCATATAATTCAGAAGGCGAACAGTGTCCACTATCAAATTCCACCGATTGCGAAACACTCTAGAGTGCTTCTTTCAACTAAGACTAGGCTGATAAACTAGAGTGCTTCTTTCAACTAAGACTAGGCTGATAAACTAGAGTGCTTCTTTCAACTAAGACTAGGCTGATAAACTAGAGTGCTTCTTTCAACTAAGACTAGGCTGATAAACTAGAGTGCTTCTTTCAACTAAGACTAGGCTGATAAACTAGAGTGCTTCTTTCAACTAAGACTAGGCTGATAAACTAGAGTGCTTCTTTCAACTAAGACTAGGCTGATAAACTAGAGTGCTTCTTTCAACTAAGACTAGGCTGATAAACTAGAGTGCTTCTTTCAACTAAGACTAGGCTGATAAAAGCATTGTTTATTCCAACATTGTGTTACCAATGCCATCTTGGTCCTTGCTAGAAACACATAAGAGTAAGATCCAGAGCTGTGAAATGCGCTTAGAAGTGTAGAAGGAAAGACAACACGTGACCGAATCCACAATACCACGCTGAGGCAGGACCCAGTTAGTGCCTACATTCACATCGATCTTTTCATCAATTAGTCAGAATGCATTATGACCAGCCTACAGCGAGAGCATATCATATAGAGGTCTCTGGTCCACGAGCAAGGAACCGATCTTGACGTATGTCAATTGAGGACGTCTGTCACTCTCAGGAAGTTACACTTAACGACAGCACAAGCCTCCCTCATCACTCTAGACATAAATCTACACATCCCGCCACTCTTCGACGCCACATGGCAAGATCAGTAAGTGAAAATAATACAAAGACTAGGCAGGGAAGTAGTACAACAGTTGCAGTAAATGTGTAAACCTCGTGTTGTTATTTACATTTGTATCATAAAGCTACAACGGAATTAACAACTCGATACTCTGTGGTTCCGTATTAGGACAGAGAGGGTGAGGACGTCCAAGCAAGAGATGGGTGGACAACATCGCTGAGTGGTCAAGCCTTCGTCCAGGTGAGATACGACAGGCGGCGACAGACAGAGAAAAATTACGTGGGATTTTTGGGAGTGTCTTCAAGTGTTCCCCAACGACCTGATGGGTTACGAGATGAACATAACTGAACTGATCATAAAGATCATGGCACGCTAAAGTTATCTTCCTTGAAAATTGTTTCGGAAAATGGAGATTTGCAGTGGATGGGAGATGGTTGAAATTGGGATAAGTCACAGAGAGAGAAATGAAGATTCACCAATACAAAATGCCCAGTTTGATAGCTGGTGATGGTGTTTAGATGTCATGGCAAGGCACCAGAGCGGATTATCAGTACACACAAAAGTCATGTACTTTTTTTTCATAATTGCATATTTTCACTTGTTTTTATATCTTCTTCTTTGTTCTCAAATCTCCCGCTACCAATCCCTGAAAAGGGCTTTGCAAGTAGGAAGATGTAGTCCGGAGAACGGAATGCGATCGGTCGTAGTTTACAGCTTGACTGCGATATTTGCACTTTTCTGTCTGACACATCCGTCTTCAGCAAGCATTTTTGAATACCAGTTTGCCTTCCCTCTTCGATCCCTTTTCCTTAGCCAGTCTGCTCTGTTGCAGTCTGTTGTCCCGGATCACTGGGTGGAGGTGTAGGAGTGTCTTGTCGGTTCTGGTTCCTTGGCCGTGACGCTGTCAAGTCAGCTATTGGTCGCTTACTGCTGCAGATCATGCGCTGCTCATCATCTTGATCCCCTCTGTCTCTTGCATCGTCTCTTCTTTTCAGTATTTCTATTTCTCTTTCACTCTCACTCGCTCTTTCTCTCGTAATTGACCTCAATCGCTTCTATTTGCTCGATCTGTATCTCCATTTCTCTTCAAATGTATCTCCATATTTCTCCACATATATTGTAATCTCTCTTTATCTCACTCGTTATGTTTACTCGCATCTCTGTCTCTCTCTGTCTCTCACTCTATCTCTCTCCTTCTCCTTCCTCCCATGTGCTATTTCCATATCTATAATCCATCTCTTTCGGTCTACCTCTTTCCCACTGCCCGTTCTCTCCATCACTGAAATCGCATTGCCCCTCTTTTCGCAATCTTCTCTCTCTCTCTCTCTCTCTCTCTCTCTATGTATATATATATTTATATATATATATATATATATATATATATATATATATATATATATATATATATATATATAAATATATATTTATATATATACAAAGCGTGTTCAAATGAAACCAGACCGAACTGCAACAAGTGAACATACGTATACCATACGTATGATGACGTAACTTCTGATATAAACCGCATATGACAAACGTCAAGTTTGCAAAATGTCATTGTCCTCCGACTCATAGTTTCCTCAGCTGACCATTGAAAACAACAAGACGATTGTGATACGGAATCAGTCCAGAGTTGATCGGCAACCGGTGATTCGGTTTCTAACAGCTAAAGGATGTCGACCAGATGACATACATCGCAGAATGCAGGCAGTGTATGGTGACAAATGTGTGGCGAACGTATGCTACATCAATTTAGACGATGGCATATTCTGACGCAACAATATGACCTGGTCTCGGAGCATCTTTCGTTAACTCGCGTCCTCCTTTGAACATCGTTGTCCAGTTCTTCACTGTTATTTGCGATACACTTTTGTCACCATTCTCTGCATTCTGCGATAAATCCAGGCGAGACCAGGTGATCACTCTCCGGCTACACACACTTTTGTAGCGATACACTGCTTACATTCTGACAAGAACGGCAACTGGTCGATATCCTTCAGCTGGTAGAAACCGAATCCCCCCTCGCTGATCTACTCTTGACGAATTTTGTATTACAACCTCCTTGTTTTCAGTGGTCTGCTGAGGAAACAATGAGTCGGAGGACAATGAGATTTAGCAAACTTGACGGTTAGTATGGGACATTTACATCAAAAATGACTTCATCATGTGCATCGTACATATGTTCACTGGTTGCAGTTTGGTCTGGTTTCATTTGAACTCTCTTCATATATATATATATATAGATAGATAGATAGATAGATAGACAGACAGACGAACAGACAGACAGATAGATATATACCTCACTATTCATACTAAAACATACATATCCGTCTCTCTCTCTCTCTCTCGCTCTCTCTCTCTCTCTCTCTCTCTTAATTTTTCCTACTCTTTCTCTCTATTAGGGAAAGTGGGAGAAATAGCTAACATCTTCGTGCTGGTCGTGAAGCAGACGTCATGAACAATATCATTGTATTCAATTAATATTATGTTTTATCGTTCTCTTTTTTTTTCCTGACGCTCAATGCGCTGTCCTGTGTTTTGCTCCTAATCATCTGATAAGTCCGAATTCAACACGGTATTTTTATCAATTTCACTTCCGATAGAAACACAAAGATACTTGTTTAGGAATCCAAATTTTTTTTAAATTAGAGAGGTTTCGAAATTGGCCTACACATACATGCACAGCATAGGACAGAGAGAAAGTGGGATTGGCTAATAAACGCATTATATATGACTGAGAGAAAGTGGGATTGGCTAATACAAGCATAATATTAGACAGAGAGAAGTTGGGATTAGCTAATACTAGCATAAGATAGAACAGAGAGAAGTTGGGATTAGCTAATACTAGCATAAGATAGAACAGAGAGAAAGTGGGATTAGCTAATACTAGCATAAAATAGAACAGAGAGAAAGTGGGATTAGCTAATACTAGCATAAGATAGAACAGAGAGAAAGTGGGATTAGCTAATACTAGCATAAGATAGAACAGAACGAAAGTTGGATTGCCTAATGCAAGCATAAGATAAGACAGAGAGAAACTGGGATTGGCTAATACAAGCATAGGAAAAGACAGAGAAACGGGGATTGGCTAATACAAGCGTAAGATAGGACAGAGATAAAGTGAGATTGGCTAATACAAGCATAGAATAAGACAGAGAAACGGGGATTGGCTAATACAAGCGTAAGATAAGATAGAGAGAAAGTGGGAATGACCATAGCAAACATAACACATGACATATATCTCAGTGACTGATGACACTCGAATTGACTCCCAGTCAAGAAAAATGAATTCCAACATTACCAGAAATGCGCGTTGCACTTTAAATGGAGAACTGAGCGCACCTCAAATAAATTGAACAGTCTAAATATAGCTGCAGTCTATGAGACGCCATGATTGCATCTATGGCATGCAGTATTGATCCCTTTGATTACAGAGAATCAAGTTTCATAATAACCTTAACTACCCCTCTCTATTTATCTCTCTCTCTCTCTCTCTTTCATTCTTTCTCTTTCAAACTGTCTTTATTGTCGTTTGACTCCTGAACATAATAGAGTCCACTCCTCCGTTGGCTGTGACGGTATTGGGAACAACGCTGTTGAGAGGCGAATTGCCCTCAAGGTCAAGAACCCCCGTCCTTTTCTCGAAGTTTATGTGAGAGCTAAGATTTCTAATTTGGCTTTTTTCTTTTCTTCCATGAGCCCATTTTCCTTCCTAAATTCCATGCTCACAAAATCGTAGGTAGTATTTCTCGCCAGTTCGTCATCTTTAGGATTCATACAGTTTACAACGTTTCTTACTTCTATCCGTTCTTCGAAAAGGGATTGTGGTTCTTGTGCGGGTCCCAACACAGGATCCAGTCGTTTCTGCCACGGGCGTGGATCATCCAGAGGGATAGTAGTATATCTGTTGTGGGGTCGTGTGTGTTGTTCTTTTCTAGTGAATCTGGTAAGCAACACTTCGAGGCCGTTCCCGATGTTTCTTTTGTGTTGCGCGATTACTACATGGTGGCCATGTTACTACATCTTCCGTCTTGCAAGTTGTGAAGGAAGACTAACGTCTGGTCTAGCAACATTTACTAATCAGACATGTTAGTCAGGGTCAGGCAAAACATACTCGTCAAAACCCTCACCTGTGCTTCCTCGTAGCCTTTCCTGGAAACGGGCTGACAGCCTGGCTAGCAAAAGAGTACACAAGAGTACATTTACTCATTGTGAACACTCAAAACAAAGTCTTTCTTGTTTGCTTCTTCTTCATCCTTCGTTCTCAATCTCCCGCTACCAAGCCCTGAATATGGTTTTGCAAGTTGCTAGATGTATTCCGGAGAACGAAATTCGTTGTGTCGCTAGTTTACAGCTTTACTGCGATATTTGCATCTTTCGGTACGACGCATTCGTCTACAGCAGGGACGTGCTTGTAATACAGTGGAAAGTTAAACATGTGGATGGTTTACTGTCTTTGCATGATGTAGAGGATGTCTCTTTTTCGCCGACGTGCGAGCCGCTGTTTCTTATTCACAACTGTTTATTTTGTATTTATAGCTAACCTCCAAATATAGGAACTTTTCCGTTATGCACTACCCAGATCACACGTCTGAAAGAAGGCCTGACACCTCCATGAGGTTGTAGTGAGTTTAAAATGATGAAATACAAGTGTATTATTCACCACACATGACTTTAGTATCCACCACACATGACTTTAATATTCACCACACATGACTGCAATATTCACCAAACATGACTTTAGTATTCACCACACATGACTGTAATATTCACCGCATATGACTGTAATATTCTCCACACATGACTAATATTCACCACACATGGCTGTAATATTCACCACGCATGACTTGATTGGTAAGACTCCCAGAAGGCTGTGAGTTTCCACCGGAAGTTTGCCAAGGGAAGCTATCCACAGCCACCACAAGAGAAGGAGGACACATCGCAGTCAGGACCCAAGTGGGATCGTCGTCGCGTAGTGTCTAGCATCTTATGGCCAGAAGCACTTGCGGGAAATGCGGCTACTTTTGGTGATCGCATTTCTTCCTGAATATAGTTTCTTATCTGTCTATCGTATTTTGTTGTTGTTGCTAGTCTATATATTGCATGATTATATATATATATATATATGTGTGTGTGTGCGTCTGTCACTCTCTCTCTCTCCTCTCTCTCTCTCTATGTCTGAATATATATATATATATATATATATATATATATATATATATATATATATATATATCTTTATATCTATATATCATCCTGTCTGTATATCTGTCACACTCTATCTATCTGTATTTCAGTCACCCTCTCTCTCTGTCTGTATGTTTCACTCTCTCTGTCGGTATATCTGTCACTCTCTCTGTCTGTATATATGTCACTCTGGGAAGGGTAAGTAGCAGAATGTAGTCCAGAGAACGGAATGCGTTGTGTCGCAGTTTACAGCTTGGCTGCGATATTTGCACCTTTCGGTCCAACACTCCGACTTCAGCCAGCATTTTTTGAGTACCGGGTTAGCATTCCCTCTTCGATCCCTTCTCCTTAACCAGTCTGCCCTGCTGCAGCCTGTTATCCAGGATCACCGCGTGGAGGTGTAGAAGGGCCTTGGCAGCTATGCTTCGCTGGCCCTGATGCTAGCAGTCAGCTATGGGTCGCTGACCACTGCAGCTCATGTGCTGCTCAGCATCTTCAACCATGTCTGTATCTGACTGGCTCTATGTGTGTCTAGACATCATTTTATCTTTCTATGTCCATCTCTGACACTCTATGTGACACTCTAAGTCTAACTATGTTTTACAATGTCGCTCTAATTGTCCATCTGTCTCTACCCGCTTCTCGCTCTGTTGTTCTTTCTGTATGTTTCTGTCTGTCTCTGTCTGTTTCTGTTTCCATGCCTGTCTTAATATTCTCACCAGATGTAAATCAACGAATACACATTCACAAACACGTTCTGCACGAGGTCAAAAAAATAAACCTACAATACATGTCATAAAACCCAACTGAACAGGATTCTGCATGGAGCTACTAGCAACCTTAAAAACTCGCCTCCAGAATATCACACAAAGCACTTTACACAGACTTCCTGTAAAAAACAAAATTCATTTTTTTCGCCTATACTTTATTGGGATCAACAATAGAATACATAGAAATACATATGCTTTCGACAATTGTGCACTGTTCACTTCCAATTTCTGATATTTTTCTGCATCATCAAATGGCAGATTGTTGATATTACGTGCACCGACTGATATTACTGCAGCCTCTACTGTGGATCTCATGTTTTCACTGCGCACATAGAAAAGGTCAAGTGATATTGCGCACCGTCGACCATCTCCCCGTTGTATCTCTTATATTATTCCCATCTGGCTGTCAGCTCTGATGTATGCTGCCAATATATGTTTGGTTTTATTCCCATGCCTTTCCAGTCGATATTTCAGTTCTCTAGCATATTGATAACTTGTTGACGTTTCACCTTGCTGAACACCTTTAGTGTAGTCTGTCAGACACACGTAATGATCTGTTTTTTTTCTTTTTGAATGATTTACATTAATCTTGTAATAAGGTGTCGCTCACTGCTAGAGGGCTGTAGTATTCCAAAGAAATGTACCACAGCACGCATTATGACATGTAATGTACCAAGGATAGTAATGAGTCAAGTTAATGTACCAAGGATAGTATTAAGTCAAGTTAATGTAGCAAGGATAGTATTAAGTCAAGTTAATGTACCAAGGATAATATTGAGTCAAGTTAATTTACGAAAGATAGTATTACATCAAGTTAATGTAACAAGGATAGTATTAAGTCAAGTTAATGTACATAGGACAGTATAGTTAGTGTACGACATGCACCGATATTGTAGAGTCGATGTAAACTTCGACAGAACGTCAACACGTTCTTTTCACGACCAACGCTTAAGATGGCTGTGGTATGCTTCGCTTCATCTGCGTGTCGCTCACTACTACGGGAATCATGTCGATCCCTCACTTCGTTAGCCAGGCTGCCATGAAAACAGACCGTTTCCGAGAAGAGATGCGCAGAAGTCGAGGTGAGGGTTTTTTATAAGTATATTTTGGCTGACCCTGACTGACATGTCTGATCAGTATATTTTGCCTGACTATGACTATCATGTCTGATCAGTATATTTTGCCTGACCCTGATTAACATGTCTGATCAGTATATTTTGCCTGACCCTGACTAACATGTCTGACCAGTATGTTTTGTCTGTTAAGACTTTAGTCTTCGTCTCTATGATCGCCTGTCAGATGATCACACCTCAATAGATGAATCAACAATTCCCAGACTGCAGATCTTTGATGTCGAACCAGGCTCAATCGGAGCAGAAGTGTGTACATTCAACGAGCTCCAGGAATCACCAGTATCTAGATCTTTGCCATTAACTGAGATAGACTAGACCCAAATAGGTAAGCCAGTGGCGCAGTGAAGTCGATACTTACAATCAGAATAGCACGATAATATATCTAACGGAACCAGTGATTAGTCTTAAGTCTAGTAATTCGCGCAGGCAACCATGACTCGTCGCGATGACCGCCCGTGACCACTGTTGAAGGTAGACACCTAATCAGCGTGCAGGGCGTATGGATGGGCAGCGATGTGTCTCAGACAGATGTTTCGCCTATGGCCCTTTGGATGACTGGAATTTCCCACCTTTTATTTCCACTAACAAATGTAGAAGCTGTCTTGTCCGGACGTCTAGAGAGAGGCAGGCAACAAGGCCGAGCAAAAATAGTCGGCCTTCGATCCAGCATTAAATAAAGGCTCTCGACTTGTATCCGTCCGGCGACGTCGGTGATTGTGAGTAGGTCCTGATAGCGTACTCCAAGAATGTGACATTGGTTGCGCAATTGGAAGGCCTTTCGTCACTGCTGATCTTCCGTCAAGACAGTCCATGTTTCGGGGGCATGCAACAGGATGTACATAACATGTGAATTATACAATGTAGCTTCATAAAGTTCCAGGAATAAGTTACAATAGAATTATATACACTCAATTTCCTTCCAAGTTGTTCCCTTCAGCCACTACACACTTTTGCCAATGTGCATACAGCTGCTGGAAACATTCGTGGAACCCATTCTTTGACACCTCTCAGCTGTCTTGTGGCATTGTGGATAACGTCTTCAACATCCTTGGGAACCAGGTGTTGACAAACACGGTGCACGAGCCGTTCATTGTGGAGAATACTGTGGCAACTTCCAAGCGATATTCGACCTTCTGAGGCCTTTTTCTCGACATTAAGTCTTCTGTCAGCACACACAGCGTTTCAAACACGCTCAATGTTTTCATTATTGATCGAAGTTGACGGTCGTCCACTACGTGCATCGCCATCTACACTAACACGACCTTCACGGAAGCGCTTGTGCTACTCAAATACTTGCGATTTCGTAATTGCGTTAACACCATATGCTTTATTGTGTCAAGCAAAATATAGAATTTGACATTTGTACGCTGTTCAATCAAGGACATCTTCAACTCAAACGATGCATCACTACCAACTTATAAATATATATTCTCCATAATGTCATCTTTCATTCAAACACGTCGACTAGTCCGGGAACTTTTTGAAGCTCCCTCGTAGATGCTCAGCGTGCTTTTCAGAGAGAGTCATTGCTGGGTCCAGATTCTGTGCTAGGATTTCATGGATTACGCTCCAAGGTTGACTCTCAGAGTAATGTCTGGAGCTAATACTTGCACCCTTTGTCTGTCTGCTAATCAAGAAGGTGAAGTCCTTTGTGGGATTGAATTACACTTCACAGAGACTTTCACCGCAATCTTCATTACATTATATCCGATTACATAATATCCTAGAATTGTCCCAGTGTTGGTTCCTTGTGCTATGCATGTTGCTTATTTGATTTCATCACTTGTACAAACAATATGTATTAGTTTGTTTCGAATACCGCTCTGGGACTAAAACAAGAATGAAACCTTCGTTACGATCCAATTGTCTTCATCATAGACAACATGCAACACAATATAGTTCGTGACTGCTCATTAAAGTTTTGAACTGTTCCAATAGAGTCTAAATGTTCAATAGTCTCTAACTGCTCAACAAAGTATACCTGCACAATAAGTATGTATGTATGTATGTATGTATTTATGTATGTATGTATGTATGTATGTATGTATGTATGTATGTATGTACGTATATATGTATGTATGTACGTATATATGTATGTGTGTATGTATGTAAGTATGTATGTATGAATGTATGTGTGTGTATGTATGTATGTATGTATGCATAGGGGGGTCGCTGAAGTCAAGAGGTTAAGGCACTATCCTCTCACAGTGATGAACGGAAACGGTGGAGGATCGAGCCCGCTAGTTTCAAGCGACCCCTGGTCTCACGGGAGATCAGACCAGAGTGCCTGCATCCCGAGTTACCACCAGTCATCTCGACCAATAGTCTTGCCACTGATCCATGGTAACTCTGAATAAGAGTCAGATTGATGACCAGCGCATATTCTTCATCACTATAATCCAAATACTGCGCACATCACATTATGAAGACAAAACCGTCTGATGTGGCAATCATCGCTAGCGAAGGGCAATAAAACGTGTATGTATATATGTACACATGCATGCATGTATGAATGTTAGTTTGGAAGTACGTTTGAATGTAAGTATATATGAATGTTTTTTTTATTCTTCAGGTTCAAATCTTGTACTTGAAGGTCCAGACACTTTTTGGTAAAGCCAAAAGGCTGAATCGTACACTTTTATAACAATTATGGGACAATTTATTAAAATAAAAGATTGTCATTACTATCCTCATCAGCGCCTCGTACATCGTAACCTAATTATGTTATCACATGATTCGATAAGCCAATCACATTTTTGCAGCAGACTTTCATATTTTTCCACAGCAGATATACTTTTTGTGTATTTGGAAATTAAGAGCAGTTCTTTCTAAATGTTTTTGGTAATGTTTATTATTAAACTACAAATTCAGACCAATCACTGTCTCCACAACGAAAGGGGTTTGTAACAGATCTCCCGCATTCTGAGTACATAATGCACGTGGACTAAATTTGAATGTGCGCTCCTCCGCGTTCTGAGCATAGTTGACTGTAATGGCGTAGAGGAAACTACGGCTGGAAACGTTTACCTCGGCAAAATGTTATTTTCTTCTTTTCATGCAGCGCCCGGCAACGATCTCGTGAGATTTGCGGCGTGCGGGCACAGTTCGTGAGGTAGCTATCGTCCCTCCGGCAAAGCAGACCCACGCATTGCCCGAACAGTTAGCCCAGTTAGCGGTGGGATGAGAGAGTTGGTGTGTTCTCTGCTGCCTACGTTCTGCGATTTGGAGCTTTGAAGAGGAAAAATTACTGCCGCACTCGTTTGGGCTAACTACCAAGCCCCAGGTCCAATAGCAGAAACAGGCTCTCGTGATTGAGGGCTTGAAAGGTGATAAGCGCAGTTTGTCAAGGAAACCGAACGGGTACAATAAGTTTTTCAGGAAATTAGATTTGATTCGGTGACCGCAATTCACTTTTAAAAAAAGTTTTATGTGAATAAATTCAGAAATTTCGGTAAGCTTTTTGTTAGAAAGCATCGTGAGAAGTTATTTCATATTTTGAGTCATATGTGAAAATATTTTTATTATAAGGATTGAAATCACATATGTTATAGTCGCACATTAAGATGATTGAAGTAATGTGAATTCTCATATTGTTGATCAATCTTCATTCTGTGTATTTCGTGGAAACCAGTAATGACGGAAAGTTCTTGGAATTGGAAGCTGATTTCGTTTGTTCCGGATGCCATTTGTTCCTGATTTTATTTGTGCGGAACGCATTGCTCGATTCATATCACTTAATTCTGAATGTGATGGACAATTAGCCGGAAATAGTTTATCGATATCTCATGTGTTGCCAGTCGATGCGTTCATAGTTTGTCATCGTGCGAGCTGTCCTGGCTTTGTTCACTGTGCTTTTCTTAATAAATCAACGTAAAAGAGACGTATGTAGTACTTGGGGATGAAGTGTTACATTCTGCATTCCAGTCCACCAAAGTGTTTATTCCGGGGACTAATAACGTGTATTTTGATATATTAATGCACAAAAAAAACAAAACATAACAAAACTATAGTCCATAGTTACTGTCCATCGCAAGCCATAATGACCACAATATCAGACGTATTTGTCTTTAAAATGTGACGGCGCTGTATTTGGGTCAAAGTGAGATTTAAATGCGCTGGTCATCAATCTCACTCTTATCCCGAGGTACCTTGGATCAGTGGCAAGACTTGGTCGAGACGACTAGAGGTAACTCTGGATATTTACATCGTACGTCTAAGTGGAAGTACAAGGTAGTGTAGTAGCAGGCACTCCTGTCGGGGATGGAGTGTTAATGATAAAATCGTCCTATGTCTCAGCTCTTATGAGATCAGAGATACAGTTATATTCCTCGCTGACTTTAATTTCTTAAAAGTAAGACTGAAGATCACGTACATCTGAGTCGACTATAGCGTGCTTACAGGGATCGAACCTGATGCCTTTGTTCGGATAGGCGAACGATCTACTACTCAGTTACTCACAAAGTGGGCGTTTAAAGTTGCCATCTGAGAGGTTTTCAAAATGAACTTTGTATTCTGTTTTCCCCCCTATAAAACACTTCCATTCGAATAAACATCTCCGCCTGAAACTGAGGCTGCGGTCACATGCTGTATCAATCATTTATGTCAAGAGCTACGTTTGTGCCTATGATCAGTTCAAGTGTCATCTCCGCATCGACGTTCGGCTGCAACGGATATCTAACTCTCTCCCTTTCGCTTTCGCTCTCTCCCTCCTTCTCTCCCTCCCGCTCTCTCTCCCTCCCGCTGTCTCTTTCCCTCCCCCTGTGTCTCTTCCTCCCTCTATCTCTCTTCCTCCCTCTATCCCTCTCCCTCCCGTTCTCCCTCCCTCTATCCCTCTCCCTCCCGTTCTCCCTCCCTCCCGCTCTCTCTCTTCCCCCCCCCCTCCCTCCCGCTCTCTCTCCCTCTCTCCCGCTTTCTCTCTCCCTCTCTCCCGCTCTCTCTCCCTCTCCCCCGCTCTCTCTCCCTCTCCCCCGCTCTCTCTCCCTCATTCTCTCCTCTTGGTGATGCAATATGGCATGTTGTTATCTGTCTATCTTTTCGAGTCATCTTCCCACCTAAGCACTGGTTACAACTGCCACGTTTGCCCCCCCACTCTCTAGCATTGCTTCCAGCATGGTATCATGTATTTTGAAGTGACCAACCATCTTAACTGTCTGACTCTGATTACGTCCAGCAATTATTTTTTCACTCCTAATTTACCCAAGACTTCCTAATTAACTTTATTCTCTTTCTTGAGATGCACCGATTTGTTCAATATATTCACATCTAGTTTCTTCTCCTTCAGTTTGTTAATTGTCCATGATTCACAGCCATAAAGTAACTACGACGTTCGTGTTCTCATGATTTATCATTTGTAATTGATAACTGATTTGTTAGGACCACTATAGCACAGTGGTTAGTGTACTGGCTTTACAGCAGGGGGATTTAGGTTCGCTTCGTAATTGGTGCGGGATAGTTTTCTATCGCAAACGGCACCGTGGTCGACCCAGCCTCAAAAATTGGATTTTCCCAATATGCAATACGACGCGAATAGGGGGTCATGAAATTGGCTTGTTTGAATGTGAATAAGTAACGCATTATCATCATATAACATATTCTTTCCAGAATGTGGTCTCCGTCACGATAGCTCTGTCTGTATCTCGGTTTAGGGCAAGTCTGCCCGCAAGGACATCCCCAGACTGTCCGTAACGGTTTAGAGCGAGTCGGCCCGCGTCCCACAAAGATAGCCCCAAACTGTCCGTAACGGTTTAGGGTGAGTCGGCCCGCGTCCCACAAGGATAGCCCCAGACTGTCCGTAATCGTTTAGGGTGAGTCGGCCCGCGTCTCACAAGGATATCCCCAGACTGTCCGTAATCGTTTAGGGTGAGTCGGCCCGCGTCCCACAAGGATATCCCCAGACTGTCCGTAATCGTTTAGGGTGAGTCGGCCCACAAGGATATCCCCAGACTGTCCGTAATCGTTT
Organism: Ariolimax columbianus; assembly: GCA_036924085.1. Classification (NCBI taxonomy): domain Eukaryota; kingdom Metazoa; phylum Mollusca; class Gastropoda; order Stylommatophora; family Arionidae; genus Ariolimax; species Ariolimax columbianus. The sequence continues at coordinate 66,138,812 of JAVGWX010000016.1, read as the reverse complement.
AGGGTGAGTCGGCCCGCGTCTCACAAAGATGTCCCGACTGTCCGTAACGGTTTAGGGCGAGTCGGCCCACAAGGACATTCCCAGACTGTCCTTAACGGTTTAGGGCGAGTCGGCCCACAAGGACATTCCCAGACTGTCCGTAACAGTTTAGGACGAGTCGGCCCACAAGGTTATCCCCAGAATGTCCGTAATGTCCTGGTGCATTCACCGTCTGGGTCGACAACCTTCCGGAATCATTCCATCCATTCCTCTGTACATGCGTTCTGTTTCTTCACATGACCGCAATATAACCGTGTTTTTCTTACGATGTTGTCCAGTAGCCATTTATCTTTAATATGCAGCAATTTAAAAAACGTCCTGTCTTTTTTCGGTCCATAATTTTACCAAAGTCCTTCTGTGAAACTTCATTTGAAAAGATGCGATCTTTTTTTGCGGTTGACAAGTTTAATGTTCATGTCTCATAACTGTATGTTGCCCTTGGAAAAATGCACGTCATGGTCAGTTGGATCTTTGTTTGTTTGCTTGTGTCTTATCATAATATTGTCATCTGTATAAGTTTATGTGATGGTCATGACTAAGAAACCTGGCTTTTCAAAATGTTACGTCAAAGCGAAGGGGACCAAATTGATGCAAGTTAACAAGTTTAAATAACTGGGCACATACATAACATCAGACAGGAGACGCAATTACGAAATAAAATGCACATTAACTCAAACAAAATCGGTCTTCCAGACGAAAAAGGGAATATTGTGTAACAAAACCTTGTCGCTGGAACTGAGAAAGAGTCATTGGATACTATGTGGAACCAGTACTGAAATAGGGAGTGAATCATCGAGAATCATCCATCAAGCTCATATATCTTTGGAAGAAGACGTAAATCTGGTTTTACAGAAGAATTCTGCGGTTCCCATAGACTGCAAAGAAAACTAAATGATACAGTGCTCGAGGAAGCACAAACACAAAGACTAATGATACAGTGCTCGAGGAAGCACAAACACAAAGACTAATGATACAGTACTCGAGGAAGCACAAACACAAAGACTAATGATACAGTACTCGAGGAAGCACAAACACAAAGACTAATGATACAGTGCTCGAGGAAGCACAAACACAAAGACTAATGATACAGTGCTCGAGGAAGCACAAACACAAAGACTAATGATACAGTACTCGAGGAAGCACAAACACAAAGACTAATGATACAGTGCTCGAGGAAGCACAAACACAAAGACTAATGATACAGTGCTCGATGAAGCACAAACACAAAGACTAATGATACAGTACTCGAGGAAGCACAAACTCAAAGACTAATGATACAGTGCTCGAGGAAGCACAAACACAAAGACTAATGATACAGTGCTCGAGGAAGCACAAACACAAAGACTAATGATACAGTGCTCGAGGAAGCACAAACACAAAGACTAATGATACAGTGCTCGAGGAAGCACAAACACAAAGACAAATGATACAGTGCTCGAGGAAGCACAAACACAAAGACAAATGATACAGTGCTCGAGGAAGCACAAACACAAAGACAACTTATTGCAATGATCAGAGAAAAGCAGGCATCTTTTTTCGGCCATGTTGTAAGAAGGAGAGGCGTAGAGAACGTCGTGACAACGGGAAGGATATCAGGAAAGAGAGTCAGAGAAAGGCCGAGAGAGAAGATGCTGGTCAGCCTTAGAGAATGGCACGGGCGACAATCAACTACAGAGTTGGTGAACGGCACACACGAAAGAGGTGGGTGGAGGTCCATAATCGCCAACGCCAGCCGACAGGACGCCTGATGATGATTAGTTTGTGTGTATATATAACTCATGTTGGTGAAAACAGATTTAACCATCCGTATTCCCTATTTGATTTATATTTACTATCTTCCATCCACCCTTACAGATTAAGCCAAGAGGTTTTTATATCTTGAAAATATAAAAGCAAATTACTGATTATTTTCTCCTCTTTGTGCCACTGTTTCTCTTGCATAACATTAATGTGTTTAACATTTCGATTAGTGACTACAAGAAAATGTTTTAAACGAAAAAATAGAACATAAATTTTACTGATCAATTGTCTGCGCTGGCGTAAAGGTCACAAGAACATTTCGCTGACAATTAGCGGCTTTTATGTTTCCTTTGTAAGCTTTTATGCAAGCGGTTAACTAGGCTGTTTAAGCTGTTTGGTAAGCTTTTTTGTAAGCTGTTTTATAAGCTGTTTTGTACGCTATGTTAAATGTTTTGTTAGCCGTTTTTGAGCTGTTTTGTAAGATATTTAGAAAGATGTTATGTAAGCTATGTTAGTTGTTATATAAGGTTTCTAGTAATATATTTTGTAAGCTGTGTTGTAAGATATTTAGTAAGATATTATGTAAGATGTGTTAGTTGTTATATAAGATTTCTAGTTAGATATTATGTACGCGTATATGTAAGCTGCTTAATTAAGTTTAGTTTCCTTTTTTAAATGATGTAGTGTGAGAGGTTTTGCAAGCTGTTTAATTAACTATTTAACTGTTTTGTTAGCTTTTGTCCAGCTGAATTGGTTAGTCTTTTTGTTTAGCAGTTTTTTTTAGAAGATTTAGTTAGCCGTTTTAGTAAGCAGTTTTCGTTTTGGTTATCTAGCTGTTTTAGTTAGAAGTTTTGGTTAACTAGCAATTTTGGTTAGCAATTTTGGTTAGCCGTTTTGGTTAGCAGTTTTGGGTAGCCGTTTTTCTTAGTAGATTTAATTAGCAGTTTCGGTTAGCAATTTTGGTTAGCAGTTTTGCTTAGCAAGTTTCGCTATCAGTTTTGATTAGCCGTTCTGGTTAGCAGATTTATGTAGCAGTTTTGGTTAGCGGTTTTGGTTAGCCATTTTATTAATTGTGTTCGATTCTCAGATGGTCATTATGTATGCAGTAAATTTATGTTGAAAGAGTTAACGATTTCTAATACCAGGTCAAATATCATTGTCTGCTTTTGATCTCAAGTAGAAAGTAGTAGTTCAATCAAGACCTTGAAAACTAACGCAGAACACATGTCCTTTACTAATACATGACACGTCGTCTTCTTCTTTTTCTTCTTCTTCTTCTTCTTCGTCGTCTTCTTCTTCTCGTGCTTATGACTTCGGCTCTAGTTACTCTAACAAAGGCACCAGTCATCTCAAGGTTCTATACACTTGCGCAGTTTTCCATAGATGGATGTTGGTCTTTGGCACGATCTACTGCTTTCACTTGTGTATGCTTGGCGTTTCTATGTCACGGAGGTTGTGCCACAGATACAAAGGTCCTTCTTCGTTCTCACACTCCCGCTATCAAGCCATAAAAGGGGCTTTGCAAGTAGCAGGATGTAGTCAGGAGAACGGGATGCATTGTATCGTAGTTTACAGCTTGATTGCCATATTTTCCCCTTTCTGTCCGACACATCCGACTTTAGCATGGTATTTGTCGGTACCGGATTAGCGTTCCATTCTCCGGTCTCTTCTCCTTAGCCAGTCTGCCCTATTACTGGCTATTGTTCATGATAACCATGTGGAGATGGAGAAGGGTTTTAGCAGTTCTAGGTCGCTGGCCCTGACGCTGGCAGCTAGCTTTGCGTTGCTGGCCACTACGGTTCATTCATTGCTCAGCATCTTGATCCCGTGAAAAGTTCGATGTATATGTCCTGTGCCATGCTTTTTATCTCTCTCAGCGTACTTCTTTTTCAATTTTAAGTTTTTTCTCGAGGTCTCTGTTTTTGTGAGAAACAAATGGCGACCCAAAGCAACCTGTGTTTGGGGGAAACACATGACGACCCAAGGCAACCTGTGTTTGGGGTTAACACATGACGACCCAAGGCAACCTGTGTTTAGGGTTAACACATGACGACCCAAGGCAACCTGTGTTTGGGGTTAACACATGACGACCCAATGCAACCTGTGTTTGGGGTTAACACATGACGACCCAAGGCAACCTGTGTTTGGGGTTAACACATGACGACCCAAGGCAACCTGTGTTTGGGGTTAACACATGACGACCCAAGGCAACCTGTGTTTGGGGTTAACACATGACGACCCAAGGCAACCTGTGTTTGGCCACAACGTATAGCGCACAAGACAGACATATAGACAAAGTCTCGCGCTGTCAACATAGTCCCTGCAGAATAGTCCTCGGAAACAACGCTTGGAAAAATGGAATCAACTGACACAGGTCCTCTGGATCGAGTTGCTGGAGGAGTTTGCTTCTGGACACGGCTTTCCTTACGATCATGTAGGTCACTAAACAGATTACATGCCGTTTAAACACGAGGCAGGAAGATCTTAGAGCGGAGGGATACAAGGATGAAGAGACATGTGACTGTGAAGCAACACAAGACCTAGACCACCTGATAATCTGCCCAAATCTTATAAAAAAGTTATTGCCCATCGCGAAGCTATGATGACCACAACATCAGACTGTTTTGTCTTACTAATGTGATGTGCGCTGTATGAGGATAATAGGCAGTAAGAATATGCGCTGGTCATCAATCTGACACTTATCCCGAGTTACCTTGGATCAGTGGCAAGACTATTGGTCGAGACGACTGGTGGTAATTCGGGATGCAGGCACTCTGGTCTTATCTCCCGTGACACTATGAGTCACTTGAAACTTGCGGGATTCGATCGCCCACCGTTTCCGTTCATAATTGTGAGAGGCGAGTACCTTAAGTACTTGGCTAAAGCGGCCCCACCCCCCAAACCTTATAGAACCAGCAATATGCCTGACATGTAGAGGGAGAATGACACGGCAATTCACGTTATTGAACATTGGAAACAATATGCCTGACATGGTGCCTAGGACAGGGGAAGTAATCTGCATTTGATGATAGTTCCTATCCTTCCTTATTGTAAGTATATGATATCTGAATCAGATTTGGCCTGCAACGAAGCCTGAAAATTATCATTTGTTTTCTTCCGTTGTGATATATACATAGCTGTAATTTCATTAATCAAATCATTTCAGCTCCCCGTAGAGCCATGTCTATATCAAATACTCGGTGATCCCTTCACTCTTCATCCATCCGTGGGACCTGTCTCTCCACGTTTTTTCAACTCAAGTTTTTCTCGAACTCCCATTTCCATGTGTATTTTTGTCTCCCACTAATTATTTTACCCTGGGGATTTCAGATCAGAGACTGCCTTGTAATCCTGTCAGCTAGTTCCTTTAAAACGTATTGCATTTTTTTAAAAAGGATCTTTTCTTTACCTAAATAAGTTTGTCAATGCTTCTCTTTTCTTTTTTCCCATATTCTGTTTTTCCTTTCCGCGTCAGGCTATGAAGACATCTCTAGAACAAACCCTACAGTGTGCTTCATGCACAGTGGCATTCACCGTCTCAAAAATGTCAGAAAATTAGCTTTGTTTTGGTCGGCCTTTGAACTATACATTGAAGGTTTAATTTTGTGTTGGACTTAATTTCTTTTGGTTCCCATAAGTTCCGCACAGCTCGAATGGTTTTTGTGTATTTTTTTGGGGTATTCTTATTTGAATGTATTTTATACTTTGTATATTATGTTTCATGTTAATCTCTTGCGATTTTATTTTAAGCGTTTTTTCTATTTCCATCAATGATTTTCAGAATTATGTTAAAGATGATAATTCAGGTCTATCAATCAATGTTTTAGTTTATAATTCATGTCTATCAATCAATGTTTTAGTTTATAATAAAAACGATGCCTTCCGTGACGTATTCTCTCTGGTTCTCCCTGGAACATAAAGCTAAAGCAATTGCTCCCTGTGGTTCATATTCTGGGTGGTCCACTTGATCTACTCCCCTGAGACTCCAGGCCAGCTGTCATGGCATCACATCCCATCGTGCTTTGTCATACGTTCTTGGAACTTCACTTCTCCTGTGATCTCCAGTTCAGCACCGTATTCGCTAAATTGTTGTGTTTATTTCCGGGAACTTGTTTTGATCATGATCACTTCCTCTCCCCATTCTCCAGTTGTATTGAATGCCCTGTCTAACACAACATATCTGTTTGGTTTTTACATATGACGAAGACATACATGACTTTTATAAGATACGGTAATGCGTTTCTATACTCACCATCATCGGCATCATCATCAAGTGCCCTCCCAGCTGACGTTGACGACCATGGAACTCCATGTCCTTTTATCACCTGTGTCGGCTATGAGTTCCGCAGCAGATCGCCTCCCATTCCGTGCCTTCAATCTGTCCAATATTGCCTCTCATTGCTTCCCTCTGTCGCTCTTGCCAGGGATTCTGCCTGTTGTCACCATGTATTCTAACCTGTTTTAGTTATAATAAGTTTCTTGGCAAGTAGGCGGTACGGTAGATTACCAATACGTTACGTACAAAGAAAAAACTCCCGCGTCTGCCAAATTGAACTCTACGGATTCGTTCCGATGTGATGGGATTTTGAAACGGACGTATAACTCATAGACCATGCTTCCTCAGATTACTATACTACAAACTAATATTTAAAATAGTTTGTAAAAAATTGATTTTTTTGGATTCCACAGAAAAGGATTCTCGTCTGTTACACGCTCCCATCGATCAATATTTCTAACAGGATATAAGCATATGGTATTCTGATATTCACATAATACGACACTCGTTTGTGATATCTTCAAATCGATCAATCTTTCAAAGTGTTAATTAGAATTTGGCTACCGATCTTCTTAGACAAGGATACTAGGGAGTAACAACATCCGACATATTTCAAACAATATATTACATGGATTATCAAAGCTTTGAACGGACTCAGCAGAACCTTGCATACGCAAATGGAACCCGACACTAGGCTCTGGAGCGAATCTACTCAAAAGTGTTAGTGCTCCTGTGGCTAGGATATTCTACCAAGCAGGTAAATTGTTTTTGTGTTTTTTTTGTTACCTTGTTTGTGTATCTTTACGCGCTTGCTTGTTGTTTAACATTGCGTTGTTGGCGTGACTTTTTAGTTTATAATGAGCTATTGTGATTTGTCTGTTATGTTGAAGTAAACTATGCTTTTGTAATTTTGTGAACGTCCTATTCTGTTCCTTCAGTACTTTAATTTTTTTCAAACTATCGTTATCTCGTTTATTTAAATTGCTATGGTTCACCGGGAGAAATCAGGGATACACCCCTGCAGTCGCCACAAAGTGCGCAGTCTATGTTTTAATTTTAACCCTTACAGAAATAACCCATCTGCCTAATTTTGGAGCGTGTAGCTTAGTCGGCAGTGAGCTGGCTTGCTAAGACTGAGATTATCCCGCGCAAGGGTTCGAAATCACGGACGGAAGGACAGACCACAAAAGCTGGGCGTGGTTCGTTCCTGGTACGACCGCTCCTCCAGTCGACCCAGCTGTAAAAAGGTACATGACGAATGAGTTGGGTAAGGTATAAACAGCAAGGAAGGAAACTGGCTACCCCACCTGACATAGACTTTGGCTTAGTCTATGCCGAGCTATTTTCATCCCCAACGGCAACTGTTGCCATGGAACCCACCTTCACATTTATTGTATTGTTTGCAATGTTAACTACTCCTCCTGCATGTCTGCGAAACACGGACAGTGTATATTTAGAAGACGCGCAAGACAGCTTTATCGTTTCCACTTGATCTGTATGTGAAGACATAGTGTATAGCTCTGAAATTCTGAGCAAGTTGTAACATGGTGAGCATTCATACCGTTCTGCAAAATGCCCGGTTAAGATGAACGGGGCATGTTCGCATGCCGGGTGAGTGCATCCCCAAGCAGAGACTATGCGATTAGCTGAGAACAGGTAGAGCCTCGTCACGAAGTCAGAAAAAACCCTGCAGACAGATGTCTGTGAAAATGTTCAACATTGACATCACCTCCTGGGGAATGTTTGCATAGAACCGCTCCACTTGGGGCGCTAGTATCACACAGAGTGCTCATATAGCAGAGCGAAACTTCATTACCAAAGCTCAGAGAAAGCGACCCGCCCGATAGAATATAATGCACTACGACTCAACAACAGACTCATCACATGCAAGCCCCTCGTGCCAAGTTTGGACTTTACAACCATATGCGATCACATCTCGCAGCTCAAGCCTGATGATGCTGTCGGCATCTTCGCTTGGGATGGTCGACTATTAATATTAATGATTTATGTTTTGTATTGGCGAATGTCTTCTCTATCCCAGACAGTGGCTTCACTTAATCACTCCACTTCTATCACTCTAAGAGTGTCGGTGTCTGTTTTATACTTGCAATTACGTTAGCAGATAAAATGTGTGATTAGTCTGTTGTGTCATAGTGGGAGGGACGGCTTTTTTTATTGGTCTCATGCCGGTGACCATTCGGTGGGAATTTCGTCACAGCGGCTAACAACTAGCTCTATTTGATGTTTAACTGCTAAGGAGACTTTTACTTGTACATTGTGCACACGGGATATTCGAGTTATTTCTTCCATCTCCGATTGGAGTACACGCCGATCTCCTTTCTCTTGAGGCAAGGAGACACTTGAAACGTACTGGAGTAGAAGCACCCAACAACGAACAAACAAATGAACGAAGGCATGATCGTTCATTCATTTGTTCGTTTGTTCATTTGTTCGTTCATTCATTTGTTCGTTCGTTCATTTGTTCGTTCGTTCATTTCTTCAGATGTGAGCTCCTTATTTCTCTGCTATAACCACCCCACCTCCCCCGTTCCACCCGCACCACATTCAGTCATTTTGGTGAAATCATGACGTGTGAGCAAATCAAGATTTATTCCACATACTTTGTTTCTTGATAACCACAACTTCTTCTGATTTATCTTCTCGGATAAGATAATAACGATTCTCGTATATTCGTGTGCATCGCTAAAAACAACTTCGTGTTGTAAAATGGGCGTAGTCAGAGCAGGATGAAATATGCTTTACCGAGGGTTTTAACCCCTGCATTATTCGTAATAATACCACTGCCAAAACCGCTTGTACACCATCTGCTCTGGTTTCCTTCATTACACATTAGCACCACTTCAGCTGTTATCACTTTTCACAGCAAAAGTACTCTCCAGTCGATCAGCCGTTGTTGTTTGCGAATGCCCACAATGAGTAGATTACTCTTTTCTGCGCTCTGAAAAGGACGTTAAGTGGCCGGTTGCAGTAGCTTTCCCCACATCCCGAGCTTGCTGATGAAGGAGGACCGTGATCACCCAGGCAGTTGCGCTATGCTTAACTTTATCTGTGTCACTCACTTCTACCAGGATCACGTCAATCCCTCACATCGTTAGCCCGGTTGTCATGAAAACGGTCCGTTTCCAAGGAGGGCTACTAGGAATCGGAGATGATGGCCTTGTCCAATATGTTTTGCCTGACCCTGACTACCATGTCTGATTAGTATATTTTGCCTGACCATGTCTAACATGTCTGATCAGCATATTTTGCCTGACCATGTCTAACATGTCTGATCAGTATATTTTGCCTGACCATGACTACCATGTCTGACCAGTATGCTTTGCCTGACCCTGACTACCATGTCTGACCAGTATGCTTAGCTTGACCCTGACTACCATGTCTGACCAGTATGCTTTGCTTGACCCTGACTACCATGTCTGACCAGTATGCTTTGCCTGACCCTGACTACCATGTCTGACCAGTATGCTTTGGTTGACCCTGACTGCCATATCTGACCAGACATTTCCCATTGCCCACCCGTAAATGGTCACGGAAGGGAAAGATAGCGGGAATAAAAGAACTGGCCACCACCCAAGATTTGGCTTAGTACAGTGCAGGACAAACTTTGGGCGCCAGATCGCCATGGTGTCTTTAAAGTTTGCTGGGGGGCGCCTACAACGTTCCTGTTAGCGTGTAACATTCCTGGGTCGGTTTCCTATTTATACGCACAATTTCCCCAAAAGCACATTCCCAGCACTATACCTGGCACCTAGATTTTTTACTTTTACCTGGTCTCTCTCTACCTACTAAACCAAATTTTCCTCACCTCGACTTAGTACACCGAATTATCCAATACTTCACTCACGACCAAAGTCTGTTGATGGACATCCTTAGAATTTTTTTTTCTGTTACCACTATAAATGATTGCCTGGTATTTCAATACACTGAGGGTTGCTAGCATAGTTAGAGAAACCGACCTCCTACTAAGCACCGACGCTGGGTGGTGGATAGCTGAGAGGCATCCATTTCGGAGGTTAACTGTCAATACCCTATAAATAGTCGTGAACTAAAAAGGTTGCCTGCTTGAGGGCTAAAAGAATACAGTCGCCCCTCCGACATGCAAAGTCATAACAAGCCAATAACATGTTTGTTTAAAACGTGATTGGCGAAGAATAACAGTGCAGTCTAGAGTGAAACCTCCGTATTGCAATCTCGACGAACCGGGTTCGCATCCCACAGTGTAAATTTGGTAGTCTGGTGTTTTATACGGTGTGATCGCTCCTCTACCTACGAAAGGGAATTACAACCTACTGCACTAACCATCTGCCAAAAAGCTCATACCATTGAAATAGGCTAGCGGTTCTAAGGTGCGATGTTCTGCAAACGGTCTTACTAATTACTTACTATGTATAAGTAAAGTGAGAAAACCGGGCTGATATTAATGGCGACAAACTGAAATGAATTACGAATTTTCGAACCCCGATTTGCGAGCCCCGGTTTACGGACCACGATTTACGGACTGCGATTTATGGACCTCGATTTACGGACCGCGATTTAAGAAATGTGGAATATATTAGTGGGAAGGAAGGCAAATTGATGGAATAGATAAAGAAAGTGGAAGTTGGAAAAAACGTCACCAATTATTGTCAAGTTAACTCTAACAATAAAATATAACTCAGCAGTCTAAGACAGAGGACGGTTGTTTGTCAAGAGGGTTAGGAAAGAAGAGACTTACGTCTGGTCAGGCAAAACATACTGATCGGTGTTTTTAGTCAGGATCCGATCAAATATACTGGCCAAGACCACAATCTCAATTCCACACAGGTCTCCCTGGAAAATGACTGCCTTATGACAGCCTGGCTAACGAAGTGGGGGATCGACATGATACCCGTAGTAGTAAGCGACACGTAGATGAAAACAAGCAAAGTTCAAGGGCCAATATTACAATGGCCCACCTTCATATCATCAATAGTATCATCAATAGTATCATCAATATTATCATCAATAGTATCATCAATAGTACCAATCAATAGTATCATCAACAGTATCATCAATAATACCATCAATAGTATCATCAATATTATCATCAATAGTATCAACACTAGTACCACCAATAGTATCATCAATAGTATCATCAATATTATCATCAATAGTATCATCAATAGTACCAATCAATAGTATCATCAACAGTATCATCAACAGTATCATCAATAATACCATCAATAGTATCATCAATAGTACCATCAACAGTACCATCAATAGTATCATCAATAATACCATCAATAGTGTCATCAATAGTATCATCAATAGTACCATCAATAGTGTCATCAATAGTACCATCAATAGTGTCATCAATAGTATCATCAAAAGTATCATCAAAAGTATCGTCAATATCATCATCAACGTTATGGTCATCGACAAGAGGGTAACACAACACATTCCAGGAAAAGCCGCACATGTACCAGCTGACCTAAATATTTTGTTTTAGGACATGCGCAAATAAAACAGGAAGTTTGTGTGCAGAGCTGAAACGAAAGCCCCTCCCTCTCCCTCTCCCCCTCCCCCCTTTTTCTCCATCATCAAACAAATAATGGATGGACGGATGGACAGAAAGAATATGTTCGATTAGGTCGAGATAGATTTGGATCGATTGGTATATATTATGATAGAGTAGATATATTAGGACAGCTTAGAATACATTAGGACAACTTAGGATAGATTAGGAAAGCTAGGGATAGATATATATATATATATATATGCAGTTAGATAAACAGATGTATATAGATAGATAGATATATATATATATATAGATAGGTAGATAGATAGGTAGATAGATAGATAGATAGATAGCTAGATAGATAGATAGATAGATAGATATATAGATAGATAGATAGATAGATAGATAGATAGATAGATAGATAGATAGATAGATAGATAGATAGATAGATAGATAGATAGATAGATAGATAGATGGATGGATGGATGGATGGATACGTAGATAGATAGATACGTAGATAGATAGATACCTAGATAGATAGATATATACGTAGATAGATAGATATATAGATACGTAGATAGATAGATAGATACATACATAGATAGATAGACAGATACGTAGATAGATAGACCGATACGTAGATAGATAGATACGTAGATAGATACGTAGATACTTAGATAGACAGATAGAAAGATATATATTTACATATATATATATATATGTATATATATAGATATATATAGATAGATAGAAGGAAAGATATATATTAAGATAGATAGACAGACAGACAGATAGACAGACAGACAGACAGACATACTGACAGACAGACAGACAGACAGACAGACATACTGACAGACAGACAGACATTTATATAGATACGACAGATAGACAGACAGATAGATGGATAGACAGATACATGTTGAGTATAGCTGTAAATACGACATATTATCCCCCAAACACACAAAGAGAAACTCCCAAGATTCCCGAGCAGCAGTAATTACTTTTCCCAAAGACCTGTCAGACCAGATGCAATGGTTATCCACACTTCCAGGTGTTCCTAACTCGCGCACAATAGCACGCTTAAAGCGGTTCTAGTCCAGTTGAAGGTAATGCTAAGTGTGCCTTTCTGTATACCTGCCCACTTAACTATCTACCTGTCTTCTTATTTACCTTACCTTATCTTATCGAATTGGATCTGATCGAGTCTATTTGTCTGTGTGTCTATCTATCTATCTATCTATCTATCTATCTATCTATCTATCTATCTATCTATCTATCTATCTATCTATCTATCTATCTATCTATCTATACGTCCGTCTGTCTGTCTGTTGGTCGGTCGATCGGTCCGTCCGTCTAGTGTAGTCTGGTCTAGTCTAGTCTAGTCTGGTCTAGTCTAGTTTGTTCAATTTAGTCATCATTTCATTCCAATTCAGTCCATTCCTTGCCTAGCCTTACCTACATTTGTTATTTTGGCTTCCTTTCCACCTGCTTCTGGAGACTCTGGGAGATATCGAAGCCAAAAATATTTTCATAATCTTTCCTGCGCTATTATTGCTCCTAGATTTTGACAGTTTTTTTTTCAAATGTACTTCCAATTTGTATGTTTCACAGTAAAACACATTAATGTATCTCCCCACCTAATCCTAATACTGCATGTTTATAATTGAATACCTATTCCAAAAGTCTTTCCTAAATACGTGATCTGCATACCTAGCCTTGTGTACGTTACAGCTGTCTAGGTTTTTTGGGAACACAAAGAAGCAGAAAGTTTTTATGATTAACACTTCGTGTATAACTCCGAAAAATGCGGTCAATTGGCGGCCCACGGCCGACACGAGGCGAGCAGATCGACGTTGCGCGGCACGTGTAGTGTATTAGTTGTAAAATAAATGTTATTTTGACTAAGGTTTAAGGGAGTGTTGTTTATGTTGTGTTGGTGTATTATGTTGTTGTTTAAAGCTGTTGTTGTTAAAAAAATCTCTTAATTTTTAACATCTCCTCTGTTAACGGGCTTACAATGACTAGATATATATATATATATAAATATTTCGGAAAGACTGAATAATTGGGATCTGGGTCTACCGGGTTGTAGTGCATGCAATGCGAGGGTTCTTAGGAGACACTTCACTATAGGGATCACAACGTTGATCTCTACCTCGTTGACCAGGCTGCTGTAACGGGTCAAGGGCGGTGTAGTGTTCCAGTATGTTATAACCCGAGCAAGTTTACACCCCACTAGCATATGGTGTTGCTGTTGTTGATGCTTGTGTTGTTGTTGCTGTTTCTATTGTGCTTTGTTATTGTTGCTCTTGTTGATGTTTGTTATTGTTGCTGCTGGTGTTGCTGCTGCTGCTGCTGGTTTTCGTTCTTGCTATTGTTGTTGTTTTTGTTGCTGCTGCTGTTGTTTTTTGCTGTTGCTGCTGATGTTGTTTTTGTTGCTGATACTGTTTGGGTTGTTGTTGCTGTTACTATTGTTGTTGTTGTTTCTGTACCTGCTACTGCTTGTTTTGTTGCTGCTACTGTTTGTGTTGCTTTTGTTGTTGCTGCTGCTGTTGGTTTTGCTGTTGCTTCTGCTGTTATTGTTGATGATAGTGTTGCTATTGTACGTTCTATTGTTGTTGTTTTTGTTGCTGATACTGTCTGTGTTTTCCTTTTTGTTGTTGCATCTGTTATTGTTTGTGTTGCTGCAGCTCATGTTTTTTGTACCTGCTGCTGTTGATATTTCTGCTGTTGTCAGCTGTTGTTCGTACCGTGCTTAGCTAACTTGGTATTTCTATGTTAGCGAGTTCCAACGACTGCTGTTTCATCACGATGCAAATATACAAAGAGATACCCTTGAACATCTAGCTACAGTGCAATGCGCCGCTTTTCAGTACGCTCATCACTTTTTAAATTAAGTTTCAATTATGACTCTGCTAGTCAGACTGCTCTGACACAACCTAGTTCCAGAATCACAAACCAGCACCTGAGGTGGGGGTCTTTATCAGTATGTTTCACCTGTCCTTGATTACTCTTATGCACATGTAACACAAATGGGCGTATTGCTTATCATTACAAATGTTGCTGTAGCTTCTTTCCCTTCGCTCATTTTCGGTTCTTGTTAAGCACAGGGCAACCACAGCTGCTGGACCCCTTGCTGGGCCTCTTGCTGACCCCTTTCTGGATCCCTTGTTGAACACATTACTGGACCACTTGCTAGCCCGTGCTGGGCTTCTTGTTGGACCTCATGCTGGACCACTTGCTGGATCCCTTGCTGGACCCCATGCTGGATCCCTTGTGGGACTCCTTGTTGGACTCCTTGCTGGACCCCTGGTTGGACCCCTTGATGAACCCCTGGTTGGACCCCTTGATGGACACCTTGCTGGACGCCTTGTTGACCTCCTTGCTGGCCCTTTGCTGGCCCTTTTCTGGACCCCCGGTTGGGCCCCTTGATGAACCCTTTGTTGGACCCCTTGATGGACACATTGCTGGACTCCTTGTTGGCCTCCTTGCTGGCCCTTGCTGGACCCCTGGTTGGACCCCTTTTTGAACCGCTTGCTGGACCCCTTGTTGGACCCCATGCTGGACCACTTGCTGGACCCCGAGCAGGACTTATTGCTGGCCCTTGCTGGACCCCTGGTTGGACCCCTGGTTGGACCCCTGGTTGGACCCCTGGTTGGACCCCTTGATGAACCCCTGGTTGGACCCCTTGATGGACACCTTGCTGGACTCCGTGTTGGCCTCCTTGCTGGCCCTTGCTTGACTCCTGGTTGGACCCCTGGTTGGACCCCTTGATGAACCCCTGGTTGGACCCCTTGATGGACACATTGCTGGACTCCTTGTTAGATCCCTGGCTAGACACCATGCTGGCCCTTGGTAAACCCTTTGACGGGCATTTCGTTGGACCCCTTCCTAGACCCCTTGTTGGACCCCTTGCTGGTCCATTCTATACCATTTGCCGCACACTTTGCTAGACCCCTTGTTGGACCTCTCACTAGACCCCTTATTGGACCCATTTCTGGACTCCTTGTTCGACCCCTTGTTGGATCCGTTGCTAGATTCCTTGCAGTCAGCCTGTATCGAATAAATTACGTGTTCTATTTAATGTGGTAGTTTATGTGGAAGTTTATGTGTACATACAAAATATTGCTAGCCCCATACACAACCCGATTCAAAAACTTTCCACAACTTTGCGAATGATTGCAATTGACATGTTCTTTCCTGAACCGGTGCCAGCTAGGTAATTGAAACTAGGTTATTGAAAATGATATAAATTGATAGCGGGAAATCCCGAAATAAAAAGCCCGTCTAAAACTGATGGGGAGTCATCCAACTGTCTAAGCCATGATATGCAGTGGCGTCATCTCCTGCGGCTCCGACTAGTCGGGGGGGGGGGGGGGTGGCTGTTAACACAGAAGACAGATTTGTGGGGAATCGGGTGCGCCGAAACATCAAGAGACAGACCGAACATGAGAGAGGCGACGGCGATCCAGGTTTTTCCAGAAGGAAGGAAGTTCTTTCTTTGCAATGATCTCTACTTATCATACAATGCTATTCCGAGAATAGGACTATGACTTCCCACGTGAGAAGGTCTCCAGTCTTGATATGTCACATTATGCTCTACTTATACAGATCAAAGAGAGGCAGTCTGGCCCGGGGAAGCGGTAATGCTTGAAAAGTTATGAGAGACTGGCGAAAACCTGAAATTCACATTAACATAAAACGCACAGACTCCTTCGTGAACAACGCTTGTCTAGAAGCATATCATCAGTTGATCGAATAATACTAATACTAATAATAATAATAATAACAATAACAATAAGTAGAAGAACAACAACAAGATGAAAGGGTATATCGCAATGTGTCCATGTTTCAGAACGTATAAAAGTACATGAATCACACATAACTGATACATACTACGTTTGAATTGACGGGAATCCTGTTATTACTCTACAAGCGAACACGTTCAATCATTGCGGAGGTATCGAGACCTATCCGTCTTGACATATATGGACCGCTCCGCCCATCTGATGCAACTACGCTGGCCAGGTATGTAAATTCGTTGGTACCCTCCGCAATGTGGCGACCTACTGCTATTCCCCGGAGATCCCGTACTGGAAATGAGGTTCTGCACTTTAGTCTTTGCCCCAGGATATTGATGGACCCATGTTTGCTATTTCACGATCCAAATTACAAGGGACCAGGTACACTGGAACTTCAAGATAAGCCATGGGTAAATATGAATCCATCTGTCCATGTGGTCTAAGTGAGAAGAAAAGAAATGGGCCATTTAACGGAAAACATTTTTTTAAAATTGAGAACATATGAGGTTATCATTTCAAAAACTGCTGTCGCCGTTAACAATTTTTTATTTTTTTATTTTGCGTTCGCCTTATTTCTTTATTCTCCAAGTTGGGTGTGAGTTGCACTTTGGTTTTTATTTTGCGCCTGTCGGCCCAGTGCATTCGACTTCGGCATGCATTTTATGTAAGGGTCTGTTTCCTCCTGCATTTTTTAAGGGTTGCTTCCCCAAGGTAACAGCCGGTGCTGTAATGGGAATTGAACCCACAACTATCGGTTCCCGATAACAATAATAATAATAATAGTTTCCCATAGCAAGCAAAAATGACGAGAGCATCCGGCTATTGGTGCGAAATGTGTTCTCTGGTGGCTGTAAAGACCAATCCTGGAACGGCACACCCTGCCACATTCACGGCACAAATGAAGGGATCCTGCTATGGAATCGTTGTAAGTATTGTGTTTTTTTTGGGACAGCACACTTTCGCTGAGCTTCTGCGTTGGCTGTACTATTTGCGATCTAAGCACCGGCGGTGATACTAGCTCGGATCATCGTCGATAAAGTGTTAGTGATTTCATTGTCCTGGTTACCATCTTATTCTGATGTGGATGAGTTGTTACCTTCATCTATTGTGCGTACCTATTTACAACTACTATGGGATGGAGGCATGTCGAGAATGCCAAGCACATCCGTCCGTTTTGGCCGTGAGAGACAAGTGCTCCTACCAGAAGTCTGGTACCAAGGAACAACGACGCAATGATACAAAAAAAGAGAAATACATTTTTTTCCCAATTAAAATATTTTTTTAAAGAAAATTACATGACAAAATAGGTTTTTTTTTCTTTGAAACATAATATAACATAAAAAACATGGCGTGAAAAAGGAGTGAAAAGGTACATGAGATGAAAAAAGGTAACTCCTTAGCGGGAGATAATTAATCCCTGTCCGGGTCAGGTCCCTGCTGCTATTTTTGTTGTCTGCATGTCTCTTGTTGCCTGTTCCGGACAAGGCGGTCTGCGGGAGACGCTGGCTCCCAGAATGTGCTGTCTCCTTAATGATGCACATCTTGACGTGCCTCTGGCAGATACCGACTAGCTTCTCATTCCTTCTTTCTTTTTAGTCCTTTGTGCTAACGAATTCTTCTTCTTCTTCTTCTTCTTCTTCTTCTTCTTCTTCTTCTCATCCTCCTTCTCCTTTTTTTTTTCTTCTTCTTATTTCTTCTTTTTTAATCTTTTTTCATCTCTTTTCTGCTTCTCTTCACTCTGATAAATCCATATGCATTTCCTTCATAAATTTGTCTTCTCTCCTCAGTATATAATGTCACTTCTACAATCACATAAATATGCCCCATAAAGTTGACGGTCATTTGTGAGTCTTCAATCATCAGTATACAAGCTAACCCCTTAATTAACCACGTTAATTACCTTCATAAACTTGTCTTCTCCCCACTTAACAAACTTTCTCTTAATTCCTCAAAAGCAGTCTGTCACAAGGCGTATATCACCACTGTACATTTCATTCCTCAACTTGATTGTAAGTGGCTATACAGTCACTCTGTTCTGATCACGGAGTCGAAAAACTTGAATAACATATTCAGATGGAGGATAACACACATCCTTGTCGTACTCCATGTTTGATATTACATTGCTCTGAGAGCCTGGTTATTGTTCCAACAGAGCACTGGTTATCATTGTAAAGACTATTGCACACGTTAATTAGGTGATAGGTTATTCCATAGTGTGCTAATATTTTCTAAAGATGTTGTCAATGTACCCGGTCAAAAGCTTTTTTGTTTTATCTACAAACGCATCATACAGTTCCTGGTCGTATTCAGTTGTTTTCTCCACCAATTAGCTGGCTATCAATTTATATATATATAATCATCATCATCATGTAGCATGTTCTTTATAAAACGTCGATCCCATCATAGTCTGTCTCAAAGAAACTCTTTCCCTTGCCAAAAACTACAGCCTCAGCCATAGTCGTACCCAGAAATTCCTGCATATCTTGGTGCCATCTTCTTTTTGGTCTACCCCTGTCTCTTCTGCCTGTCATCATACCTGCCATCACTGTTCTCTCAAGACCGTTGTGTCTCCTGACGTGACCAAAGTATTTACATTTTCTGGCCAAAATGGAATTGATAAACCAGTTCTTCTCTTTGTTCAATTCTTGTCGAATGTATATTTGTCTTTTTCTTTGTCCATTATATTCTGAGGATCTCTCTGTAACATTTTGACTCGAATGGTTCGACTCTTTGTCTAGACGTTTTAGTAATCGTTTATGATTCGCAGCCATATGCTGCCATATATATATATATATATATATAAAGAGAGAGAAAGAGACAGAGAGAGGGGGGGGGGGAAGAGAGCGAGAGAGAGAGAGAGAGGTCCATGACCTGAATATCGTCATTCGATATATTTTATTGACCACTGGATGTAATCTGTGATTTTTGTCAGGTGCAGTTCTTTCAATAATTGTTTGTCTTCTGTGATTATCGTTCTTTTTTCAATTTGAATTTGTGCTTTCTAGTCAATCCTAAACTGTAGGGAAATATTTGTTTTTAAAATCTGACACGGAATCACATGGTCCTTTCCATTATGAGATTGGTTGATAAATATTATTTTTATTATTATCTCAAACTATTCAGAAAATTGTATCTCTGGTTTTCCAAATGACAGCTTTTTATATTTCCTGACCTGAGCTCTGAATTTAAATTCCGTGTTAGAATGCTACGTTTTACATTTTTTTTTTTTATGGTTGGTTTTCAGTTTGTTTTTTGGCTTATTAATGTGATCTTCTGCGTTGACTTCTTCTTGTTCTTCTTCATCTTCTTCCTTTTCATTTTCTTCTTTTTCTTCTTTTTTCATCTTTTTTTTCTTCTTTTCCAATTTCTAATTTCCTCCTTTTTTTCCACTTTCATGTTCGTACATCTGCTTCACGTTCTCACCTGCCTCTTGTTCTTCTTCTGATCCCTTCAACGCACGAGATATTCTCTGGGAACTCTTTGTGTCATTTATGTTGTGTTGTTTATAGTGCCTTCTTACAAACCAATGTTGCTATGCAAAACTAACGTGGCATTCGTCATGTGTGAATTGCCGATATGTAATTTCAAGATTTCGAGAGGCTTCTACCCTGGAGGGATTAGATGCATTTTTAGTTGCCAGTTATGAAAATATATGTGTGACAGAGACACCACTTGAACATACATTACAACATTGATGTATAACCAGGGCTTGACAAACGCGCTCGTCTGTTCGTCTGTGACAAGTACAACATTTTTAATCGTTACCACATAACAAGTCTCCCACGATTATTAATGATAGTACGGTTCGAATAGATTGTACATAAGCTAGTTTATGATGGTGGATCTAAATGGACCTCGACTGCCACAATTTTAACTTACTAAAGCCATCAATAAATGTTTCTACAGTGCTTAAACTACTAAGAATGTTCAAGGACACAAATGCAATGACTTTGACAGTAGTTGATTTGTTTCTTAAGAAGAAATAAACTGATACTGTGTAAGTTATACAATATATTTTGGTTTGATACGCATTGTTATGTAGAAATAAAGGTGAATTAGTGCCTAGTGTAAATTTGTTAACATATATTGCATGACTGAAGTCAAACCATGCTGAAGAGACATTGTTGATAAGCCATCCTAAAATGTGTCAAGTTCTGTCTTTAACCTTCGCACGATAATAGAACCCCCAACCAGCCCTCCCCTACGATAGATTATCCACAATGTTTTCATATTCCCTTCTCCAGAATGTGGAAATATTATCTAGGCCAAGATACAGCAGGTAATGAGCTGACAACTCATTATTACATGGATTATTGTATTGGCAGCCAGACAATTAACCAATACATTAAAATGACTCATCAGAGCTTATATATATTCAAGGCTATTAGACTGTGCAGAAACATGGACTATGAACAGTTGGAGAACAAAATAGAGGCTATCGAAATATAGTTTTGCAGAAGAATGTCGCATTTCGTGGACAAAGAAACCAAAAAAATATTGCGATCTCCTGACGAAAGTAAGCGCGGATAGAGATCTTTTAACAGACATTGCAATTAGAAACACAAAATAATTTGGTCATTTAAAAAGGTACGATACATATTGACAACAATACTGGAGGAGAAGGTTCAAGGTAGGCGAACACGAGGCTGGAATCGATATAAGTTGGAGAGCGACATAGCAAGACGGGTCAGTCTCTCAGAGTGTACCTTCAAGGCATAGGGTTTTTAGAGGTCCATTACGGCCAACCTAAGTGCTCGGAGACGGCACTTGAATTGAGCTGCTTGCATCAGAAGCAGTGAGTGGCCTATAACTCCACCTCACTTCCACGCAGCTCTCTCTGGAAATAGCATGTGTCATGGCAGTTTAAATAACGAGGTGGGGCATTTACATGATCCCCGTAGTAGTGAGCGACACTCAGTTCACTTTTATCAGCACGTCTGGTTTCTTAGGAAAGCTACTGCAACTCGCCACATAGCGCCCTTTTCATGGAGCAGAAAAAATAAACTAACTCATTGTGAGCATTCAACAACAGCCACATGTACACAGCTTGGTTGACTTGAGCGTGTCGATTGTAGGTGTAGCACTGTGTATTAATCAATTAAAGCAGAGTATCTACGACTTCGCTGGTGTAGATGATAACTGATCCCCACAAATGCCTGCCTCCAATAAAAGTTAGTATTTTTCTTGTCGTAAATGGAATGTTGGAAACCGTCTAGCATTTTGACAGTTGCTGAACTATGTAATTTTTTTCTAGCACAGAAACCAATTTTTAGCAAAACCGATAGATCTGGCAAGATGATAAGACCAAATCAAAATCCAGACAGTAGCTTGAACAAGCAAACAGTGTCCCATTTGTTCATCTATCTGGCCCTAAAAATCTATTGGACTCAAACTACCATAGTAACTAGTAGAGCCTGTTTGTAAGACCATCCCGTGAAGGCGGAATAGGGTCTTTGTCAGGTGCGGTTCGCTGATACAAGCAGCCAGCTACGAGTCGTTGACTGCTGTCAGCTCATGCACTGCTGCAGCTTGACTGTATTGAAATTCGTATTTTTTTTTTCGTTATTAATCTCCCTCTACCAAGGCCTGTAAAGAGCTTTGCAAGTAGCATAATGTTGTCCGGAGAACTGAATGCGTTGTATCATAGCTTACAGCTTGACTGCGATATGTCCACCTTTCGGTCCGACACATCCGAAATTCAAATTCTGCACACAGAACGTCGTCGTCTAATCTACGTCCAATTGTCCACTGTATAATTTTGAGCAATATCTTAATTGTGTGATTTATCAGATTCATTGCTATGCATTCTGAACATTTAGTTGCATGACGTCTCTTGTGCTGTCTTACCAAAACAGATGTAATCAGGTCGTCCAGTACACATCAAGGATTGTAAAGGGCATTACACAGATCAGTGATTTCTCTACGCTATAATCCTCTAGAGCCTGCAACATTCCAATATTGATTGTGTCCAAGCATGATGATCTCCGTTTTTCATATCTTTTATTGCCGTCGCTTCAGATCTGAGAATGCTGGGGCCGTTATAATTATAAGTTAATGGTTTGTCGTTTGTTTTCGTCGAGCAGTTCGCTTATATTTGTATATTCTTCCAATCTGGTTAATAGATTATGCTAATCAGGCACGATGTCCCTACTCTTGATTTCAACTGATTTGCTCCGTCCAGCCGATAAATCGGCTTGCAAACTTTCTTACAGTGCTATGGAGCCGATATGCTGGATTGAGCTATTGTTATTCTTGTATTTACAAGTTTCTCAATACATTTCCTCCCCACATGTCTAAACGTACTTATACTTCCGGCTGAGAGTTTTACATTTCAAAAACATGAATGCCCAGATAGCCAACAAAACGATTATGGAGTGGGTGAGTTAATGCTTGCTCCTTCTTGGGCCTGTCTTGTCGTGTTTAAATGTTCGGATGACGGACTCTAAGACATCTCCAGTATGAGCACAGCTTCTTCAGACGTTGCATCTCTTGTGTCGGGACATCTTGAGTTATGCGAGCATCGTGAACGAAGTAGGAGAGGCGACGACGAACAATCGCCATAGTAGTGTCTACAAGTTGAGTTCGCCGAACTACTTCTCTGTTGTAAATTAGGTCATACTCATAAGGCCAAATCATTCATGAGTGAATGAGTTAATGCCTGATCCTTCTTGTGCCTTTTTTGGGGGGTCAGGTTTAAATGTTGCTTTATTTCTGCTTGTATACCTCTTGTATTGTGCTAATTTCCCATGTATTATGTTATTTTGCATTTATAATCTCCTTTCTTCTTATGCATAACATAACATAACATAACATAACATAGTCACTTTTCAGTGTTTAGTAGCGGGGGTTTAAGAACGAACAATAAAGAAAAAGATCAGTTGATTTCATTAGCTTTATAGTCTTTCTGTAACATCTTCATAATATTCTTTTATTTCCTTTTAACTGTATTCATTAGTTGGTGCATACGTTTGTGTAATGATAGTATCGATTGATTTTGCCCTCAATTTGGTCAGCATAATCAATACATATGGGTTCACTAACCACAAACGTGTCCTTCGAATAACTTTTGTAATCATTAATCCTCCCCCTCCTCCTTCATGATTTACTCCTCCTGAATGTATAAATGTACTGTTCTACAGTCACGTAAGCGGCATCTGCTAGTCTTACCTCTGACACACCAAACATATCAAGGTTAATATCACTGGCTTATTGAAAACAAATTGTCCAGCTTAATTAATCAATTCTATGTTTCAATTTCCAGGTCTATTCTCCAAACTCCCCTCGACCTCCACCCCACTAATTTAAGAGATAGATCGGTGATGTTATTTAAGTGCGGATCATAAATCCGAGGAATAATGTCTTTGTCTGCTTCATATAACAAATCGCTGACAGTAACATATACCGCTATTCATCGATTTGGATATATAACTGTTCTGCCTAGGTCGATGAACGTAGTTCCAGAGAAACACGAGAGTCAAGGTTTTAGGTCCACAAGAAAAAAAAAAAAGGACATCCCAATGAAGCCATTTCGGCTGATGCACACAAGTAATTAGTTGCTCTTCGAGACATGGCAGGTTTACAGCTAGTCGAGTGTGCACTTTAGTCAATGAGCGATCGATCAAAACTGGTTTACTATAGAAGACTTTTATCGTCGGAACCAGGATGGAATTCAACTTGTCCTCGTGAAAACACGTTATCCATTTTTTGTTAATATATCACATATTGGATATTGTATTTGGATCTTTCATTCAAGTTCGGAAGGCAATTTTGCACTGTGTGGTTCTATGTATGTGTGCATGTGGATAGCAGCGTGCGCAACCCTCAGAATGAAAGAGTCTTCTTTCCTAGAAGAGTTTATACGTGCTCCAATGCAGGGAAAGGTAAATAAACAGAATATTAACAATAATCACAAAATTAGGTGTATTTTAAGCATAATCACACACACACACACACACACACACACACACAAGATAACAGACAAATACTTGTAACAGGCAATTGCAGATACGGACTTCGAAGTATAGATGTCACCTCATTTTCACTCCACGCCTGTTAAACTACTTGATTCCATCAGGGTGGTTGCACAAATGGTGATGTGATGGCCATGTCGCCGATCGACTTCCGCATTTTGTTTAATATATTTTCGTATTTACATGTACTAGACGTGTTCAAATGAAACCGGACCTAACTGCACCACGTAGACATATGCACGATACACATAAAGACGTCACTTCTGATGTAAACAGCACATACCAGTTTGTAAAATGTCATTATTCTCCGACTCCTAGTTTCCTCAGCAGACCGTGGAAAACATGGCGGATGTGATACGGAATCCGTCCAGAGTTGATCAGCGCGTGGTGATTCGATTTCTAACAGCTGAAGGATGCCAATCAGTTTACATTCATCGCAGAATGCAGGCAGTATATGGTGACAGGAGAACGGAATAAAGATGTCCTGATGATGGCATTGACTGAGGCAATATGAGTGAATAAAGACGTTCTAATGATGGCATCTGGGTGAACTAACAAAAGATCGAGAAACTTGCAAAGCGACGGGGAAAACGACATTCTGCAAAGACATGCTACATGATGATGTTTAGCATAGAATCGAGGCATGTTTATCTAAATGGTTACGGTCAATGTCTCTTTTCCAAAAGGACGCACAACAAGGCATCTGCTTTTTTTTTTAAATATTTCGTTTCAAATTAATATCGTAAACTGCACATTGTTTTGCGACTTATGAGGCAAGCAGCCTTGATTTCTCAGTCTTATAATCCCGCAGAGCTCTCCGGCAGTGAAAATATATACTGAGATAACAGTTATGATTCGGGAGCATATAACCACGACTGAAGATAGTAAAGTAACATAACAATCCACTTAGGCGACCAGGACCCGAGTCGACGACCGTCTGTGACCACTGCTGATGGTCAATGTCCATGAGGCGTATAGTTCTGAAGAGGATTGGATGATCTTTCGCTGTTCGGTGTTGAGCGGGCGACCGCAGGGACGCAGTCATGTCGGACAAGGTATATTTCGACTGAAGGATCTGACGGGATGGGACATAGTTTGGGGCACATGTCCGAAGATGGAGAGAGAAGGCCAAGGACCACGGCAGAACGATACGCTTGAGATGTGTTTGTTGGACGACCACAACGTTAATAATCTAGTCATGCCAATGGATTCTCCAAGGCATCAAAACTCTTCTGATCTCATTGGAAGATCGTCTAAGCCAAAGCGTTTATTTTTCTATTTCTAGTATTGGTGTTCTGCGTAACACATAAAAAATACTGGCATTACCATGCACAACACTCATTAGCCACCATTTCATTCATTCCAAATACAATGTGCCGGTGCACCCACGCAGAGGCCACATTGTAATGCTTCAGAAAAAGATTGCAACGATTTTCTTCAGTCTATCTTTTTTTGGTTGCCAGCGCTGACTGAGGAATCTGTTGTCCTGGCCACTTTTCGTTGAATAGTTACCAACTGTTGAGCCCCACTTCTTCTTAACTTGCTAATGGGAACGGTACGCATTTCCATAACAACTAACGTGGTTTATTTAGATTCTGGAACAGGATGATGTTTATGAGAAAATGTGTCTGCACGATGAGGTAATAATGAGAGGAAAGAGATAGCTTCACATTAAATGTGCTATAGTATAATGGACGTGGAAAATGGTGCATAGAACCGCTTTATTTCACCTCAAGGGCCCAAAAACATTGTTACTTTTCCAGACACGACGTCCGTAATTCAAGCACTAAAAGATGGTACATATTAAAGACCTGGCCTTATCTGAATATCTTTATCCATCTATCACATTCCTACATTCTATGTTGTCAAAATAGTTGTGCAGTGGATCTCTGGACACTCTAACACACGTGGCATTGACAAGACAGAAAGATTAACAAAGAAGGGTTCAAGATAAGAACAGCCACATACAGCAACAACTTTACAAACAGCCAAACAGTTCCTAAGAACTGCAAACAAAGAAACTCGGCTGAACAGATAAACCATTGGAGACATAGGAAGGGAGGTCTACAGATATATGACAAGCCCCAGTCCAAATGACAGTGTCAATCAACTCACATTGAAGGATCAGAGCACCAATTTCCGACTGACAACCCGACACATCCCACTTAATTACCGCCTGAACAGAAACCAACCACAACATACTCCTGATTGTCCACTGTGTACACACCCATATGAGACCGTAGACCATCATCTCGTTGAGTGCTCGAAGCTCAGCGATGTTAGGAAAATGCTTCATCTTCCGAGACCAAATGAATGAACAATGTGTATGGAACTAAACAACATCATTACAGTGTCCCCATTCATATACATTGTCCGATCATTCATATACAGTGTTCCATCATTCATATGAAGCGTCCCATCATTCATATACAGTGTCCCATTATTCATCTGAAGCGTCCCATCATTCAAATGAAGCGTCCCATCATTCATATATAGTGTCCCATCATTCATATACAGTGTCCCGTCATTCCTAAACAATATCCCATTATTCATATATAGTATCCCATCATTCATATACAGTGTCCCGTCATTCCTAAACAATATCCCATTATTCATATATAGTATCCCCATCATTCATATACAGAATCCCATCATTCATATACAGTATCAGTTCAGTTCAGTTCATCCCGTAACCCATCAGGTCGTTGGGGCACACATGAAGACATGAAAATCCCACGATAATAGATTTAGTTTTTGTCCTCATGTGTGATTCTTAGGCTTGAAATCACCTGGCGGCGCCCATCTCCTCTCCAAGCTGCGGTGGGCCAACATCTGCAAGTAAACTGAAGGAGCCCGCGCCCCCCCCCCCCCAGGCGAGCCATTGCCTCGTAAGCCTAGAGCCTCACGGTTCTAGTTGCCCAGTGTGTACCCCGAGGAGGTGAGGTTGGCTTCTGAGCTCACTTTAATCGGCAGGCTACTAATTTCACTTTTCACTCTTCCAGGGAAGAGCTAGCCGACCTCAGCGCCACTGGAATGCGGTGCCAAGCATGAGCACACCTTACACCTTCCGGTCATGGCACGCAATTTCCAAGCAGGTCGTGCACACCAACCAAGTGCGCAATCCGTAGTGACGTCCTATCCAACAACTCGTTTTCTATTACACATGAAGAACAGATCGTGTATCTCCGAATTCCGATTAAATTTACACATAGGCTTCCTGTGAATAGCGTAGAACTATTAAGATGGACTCGTACATCAGGAAACCACCCTCCACGGCACTTGTGTCAACATAGAGGAGTAATAAGCTGCTTGAACCTAGCTCGCTAAGCAGGAAATGCTCCTCCAGACTACATCTGGCTCATGCCAGAGCTGGAAGATGCGCAGGGGCGTCTGCCGCAGTAGAAGTACAGGTCGACTAAGACTAAGAGTTGTAAATGCTTAGAATGCTTTGCCACGGAACATAGTGGAGTCAGGGTGAATTAATGCATTAAAAAATAAATTGGATTCGCATAGTTTTTACATAAAAAAAAGTAAAATAAATTAGTTGTATACAGACTTTACAGAGTCTTGTAAACCAGTATAAATAAGTCAAGTATCATTTATATACCATATCCTCACAGTAAGTTGTTCGAAGCCTCATATCATGTCTTTCCTCGCTTTTATCATCAGCAAAGCTTGGGCAGTAAATGACAACACGCTCCTGTATGCTTGAGACCTCCATTCCTGATAGCCTCTCATACCGTATCCAATCCATTCTGTACTTCATCATCAACATAAGAGCAAAGATGTCCTAAAATAGAATTATGTGAAGAGCCGCAACTAATAAAACCAGAAAGGAACAAAAATAGGGAATCGATACACACAAGATCAAAGAATAATTTGTTAAAAAACTTCGATCGAAGAGGCGTATTTTTAAAAAAAAAGGAATTCTGCGGATTGATACCTCCAGGGACAATGTAAAGAATGAAAGAGACAAGCATCTATTAAGAGAAATTAGAAAGTGAGTGAACGATACAGAGAGACATTATACGTTTTGTTAATAGACAGAATGGCGACACAGTATTTCTAATGGCTGTTTCCGGTCGCATTGATATTAATACTTGGTATTTAAAGCCACCCTGTTGGAGATGAATTAATGGAAATTCAAATGTGTGAATTATGGATGTTGAGCCTGCTGTTCTGGATAGCGACGTTGCGTCATGAGCAGGTCCGCTGTTGGGGAAATCAGAGTCAGACAGTCTATATATTGTGGTCGTATACAAAGACATCATAAACTCCATTGGGTTGCGTTTCTCCACTAAGGAGACTGAATTGATTTGGTCGATTTTATGCTGCGATGGGGTGTAAATGTGCTGAATTGATTTGTTCGGTTCTCTGCTACCACGAGATGTGAAGGGACTGAATTGATTTGTTCGGTTCTCTGCTACCACGAGATGTGAAGGGACTGAATTGATTTGTTCGGTTATCTGCTACCACAGGATGTGAAGGGACTGAATTGATTTGTTCGGTTCTCTGCTACCACGAGATGTGAAGGGACTGAATTGATTTGTTCGGTTCTCTGCTACCAAGAGATGTGAAGGGACTGAATTGATTTGTTCGGTTCTCTGCTACCACGAGATGTGAAGGGACTGAATTGACTTGGTCGCGATTCTTCGGCCATGGAATATAAAGGGACTGAATTGAATTTGTTCGGTTCTCTGCTACCATGAGATGTGAAGGGACTGAATTGACTTGGTCGCGTTTCTTCGGCCATGTGATGTAAAGGGATTGAATTGATTTGGTCGATTTTCTGCTACCATGAGACATAAAGGCACTGAATTGATTTGGTCGATTCTTTGCTGCCATGAGATGTGAAGGAGCGGAATTGATTTGGTCGATTCTTTGCTCCCATTTTGTGTAAAGGAACTGAATTGATATGGTGGGTTCTCTGTTGCATTGTGTTTAAAGGGACTGAATTGATTTGGTCTCGTTGCTTCGGCATGGGTTGTACATGGACTGAATTGTTTTGGTCGCTCCTCTTCTTCGATGGGGCGTAACGGGACTGAATTGGGTTGGTCGAGTGTCTGCTACCATGGTGTGTAAAGGGAAGGACTGAATCGCTCTACTTTTACCATGTTTGTAAAGGTACTGAATTGATCGCTCCTCTTCTATCATGGTTTGTAAAGGGAATGAATTGGTCGCTCCTCCTCTACCATGGTTTGTAAAGGGACTGAATTGTTCTCTCCCCTTCTACCATGGTTTGTAAAGGGACTGAATTGGTCGCTCCTCCTCTACCATGGTTTGTAAAGGGACTGAATTGTTCTCTCCTCTTCTACCATGGTTTGTACAGGGACTGAATTGGTGGCTCCTCCTCTACCATGGTTTGTCAGAGACCTGGCTGCAGGAAGCCAACTGTGATGGCCCTGTACTTCGACTAGAGTGAAATATAGACACGAATAAGAAACAACAACCATTGAATGTCAGTCTTTGATGTACAATTAGTTAAGTGTCATTTTAACTGCAAACCCGTTCATAAATATGAGAGAAGGAGGGAGAGAGAGAGAGAGAGAGAGAGAGAGAGAGAGAGAAAGGGTGGGAGAAAGATGGAGAGCGAAGGGCGAGAGTGAGAAACAGATGGAGAGAGCGATGGAGATAAAGATGGAGAGAGAAGGCGAGAGAGAGAAAGATGGATAGAGAAGCACAATATACAGAACGATGAAGAGAGATGGAGAGTGGGAGAGAGAAGGGTGAAAGAGAGAGAGAGAAAAATGGAAAGAGAAGGCTGAGAGAGAG
Organism: Ariolimax columbianus; assembly: GCA_036924085.1. Taxonomy (NCBI): domain Eukaryota; kingdom Metazoa; phylum Mollusca; class Gastropoda; order Stylommatophora; family Arionidae; genus Ariolimax; species Ariolimax columbianus. Next base: position 66,108,716 of record JAVGWX010000016.1, on the reverse strand, counting down.
AAAAAGATTCAGAGAGAGATTGATGGAGAGAGAAGGGCGAGACAGAGAGGAAGATTCAGAGAGAGAGGGAGAGAGATTGATGGAGAGAGAAGGGCGAGACAGACAGGAAGATTCAGATAGAGAGGGAGAGAGATTGATGGAGAGAGAAGAGCGAGACAGACAGGAAGATTCAGAGAGAGAGAGATTGATGGAGAGAGAATGGTGAGAGAGAAAGAGATGGGGACAGATGAAAGGCGAGAGAGAAGGAGATGGACAGGAAGATAGAGAGAGAGAAGGGCAAGAGAACAAGAATGAGTCAGAGAGAGAGAGAGAGAGAAATAGCAAGTGAAAATGTTCCTTTGTTTTTGTGTTATTATCAGAACATAGTATATGAAGGTAACGTTGTGTTACCAGGTCTAGCAGTAATTAGTTAGATCTTTTCTGTGATGTTTTCATAGTTGTGTCCCCGACAAAGACACTTATTGCTTTGAAAGTTCAATGACCTGTCCCTTTTTGTTTAGGGAAAATGTATATGGACAGGTAGAACATGCCAAATCATCTTAATTTATCGCTGTCCAATTTACTTGTATACCTTTTTACTTCACCTGTCCTGGGCACCACGTCAGACATCATGCGATCTACGTCAAACAATATGGACTTTAGGTCGGACATCATTACCACTATGTCAGGCATCATTGTATTCACGTCGGGCATCATGAGCTGCACGTCAGACATCATGGTATTTACGTCATACATCATTGAATCCACTTTAGACATCGTGACTCTAAAAATCAGGGGCTCCAGACATCATGGGCTTCACGTCAGACATAATGGGATCCACGTCAGACATCACGGGTCCAGCCATAATGGGCTTCAGACATCAGGGGCTCCAGACATCATGGGATCCACGTCAGACCGGCTCCGACATCAGGGGCTCCAGACATCAGGGGCTCCAGACATTAGGGGCTCCAGACATCAGGGGCTCCAGACATCATACTATCCAGACAGCATGGGCTCCATACATCATGGGATCCACGTCAGATCGGCTCCAACATCATGGGGCTCCAGACATCAGGGGCTCCAGACATCAGGGGCTCCAGACATCAGGGGCTCCAGACATCAGAGGCTCCAGACTTCAGGGGCTCCAGACATCAGGGGCTCCAGACATCATACTATCCAGACAGCATGGGCTCCATACATCATGGGATCCACGTCAGACATCGTGGGATGCAGACATAATGGGGACCAGACATCATCGGCTCCAGACATCACGGGCTCCAGACATCATGGGCTCCAGACATCAGGGCCTCCAGACATCATGGGCTTCACGTCAGACATCATGCGATCCACGCCTGGCATCATGTTTCCAATGTTCAGTCACGTGGCTTTCCTCGTCATTCCGCAACGACATGCCATCCATACTGCATGTTTTCAGAAGGATTATGCAGATCAGATTATTGTGTCGCCCCACAACCGCATGTCTCATCTTGTCTCTTCCCCAATCACTTTAAGTTAATGCAGCTTGCTTCATGGTACACCAGCTCGGGATCCATTTAATGACTTCCATGCTGAGTTAGATAAGTGGTTTCCAGTTCGATCCAGGGGATCTTCGTCAGTTCATTCCATTTTTTAATGTGGCGTTGTCCGACATTAGTCTCTGTATATATAAACCGGATTGATTTAGAAGGCTTGAAAGTCACATTAGCTTATAAATCTAAAGAAGATGAAGAAGAAGAAGACGACGATGAATAAGCGGAAGACGAAGATGATGATGAAGAAGGCGAAGATGAAGAACCTGAAGACGCGTGAGAACAAGGGGATGAGGAAAATGAAGAAGCGGAAGGCGAGGGGAAGACGAAACTAAAAATTAGGAAGAGCAAGAGGAAGACGAGTATGAAGAAACTAAAAAAGATGAAGAAAAAGAGAAAGACGAAGATAAAGACAAAGGTAACGAATAGGCAGACGGATGATACAGAAGATGAAAATGCAAGTGAAACAGAGGAAGAAGAAGATGAGAGGAATAAACTGAAGAAGAAGAAGAAAAGGAAATCGAAGAAGTAGAAGAAACAAAACGAAGAATAAGACAAAAAAAGAAGAAAAATAAAAAGAAGAAGGCAAAAATTTAGACAAAAAAAGACGAAAGACTCCCACAAAAGGTGAACTACTCTTGTACTGTGCACATTTTCCTACAATTTAAGCCCCTGTTTACAAGTCAACAAAAAAACAAAACAAAAAAAACAAAAAACCAAACGATTTTATGCGGCCAGCAAGCTTTCGATTAGAAGCCACCTAACGAAGACAAAGTTGTCTATTTGGCTAAACGAACACTTTCAGCTTGTAGCGAGCCAGTAGTCCCAGACGGTGCTACGGGAAGACGAGTCAAGGGTCGGGATTGGAAACCGTTGGTGAGTGAGATTGATGTGCAAGGGAAGCTTTTTAGCATAAGGAAAATCCGTTACAAGCTGCTCTGCTTATTGAATTATGAGTACAATTTTGGCGTGGTGTTTGTTTCGAGAGGTGGATGACCGGTATTGTCTGGTATGCCAACTCTCTCATGTGGGATATCGGTATAGTTCATTTCTATGTATCCCAGCAACTTAAGTCGTCTAGTTTTATTTTCTCTTCTTGAACGTCCTAATGAGGATTTTTTTTTCTTGTTCGGCGTTTGTCCTGAAAAAAGGATATTGAGACGTTGTGTAGAGGTTGAGATATCTGCACGATTCTGTCCAACGCATGGCATGTCAGCTGGCTATTTTTAGTACCGGGTATGTCTTTCCACTGTGATCCCTATCCACTCGCCAGACTGCACTAGTGCAGTCTGTTTCCAGGGCCGCCACGCGGAGTAAAAATAGGGTTTTGCTCAGCTATGGTTTGCTGACTACTGTCAACTAATGCACTGCTACATCCTGACCCCCTAATCGGGATTTAAACGTATGTCCTGCTGATTATGTGACTGTTGTTCTACCATATCGACCACTTCTTTCTCGGTAAAAGCTGAAAATGAATATAGAAATGTAACAGACGAGACCTGACGTATCTAGAAATAAAGATCTGTATCAGCATACTGTGGGGAAATTTGACAACGAAAGAGATCAATTAATTTAGTAAAACACAAAACCCATCTTAATAAATTTAAGCGAGCTATTGCCGATTTAAACAAACAAACAGAACACAATAGACATGTATACCATCGTATTGGCAAAGCTGCTGTTACATTTTCTCACCTGACAACGTGTGTTTAGGGAAAACCAGAAACTGACAATTAAAACAAAAGCCATGGTGTACAATTCATGACTTGTCATGTTGTCAGCACACTTCTATTTAGTAGCGAAACGGACAGCCAAACAAGAGAACACGATGAACGCCTTCAATCTACTGAATATGCGATCCATTCTTGAAATTGCATGTAAGGACAGAGTGGCAAATGCAGACCTGCATTCTCGCACTGGTCTCCCAAGCATGTATACTCTCCTTATGCAGCAAAGACTTGGTCTTGTTCCTCGCATGTAAGACGATCGCATTCCGAAAGAAATCTTCCGTGGACAGTTGACGAATGGCAAAGATACAGTCGGCCGACCACAGTTGAGGTTCAAAGATATGTGTAAGCGTGATATGAAGGCCCTGGACATGAATCTGACATCCTGGTAAGTTGCAGACCGATCCGAGTAGGCTGAAGGCCACCTCAGGTTTAGTGAAGGGAAGCTTTTGCAACACAGAGAAGTTAACAGGCAACACCGTAAGGAAAAAGAAAACGTGAAAAAATAAGAATTTGTTTTTTGTTTTTTCTTTTGCGTTCGCCTTATTTATCTATTTCCCAAGGCGGTGTGCGTTGCAATGTGATTTTTATTTTGCGCCTGTCGGCCCAGTGTATCCGACTTCAGTATGCATTTTATGTAAGGGTCTGCTTTTCCCTATATTTTCTAAGGGTTTGCTTCCCCGGGGTAACGGCTGGTGCTGTGATGGGGATCGAACCCAGCACCTTTGGTTGTGAGCCGTGTCACTTAACCAATAGCCCACGCAGTCCCCAAAGATAAGTATGTATTTGTTATTTTCCACTTCAGGTCGGGAAGGAAGACTAACGACTTGTCAGGCAAAACATACTGATCAGACATGTTAGCCAGCGTCATGCAAAACATACTGATCAGACCTGTTAGCCAGGGTCAGGCAAAATATACTGATCAGACATGTTAGCCAGGGTCAGGCAAAACATAGTGAGCAGACATGTTAGCCATGGTCAGGCAAAATATACTGGACAAGACCCTCCCCCCCCCCTCACCTTGGCTTCTTCGTAGCCCTTTACCGGAAACGGGCTGTTTTCATGGCAGACTGGCTAACAGGATGACGGATTGACGTGACCCTCGTGAGCGACACGCAGATGAAGCAAAGCATATCACGGCCGCATGGACGACCTCGGTCTACCTTCATCAGCATGTTCGGGAAGTGAGGAAAGCTACTGCAACCAACCACTTAACACCACTAATTGTGGGCATTGACACACATAAACAAACACAACCACATCAAGGGATATCATATTCCAGTTAGCCATGACTGAAACGGGCTACTATACTATACTACACTATAAAACACCCAGCCCAGATCACTCAGATGCCATTATATATACATTTTAAAAATATATATATATATATATATGTTGCTTTGCTTGGCTTGGCTTCGTTCGTTCTCAATCTTCCGCTACCAAACGCTGAAAGAGGCCTAAGTAGCAGAATGTAGTCCAGAGAACGGAATGCGTTGTGTCGCAGTTTACAGCTTGACTGCGATATTTGCACCTTTCGGTCCAACACATACGACTTCATCAAGCATTTTTTGGGTACCGGGTTGATATTCCCTCTTCGATTCTTTCTCTGTATCCAGTCTGTCCTGCTGCAGCCTGTTATCCAGGATCACCGCGTGGAGGTGTAGAAGGGTCTTGGCAGCTCTGGTTCGCTGGCCCTGACGCTAGCAGTCAGCTATGGGTCGCTGATCGCTGCCGGTCATGCGCTGCTCAGCATCTTGATCCGACACACACATATATATATATATACCATATACTCATATATTGTCCTCCATATAATGCGCCTTCCATCAGAATCCCCATCCCTTCAGTAGAAGTATATTCCAGCCAGTTAGTCTCTTTTAATGAAGCCTATTCGGCGTATCAACTTCCTGCAATGATGATTTTTGCAGTACTTAATACGCTGAGGTTTACAGCCCTATTTCCATTCAATCACTGTCGCCCTTTACGTCTGTACAGTGGGTGCAACGGACCCATTCTGTTCTGCACAGTTATGGACACTACATTCACACACAAGGATTACTGCTCTTTCTTACTTCCAATTACTGACGCCACTGCCTCAGACAAGATCGATAAGGGGACGTAAGTCTGCTGATAAGATTCAACTCAGGGGAAGTAATGTAATAAAAGTGATAGGCAAGTTAAGTGTGGTTTCCTCTCTACCACAAGAAGATTGAACTAGAAAAAGATCGTGCAATAAAATATACAACCTAATGTGAAATGTAAAATAGAAGACAAATGTTATTATATTTTTTTATTCAAGATTGATAAGATCAAGAGAGGTAATCTGGTACCATTTAAAGTAACATATGCAGGCACTAATAGACAAGCCTGCAATTACAGACGCATTCTCTTGTTATGGGGTGGAAAGGGGCGTTCCTCCGCCAGTAAACTACAGAGATGCAAACGTTAAGACAAGATATAAAGAAAGCATACTCGTGATATGATAAGATGCAGCAGTGCAAGAGTTGACAGCTGCCAGCTATGAGTCGCTGCAAAATTGACTAAGATCATATTCCTCCCCCACGTGGCGGCCCTGGATACAGACTTCGCTAGTCACTAGTGTAGTCTGGCCAAGGAATAGGGGTCAAAGTGGAAGGTCAAACCGGGTTCTCAAACAAGTACTAGAAATCAGGTGTGCTGACTTCAATAACGTAGATATAAGTGACGGCGTAGGCTAGTGGTTATCTTGAAGGTGCTGGGTTCGATCCTCATCACAGCATCGGCCTTTACCCAGGGGAAGCAAACGCTTAGACAATTCAGGAGGAAGCAGACCCTTACATAAAATGCATGCTGAAGTCGGATGCACTGGGCCGAGAGGCGCAAAATGAAAGTATAGTGCAACCCACGCCGCCTTGGGAAATATAGAAATAAAGCCAACGTGAAAAAAACAAAAACCTCGTAGATATGGAAGCGTCGATGTAGACGACGTCACAGCGTCCTTATAGAACGAACCCTCAAGAAGAAGATAAATGGATAGAGGATATGTATTGGTGGATATACAGAAAGTATAGAATTGTATTGATCTGACTCTATTATCGAGAAACGAAAGTATAGTATTGTATTGATCTGACTCTATTATCGAGAAACAGAAAGTATAGTATTGTATTGATCTGACTCTATTATCGAGAAACAGAAAGTATAGTATTGTATTGTCTGACTCTATTATCGAGAAACAGAAAGTATAGTATTGTATTGTCTGACTCTATTATCGAGAAACAGAAAGTATAGTATTGTATTGATCTGACTCTATTTTCGAGAAACAGAAAGTATAGTATAGTATTGTATTGTCTGACTCTATTATCGAGAAACAGAAAGTATAGTATTGTATTGTCTGACTCTATTATCGTGAAACAGAAAGTATAGTATTGTATTGTCTGACTCTATTATCGAGAAACAGAAAGTGTAGTATTGTATTGTCTGACTCTATTATCGTGAAACAGAAAGAACCTTATTTGTTTAAATGTAGAGCGATGTTTTTCCCTAGCATGTACATCCAAAAATTGTACACGTAATATTAGAGCAGTTTAACATTTTTTTAACATACAAAAACAACAGATTCATGGAACTGTGCCGACCGGCGCCAGCGTCCATGATAAAAGGTTTTTTTTTAAACGGTAAATCTCTATAAAACATAGACGAAAACCAACATGACATACTGTGGGATCATTCCAATTCTGAATGTGATACCAGTAGCACTAATGAAGATGATATGGAAGAGGCTTACAAAACTAATGATGAATGCGAGTGAAATGTAAAAAAATAATTAGGGTAATTTATCACAAAACCTTTCATCATCATCATATGGCATGTGCTTTGAAGAGCCCCGCTCTCATCACAACCGCCTTGTAAAACTCGATCTTCATCCCGTTCTACCGCCTCGTCACCGTAATCTCCAGAACATCTTTGACGTAGCGTGTCCATCTTCTCTTCGGTCTGCCTCTGCCTTGTTTTCCAGGTGCCTTGCCTACCAGTTATTGTTTTTCCCCCAGACTATTGTGGCGTTTGATGCAGCCAAATTATTTGAGTTTCCTAGACGTAATGTTGCTTACCAGCCATTGTCTTCCATACCAAGCTTTTTAAGAACGTATTTTTTTTTTTTTTTTCGTGTTAGTTGATGGAATTCATAAAACATTCCTGTAGTATTTTATATAGAAAGACTCTTTTCTTTTCTAGTGTATGTGTGATGGTCCGTGTTTCGAACTCGTTCGCTGTCACAGGGAAGGAGCATGTCCGTAGAATTTTTGTTTTTGCTGTATGGTCGTATTTGGTATACTTTTATTCCATTTTATACAGCGTCTGTATTGCCATGGCTAATGTTATCCTGATTTCTTTTAAGCTGTCTCAGCGTCTGTTTTGCCATGGCTATTGTTATCCTGATTTCTTTTGAGCTGTCTCCATTGTTAACGTTTACATTAAAATGATAAATGGAGTTTAATTTAGACAAAATGTACGGTCATACACATGGGTAGAAGAAATATGAACATAATTACATAACGGGAGAGAACAATATTAGAAAGAAAGAAAAGGGAAGGGACATAATGGTTATAATAAAACATACAGGCAAGGTGTGTGAGCATTTCCAGGTAGCAGTAAAAAAGTCAAATGCAATATTAAGTATGATAAGAATGACATATTAAACATAGGAGCAAGGAAGTAATAGTCAACTTATATAAAGCATTAGCTAGACCTAGATTGGAGTACTGTGTACAGGTGTGTAGTCCGTATCGTAGAGCTGGAAAGGATACACAAAAGAGCGACAACACTGATAGCAGGATTCCGGAGTTAAAGTTATGAAAAAAGATAAACCGGCCTACAGTGTCTAGACAAGAGAAGAATTCGAGGTGATTTAATACAGGTGAAAAAGATAATCAATCAAGTAAAGGATAAATTAGACTATAAAAAGTCTTTTTTCTTCAAAATACAGCCCTCTACAAGAACAAGAGGGCACATCCACAAATTAATTAAAGAAAGGTCCATATTAGATATCAGGAACTACTTTTTAAGGAAGATACTGAGGAATGCTTGAAATGCTTTGCCATAGGAAATAGTGCAGACAGGGTCAATTTAACGCATTCAAGAATAGATTGGGTGCGCAAAGTTATTTTTACGCCAAGTGAATGTAAATTATACTGGCTGTCTAGATTTGCAACATTTTTACCTCAAAGCAGAAAGTATATTTTCTTATTTAAAAAGTCAGAAGTTTGGGGGTCGTACGAGTTGAGATCTCGCTTCCAAGGACCAATCAGATGCTTACGGGCTTATGCAGGGCAGGATGGGGAACCAGCAGCCCTTTCTCGTATTTGCATGCTGTGTCAATGTCTAATTGTTCACCACAACTAAGTTAATAAATACTGTTCTTCGTAGGGAACATATTTAGAGGCCAGGCTTTGGTTTCTACGTTTATGTGTGCAACATATTGGTCCCGCATTTGGACACAATTATATTGGTAACTACGGAGGAAAGAATATCCACTGATTGTATTCTTGAAAGGTAGTCGTAAAGTACGACTGAAGAGGATTGCACACAGAATTTGTAAATTGTAAGATAATTTTCGACAATAACCAAACATATACAGTATGTCAAGTATATGCAAATTATAGGATATGTGTGATTACGAACAGCAATAAGAATGAGACATATGTTACGAATAAATAATCTTCATCGGGGACAATAGCATGTACGCATAAGAACAAGTTACACGACATGGAAGTAGATATTAATCATCATCGTGCAGCATGTCCTTTATAGAACGTCGTCCCATTACAGTCTGTCTGAAAGAAACTCTTTCCCTTTCCAAAACTCCAGCCTCCGCCACAGTCATACCCAGACATTCCTGGATATCTTGGTGCCATCGTCTTCTTGGTCTACTCCTGACTCTTTTGCCTGGCACCATATCTTCCATCACTGTTCTCTCAGGACCGTTGTGTCTCTTAATGTGAAAAGAAGTTTTTATATTTTCCAGCCATAAAAGGAATTGATAAGCCAGTTCTCCTCTATGCTCAACTCTTGCCGAATGTCTACATTTGTCTTTTTCTCTGTCCAGGGTATTCTGAGGATTTTTCTGTAACATTTGGACTCGAAGGATTCGATTCTTTGTCTAGAAGTGTTGCCAATCGTCCATGATTCGCAGCCACACGCTGCCACAAGAAAAACACATGCTCTCAAGATTTTAACTTTTGTCGTTTTGTTGGTGCTCTGCCATAATTGCTTCAGGCTGTTCGGTCATTGCATTGCCATGGCTAGTCTTCTTCTAATTTCTTTCAAGAAGTCGCCATTCTTGTCAATTCTGGAGCCCAGATGTCCAAAATGCGTAACCTGATTTATTTCCTCACCACCTACTGTAAATTTATGCTGACTTTGTGTTTTGTCGGTGGTCGTTTTGTTTGTTTTGTTTATGTTTACAAACAGGTTTTGATCTTAAGTTATTAATACATGTTCATTTCCATTTTGTTCAGGAAATTTCTGAACTTTACATATCCATGATCTATCTATCTATCTATCTATCTATCTATCTATCTATCTATCTATCTATCTATCTATCTATCTATCTATCTATCTATCTATCTATCTATCTCTATCTATCTCTATCTATCTCTATCTATCTCTATCTCTATCTCTATCTCTATCTCTGTCTCTGTCTCTGTGTCTGTCTGTCTGTCTGTCTGTCTGTCTGTCTGTCTGCCTGTCTGCCTGCCTGACTGCCTGCCTGCCTGTCTGCCTGTCTGCCTGTCTGCCTGTCTGCCTGTCTGCTTGTCTGCCTGTCTGCCCGTCCGTCCGTCCGTCCGTCCATCCATCCATCCATCCATCCATCCATCCATCCATCCATCCATCCATTCATCCATTCATCCATTCATCTATCTATCCGTCTATCTATCTATCTATCTATCTATCTATCTATCTATCTATCTATCTATCTATCTATCTATCTATCTATCTATCTATCTATCAATCTATCTATATATCTATATATCTATCTATCTATCTATCTATCTATCTCTATCTATCTCTATCTATCTCTATCTATCTCTATCTCTATCTCTATCTCTGTCTCTGTCTCTGTGTCTGTCTGTCTGTCTGTCTGTCTGTCTGTCTGTCTATCTGTCTGCCTGTCTGCCTGCCTGACTGCCTGCCTGCCTGCCTGTCTACCTGTCTGCCTGTCTGCCTGTCTGCCTGTCTGCTTGTCTGCCTGTCTGCCCGTCCGTCCGTCCGTCCGTCCATCCATCCATCCATCCATCCATCCATCCATTCATTCATCCATTCATCCATTCATCTATCTATCCGTCTATCTATCTATCTATCTATCTATCTATCTATCTATCTATCTATCTATCTATCTATCTATCTATCTATCTATCTATCCGCTTGCCCACCTGCCTGCCTGCCTGTCCGTCCGTCCGCCTGCTGCCTTCCTGGAACCGCCCGTCCGCCCGTCTGCTTGGCTTCCTGTCTCTCATTCTGTCTGTGTAAGCTGCCTTATACGTATCTACCCTTATCTTTCCTTATATGTCTATATCTATCCTTATCTTCTATTATCATATATATATCTTGTGAATTTTTACTCAATTGTATATAATCTCGCTCAATTTTAACTACCTTTATATACATATATATTTATTTAAATATATATCTGTTCTCTGTCTGTCTGTCTGTTTAGTTTTGTCTGTCTGTCGGCGAGGCCTGACTCTCTGTCTATACGCCCATTTATCCGTCTGTCAACTTAACTATTTCTCAGCCTGTTTTTCTATCTATCTGTGAATCTATATTCATGAATGCTTATGTTAAACCATGACGCTCACGTAGCCACACCCATGCGCATACCGATCTGTCCCAACAGTTAACCGCAAACTACCGTCTCTGTGCCTCTACCCCAGATCTGCATGCAAACTTTCCACAGCTCCTTGATTGACGACACCCGGTGCTGGACTCTCTGCTCCTGTGGTTTGTTATTCACGTTGGAAACCAAACTCCATAATCTCCCTTTAACTGTAACGTGGCACTCAAAGTCGCTAAGCAGAAGATTAACCCCGAACTGGAAAGGCCCCAGTTAAACCCTTGTGGAATGCTATTTCTATTTTTGCTCTGGAGCTAAAAATCTGTTTTCCATGTTATTTTCTTTCTTGAAAATATTATGTTTCATTTACGTGTTAGTATCATGTGTCGTTCATCATCATCACATGCTGTATCACGGTTCGTTAACGATCACATAATTTTTATTTAATTTGATCGTTTGAGCAATGTCGTATACATGATAGCTAGGAACCGTCATAGCAGAAGATTGGAGATATTGAATAGAATGAGTGAGCAGAACAGTAAAACCTAAAGCAGGTTTCCACAAAATGAAATAATACAAAGAAGTGGGTAGCAGTAGAAGAGAGAAAGAGTGTAATAATATCGTATTTAGTTGATAAAATCACAAATATGGAATGAATGCGTCCACACCAGGACAAAGACAAAGCGATTCCAATGATACGGCCACATTGTTTTCGTCAGGGACAAAAACAAACGAACGAAAATAACTAACAAATCGCAACAAAAGACAAGACATGGTGTAGAATTAGCGGATTAAGTTCGTCACCATAACCGGATGTGCCAGGAAAGTATGAGACACGTTATGCCAGTTATGAAATAGAAGGGACCAAACATGAAATAGCCACTGTGATTTATCACAGATAAAAAGATATGGGTACACATATTAATGAACAAACATTAATAATATAGATGTATGTAAAGGTGCTGGGTTCGCTCCCTGCCTCAGTACCGGTCATTACGCCGGGGAAGCAAACCCTTAGAAAAGTCAGGAGGAAGCAGACTCTTACATACAATGAATGTCGAAGTCGGATGCACTGGGTCGAGGAGCGCAAAATAAATTCAAAGTGCAACACCCACCACGTTGGTGAATAGAGAAATAAAGCGAACGCAAAACAAAAAATAATAATAATATCAAGTCTGTCTTGGAGGCATCGTGTTGACGAATGAGATGGTAATGACACATCTTTAGAGTATCCCCAAAAGAAGACAGTCCAGTGTGTTGGTGACCCCGTATCGTCACATCATGTCAAGGACGTTGCGCCACATCTGCTTCGGCCATCTGGTCATTCCTCAGTCAGTTAGCCAGCTGGTGATGTCACGTCCGGCATTCCCGGCTCCTGGGAGTTCGTTCCAAAGGGGTCGGGGAGGAGGCAGGGGTGGGATGTCAGATGTGCAATGTCCTGTTGTCTTCATCTCTTCGTCGTCGTCAGCAAAGAACGAGACAAGAACGCATGCAGTCCATGCAGTCGGTGATGGTTTGGTCCAGTGCAGAGCGTTTACCACACGTTTCTGGATTCCGCAGCTGCGCCTCTTTAGCTAGAGCTCTTCATTAGCCCCTTATTTTGAGCTCTCTTTAAGAGCCTATCTGACAAGAGCCTATCTGACAAGAGCCTATCTGACAAGAGCCTATCTGACAAGAGCCTATCTGACAAGAGCCTATCTGACAAGAGCCTATCTGACAAGAGCCTATCTGACAAGAGCCTATCTGACAAGAGCCTATCTGACAAGAGCCTATCTGACAAGAGCCTATCTGACAAGAGCCTATCTGACAAGAGCCTATCTGACAAGAGCCTATCTGACAAGAGCCTATCTGACAAGAGCCTATCTGACAAGAGCCTATCTGACAAGAGCCTATCTGACAAGAGCCTATCTGACAAGAGCCTATCTGACAAGAGCCTATCTGACAAGAGCCTATCTGACAAGAGCCTATCTGACAAGAGCAACCCCGCTAGGAGTAATTTCCATCCGGCATAACTCCTTGTATGATTGGTGACTCCACCCTCTTCAAGGTAGGCTTACATGTAGATAGATGGGAAGAAGAAGCAGAAGGAAGAGAAGAAGGATATTAAAGAAGAGGAGGAGGATCGAGAAGAGGAAGATGAAGAAGAGGAGGAAGAATAGAAGGAGGAAGAGATGGAAACAAATATTAGGAAGAAGCGGAAGAGGAGAAAGAATAGGAGTAAGAAGACGAAGGGAGGAACATGTACAAGACGAAGTGGAGGAGGTTCAGGAAGAGGAGGTTCAGGAAGAGGAGGTTCAGGAAGAGGAGGTTCAGGAAGAGGAGGTTCAGGAAGAGGAGGTTCAGGAAGAGGAGGTTCAGGAAGAGGGGAAGAAGGAACAGGTAGGGAAAAAAGGAGTCTCTATGCGCGTCAACTATTGACATTCCACATTACAGCCCTTTCATTTGCTCAGACTCCGTGTGCTTCATATGTTTTCCTCGGATTTCTCTGTCCACCGTGTCCTCAATTCCTTCTGCTACCTTTTTAACTTTTGTTATATCAACGGTCTTTCATTTTAGTTCAGAAAATATCCCCCATTCATTCGTTATCAGCCACCGTCCAGCCGGATCGGATATTTTTCGCAAACATTTCTGGTTTCCTGGATCGATTTTTCTGTTCCAGTTAACTTTTGTGAAGGTCCTTGTTTAACATCGGTAGTTAGGCGTTAATATAAACATGGCTTCGTGACTACTTCTTTGTTTGCGGAGGGATCTCTGCCCACTAAATGGTCGTTAGCTGATTGGTTGGTTCATCTCCGTCGCGATTTTCGGTGCTACAGTGCCCGAAAGGGGAGTTTAGAATAGTGATAGCGTAACCTGCCAGGAGTGTCCTTAAGAATTGTATAAGGCTAAGAAGATTTGGCATGGGGCCTACCACCCAATCCTGTTGAAACTATAAACTACAGATAAACGGGAAAAGGCAGGTAAAAGAGGAAAAATTGAGGCTAGGAAAATCAGGTCAGATTTAATGTTTTGAATGCCATAATTCCAAATAGCGTCTGCACCAAAGCGGCAGAGGTATGGGGTTTAACCGACGGTACGCTCCAGTCAACCAATCTGTAAATGGTTATCTGATTTACAGTTAGGAGATGTTTGGCATAAGAAAATGGAACTCGCCTCCTCACTTTATGCAAACTGTGACTTAGTATACTGATGTCACTAACAAATTCATTCTCGTCCAGTTGGTGGATTTTGTCACTGTGTAATATCATTGCAGCTAGGCTCGATTCTCACCATGTCTAGTTAGGTAGACACTGGGTTTTGTTTCTCTCTTGCGATTGCTCCTACTTGTTCGGTGAGTAATGGTAACCTGCCGTACTGAACACCTGCCAAGACACTTACAACAGCCAATTAGGTAGAACATGCTTTTCACTTCTTCCAAAATCATAATTGGAGTAGTTTTGTAGTATGTGCTCTGCGGTCTGGAGTTTCCTGTCAGCATTGTACACGCAGATGAATTGCTAATCTTCAGATGTCTAGTGGCTGCGGAGTCGGCTGTGTCCTGTTATAAGGCGCAACACAGCAAGCTGTTCTTGTCTGTTCTTCTATTGGTATTCTTCCAGTGTTAATGTTGGTGACTTTCTAATTGATTTGATCATCCTACAATTAGCCTAATCTCGGGTGGTTCGCCGGGTCTTTGTGTATGACAAGGACAAGAATAGCACCACTGCCCCACAGAGAGCATGTCGTAAGAGGCGACTAACTGTGTGACATGGCATAACACCGGCCATGGTTGGCTAGCTTGTTACGAGCAGTCGAAATGGTGTTTAACAGGCTGCAGGTCTAATATTCTCTAGTGTTTGAGTCTATTGAGATGGACTCGCATATCGGTTAAAAACCTTCCTAACGAAACGGAGTAATTAGCTACTGGATCCTAGCCCTCTAAGCAGGAAATCCTCCTCGCGGCTACATTCAGCTCATACCAGAGCTGGCTGAGATCTACACATAGGTAGAAGTACAGGTGGACTAAGAACTGAGAAGTTAGAACTGAGAACTAAGAACTAATAACTGAGAACGTAGAACTGAGGACTAAGAACTAATAACTGAGAACTTAGAATTGAGAGCTAAAAACTAAGAACTCATAACTAAGAACTGAGAACTAAGAACTGAGAACTTAGAACTAAGAACTAATAGCAAAGTAATATAAATTTCGTTAATGTTTTCAATCGAGTAACCAGTCCATTTATTCGCTATGTTTTTCCTAACCGTTAGTCAGGTACCAATTTACAGATGGATAGACTAGAACGTTAGCCTTGAGAATGAAGCCCTCCTAGCATTCTACTACTGGGACACTCATGTCTGGAGGTAGAGACAAACCCCTCTAGTACTGACACACTGAGATCAGGAGTTAGTCGAACATAAAATGGAGGAATCTTTGTTATTGCCGCATTTCGAGAGAGCATCCAACTAGCTTTCAGAAAGTCGAGTAGAATAAATATTTAGAGTAACTACTGAAGTATGCGAACGGTTTCTATGGATTCCAGATGTCTCTGGTTCTGCCATGTTTGTATAGAAGCGGGTTTTTTAGCGCGTCTGAAATCTTGACCGTGTAGAGGCGTACCATTTATCAGCAACATTTAACTTGGTCGTTATGTCACGCGTATGCCACCATCGCCATTCAACGCTTACATTTAACACCACCAGTACACCGCTGAGCGGTGTCCGTCGATCACCACTAGCATTTAACACTGTCGTTATGTCTAAGGTATCTTATGTCTACCATTCAGCGCTAGCATTTTACATCGTTAGACCACAGTTATGTTATGTCGCACCATTCATCACCAATAGTTAACGATAGTAGACTACAGGTATGTTATTTCAACACATACCATACACATAAACAACCATTAGAGTACGGTTATGGTATGTCATAACATTCACCACTAATATGCTACACCATTCACCATCAATATACTACACCATTCACCACCAATATGCTACACCATTCACCACCAATATGCTACACCATTCACCACCAATATACTACAGCATTCACCTCCAATATGCTACACCATTCACGACCATTATACAACAGAATAAACCAGTTATATTTCACCATTTACTTCCAAGATATAACACTATTCATCTCCAGGATTTGGCACTATTCACCAAAAACAGAAAATACCATTCATCACCAACACATAGCGCCATTCATCACTAGTATATAACACCATTCACCACCAAGATATAACACCAACCACCACCAGCATATAACACCATTCACCACCAGTATATAACACCATTCACCCCCAAGATATAACTCCATCCACCACCAGCATATAACACCATTCACCATCAATATATAACACCATTCGCAACCAACATATAACACCACTCCCACCAACATATAACACCACTAACCACCAACATATAACACCATTCACCACCAACGAATAACACCACTCCCCATCAACATATACCACTATTCACCCCCAACGAATAACACCACTCTCCACCAATATAAAACACCATTCGCCATTAACATATAAACGTGGTCACCGTCAACATAAAACAGCATCGACTAACATTGGCTTGTACTACCCCACATACCAATCTCAAGATGGTCCCATTACGGATACTGCCTGGAATGTACAGTTCCAGAGATCTCGTTCTGATCCTGACTGTCTTACCTTCTCTAACAGCAAGCCAAGTACCCATTGACAGCTCTGTGAACATGTGGATATTGGGAATTGTATCCAGTCCCGTTTTTACGAGAGAGAATCGTTCTAACCGCTCCCGTATCATTTAATGCTTGGAATATTTGTAAAGCGATCTTTTGCCTGGAGGAGGGAGGGGGGACCGGAGATGTGCGTTCGCGTGTCTGTGTGTCTGGCAGAGAGTGAAATAAGGTCACTGCCACACTGAGGGCATGTCAGTAAAGGATGATCTACGACTTAATGTTCATTATCTGGAGAAGAAGTTTATAGGGAAAACGAGATTTAGCCCACTGCCACAGAGAGATTACGTTGTAAGAGGCGTCGCATAAGATGGTCTTTCCCCAAGGGTCTTCAATCAGATGAAATTCCTGAAATGGGCGAAAGTTATTGTTTCAACGGGAGAATTATCTTTCAGTTTAGAATGTTAGGGAACTAGTTATGAATATAAAAGGTTAACATCGTATATTGCAATTTTGAAAACCAACAACTGTTTCTATTAATATGTGTTATTGTTGTTGTTATTGATATGTTGTTGTTATTGATATGTTGTTGTTATTCTTGATGTTGTTTCTGCAGATGTTGTTGATTGTGTTGTCGTAGCTGTTGTTGTTGTTGCTGCTGTTGTTTCTGCAGATGTTGTTGATTTTGTTGCTGTAGTTGTGGCTGCTGTTGTTGTTGTTGTTATTTCTGCTATTGCTGTTGTAGATACTGTTGTTTCTGCAGTTGCTGTTGATTGTGTAATCGTAGTTGTTGTTGCTGTTGTTGTTCTTACTGCTGCTGTTGTTTCCGCAGATGTTGTTGATGTTGTTGTTGCTGTTGTTGTTGCTGTTGTTATTGTTGCTGCCTGCTGCTGTAGAGGCTGTTGTTTCTGCAGATGTTATTGAAATTGTTGTCGTAGTTATAGTTGTTGTTGTTGTTGTTGTAGATGATGTTGTCTCTGTAGTTGTTGTTGCTGTTGTTGCTTGTACTGCGGTAGTTGTTGTTGCCTGTGTTCATATTGTTGTCGTTGTTGTGGCTGTTCTTGTGTCGTTGTTGTTATTACTTGCTGCTGTCCATGCCGCTGTTTGTTGTGTAGATGTTATTGTTGCATTTGATGTTTGAAGCTACTTTGCTACCCGAGATATCTCTTAGCGTTTCCTTGAGTAGCGTGTTACAATGGCACTTCTTACACCCTAATGGGTACATGATTATGTGGGCCGTTCGTTCTCCAGGCTGTAGTGTAATATGAGACTCCTCCGTTAGCTTACCACTACGGGGATCGTAGTGTCGCTCCCTTTAAATTTGTAAAACATTATAAAACTACTCCAAGGACATATATTTTTTGCACTAATTTAGAAACAAATTCTTTTTTTTTCCTTCAAAATTACACGCAAATTAACTGTAAAGCACCTTCTGTGTCAGACAATGATAGAAGAGTTCAGTGACCATCTGACATAATAAATCGCCTTTCAAGCAGTCAGCGTTGGGTCGCAATTCTGGTTCAAGCACACAGCGTTGGGTCGCTGAACCTGATGCAAGCAGGCAGCTTTTGGTCGCTATCCTTGGTGCAACCCGCTAGCTTTGGGTCGCTGACCCTGATGTAAGCATTGAGCGTTGGGTCGCTGACCCTGATGTAAGCATCGAGCGTTGGGTCGCTGACCCTGATGTAAGCATTGAGCGTTAGGTTGTTGACCCTGATGTAAGCATCGAGCGTTGGGTCGCTGACCCTGATGTAAGCATCGAGCGTTGGGTCGCTGACTCTGATGTAAGCATCGAGCGTTGGGTCGCTGACCCTGATGTAAGCATCGAGCATTGAGTCGCTGACTCTGATGTACGCATCGAGCGTTTGGTCGCTGACCCTGATGTAAGCATTGAGTGTTGGGTCGCTGGCCCTGATGTAAGCATTGAGCGTTAGGTTGTTGACCCTGATGTAAGCATTGAGCGTTGGGTCGCTGACCCTGATGTAAGCATCGAGCTTTGGGTCGCTGACCCTGATGTAAGCATTGAGCGTTGGGTCGCTGACCCTAATGTAAGCATCGAACTTTGAGTCGCTGACCCTGATGTAAGCGGCTATCTATAAGTCGAAATATCCGATGCACCAATACAACAGATATACTAATACGTTTCCCGGGAGGTTCAAGCCAAGAATATACACCGGTTTAACCTCTGCCGTCGGTGTGGTGTGTAATTGCACGTTTTGGGAAGCCTTCTACCCTAGGCAAGGTTCCTTTGTATACATAAAGCATTAACCAAGCGTAATAGCTTGAACACGTGGTAAAATTATTACCTCCAAAATACCATCACGTTTCTTGTAAACTGGGTCAAAGGAAGTTGGGCGCGATCGAAACGAGAGAACACGTGGATTTGGGGAGGGGGGGGGGGGTGTGTTGAGGGGGAGGGGATTGGAGATTATGTTCAGGGAGAAAAAGAGAAAGACAGAGACATTGAGAGAGAAATAGTATTAGAGAGAGAGATATATAGAGAGAGCGAGAGCACCATTAAATACGCCGGTCGAAGCACACTGAAACGCCACTGGATCTTCCCACGGCTCTTAAAGCCAGGAGATGGCGGGTTCAATTAAAGTTTTGAAAAATTGTGAAAGTGAACACTTTGTGGATACAGCTGTCAGGGATGAAGTGTCGAAGACATAATTTACCGAAAGCCAGTGTTTTCTGTAAAGGCGTGAACACCAGCACGATTCCTCGCTGTTACGTCTCACCTGTTTGTACGTGAAGTACTATTTAAAAGATGGGTAAACTTAAGAGTGTCGATGGCGGATAGCGAACTCAGTATTTGTATTGTGAAATCCACGTCCTGGCCACTGCCATTTACAAGCTGAAACAAAATAAGTCAAGAAAATGGTTAATGGTTCACCTACGTTCAACAGCTGGTGGCATCAGTATTTTTGTATAAACCATATAAGGGAAAGAAGGCTAACGTCTGGTAGGAATAATATACTGATCAAACATATTACTCAGGGTCAGGCAAAATATACTGACCAAGACCCTCACCTCGGCTTCATAGTAGCCCTCCCTCGAAACTGGCGGTTTTCAAGGCAGACTGGCTAACGAGGTGAGAGATCGACGTGATCACCGTAGTAGTGAGTGACACGGAGATGAAGTCAAGCATAGCACAAGCGCCTATAGGACCCCGGTCCACCTTCATCAGCACTTTCGAATGTGAACAAAGCGACTGCAACCTGCCACTTAACGTCCTTTTCGTGGCGCACAAAAGAGTAAACCTACTCACTGTGGGCATTCACAAACAAACAAACAAACAACTACCATTTAAAGTGATTCGCTTACATGACAGTATGAAAAGTGATCCCGATCGGTACTTACTCTCCATCCACCCGAAACAAAAGAAATATATATTGTTAGTATCGTTTTTTTTTATTGACTTCACAGAATGGTCCATTCCTTAACTGTTGGGGGGGGGGGGGGGGGGGGTCAAACATTCATCGAGAACACACGAAAATTTCTGCTTTTGTCGCTGCTTATTCCTGCCATCTAAGCGATGAATTTCTTGAATCTGTCAATGTTGATCCATTATAAAGAGAATAGCATCCAGTTTCTACAGCAGCATGGTATTATCCATCCTGTCAGACGATGTAATAACAACCAAGTTATCTAACCCTAACCTAACCCTAACTCTTCGCAAAACTGAATATAGCCAACTTGTCTCTACTCCTCTCTCTATCTAAGCCTTTACTTATTTAAAATGCAATTAATACACCAGTCATCCCCTTAAGTCGAAATAGAAGTAACGTATTATGAAAACCCAGGAAACTCTGTTTGGGGTGAATTAAAACGCAAGTACCTACAGCTCTATCATGTCAACTGGTTCACGTACATGACAGTATGATAACTATAATTGTGATGCTATACTACATCGGGAGAGTAATGGAGAAGATGAAAATTAGGTAGGATGATTTCTTTTATTCTGGTTAAACCCGGTTGTGGTCCAGCCAGAACATTGTGGGAAGATTGAAATACGTTGGAATTAAGAACGATAGAGAAGAAGTATTTTCTTCTTCTTCTTCCTCGTTCGTCTTCAGACCACAGCTTCAATGACTCTAACAAAGGCAGCAGTTTACTCAAGGCTCTGTACGCTTCCCTACAGCTTCTCGTGGAAGGACACAGTCTGTTGCCACATGCTACTTCTTTTGTCGGTATACAGTGGACAGGACTGCAAAATATGTTCTGCCTTCTGATACACAGTATATTTATGCCGCATCTGTGTTACCAGTGCCAAACATGGCCTCTGTCTAGCGCAGAATCTCAACGTGTGAAGTGAAGCGTTTGAGGAAGGTCATCGGTGTTACCAGGAGAGACAGAATGCGGAACGACGACATTCGAAGTATGGTCGGCACTACGTCTTGTGACAAATATATTTCTAGGCAGAAAATAAGTAGGTTTGTTCACTGCACCCTCATCAACTTCCACTAATAGCTTACTACAACACTGGTAGATCTGGCTACAGGGCAAGGGGGGGAATGCTAGGCAGATAGATAGATGGCAATAGAATGATTGAGCAGCGACACGGGCTGACATTGACCGACGCAGCGCACTTGACGCAGGCCCGCGCGTAATGAAGTATACCTAAATGGACTGTTTCTCGCCGAAAATAGTAACAATCTTTTAATAGTACATCGTTAGAATTTGCAGTCACATGTTAGCTAATACTGATCACATGATACAATCGGATCTATTTACTGACGCGTCTATGCGCACTTCCGTCTGAGTAGAGTAGTGGTACACAGGTCTTATCTCACAAAATAGGTATCTGGATCGACCATCATTATCAACACGTTCCCGTCGACTCAGCTGGAAATGGGTACATTATTTCTAGTAGGGAAAAGAATGGCGCCTCCGCCAGTAGAACCTAGTGAGACAAACACGTAAAATAAAATAACTGAGATGGCCGAGTGGTCTCAAGGTAAGGTGATGGCCGAGTGGTCTCAAGGTAAGGTGTTCGCCTCGGCTGCTGGAGGTCACGAGTCCAAGTTACGGTAGAGACTGTTTGTTTTTAAGCGAATCACCCAGTACAAATTTTCCTGATCTCCGAGTAGTGAGATCAGACACCTGTGTGCAGTGGTGTGTACTTTAAAAATCCCTTGGATGTTGGAAATCGAAAACAGTAGGCTCTTAAAGGGCGCTGCTTGGGCAAATATCAAATAAAAAATCTTCTCAAAGTTTTATAGCGATTCTCGCACCCTCAGAGTGTGGTAAACAGCGGAATGTGAGACTATAACATCATGTCTTGGTTATATGGTTAGCTGAGCGGCATAGATGGCGTCTGTCAGGCTACGAGTCTTTTTCTTCTTCTTCTTCGTTCGTTCTCAATCTCCCACTACCAAACCCTGAAAGGGTAAGTAGCAGAATGTAGTCCAGAGAACGGAATGCGTTGTGTTGTAGTTTACAGCTTGGCTGCGATATTTGCACCTTTCGGTCCAACACATCCGACTTCAGCAACCATTTTTTTAGTACCGGGTTAGCATTCCCTCTTCGATCCCTTCTCCTTAGCCAGTCTGCCCTGATGCAGCCTGTTATCCAGGATCACCGCGTGGAGGTGTAGAAGGGTCTTGGCAGCTATGGTTCGCTGGCCCTGACGCTAGCAGTCAGCTATGGGTTGCTGACCACTGCAGCTCATGCGCTGTTCAGCATCTTGATCCCGGCTACGGGTCTAACTTGCTCTAATTTACGGTTCCACCACCACCAGTTTCAAAAATTGGTGATTGTATTTCCCAGGGGCTTCCATCCTATCGGTTGGCAACAGAGACTGGGATGGACATGGCAAGTCACCAGCGAATTTTCGCCTGTCAAAAAAATATGAAACAAAGATGACACCTTTTCATGACGTCTAGCGACGTAAGTAGACTGAAGATAGAGTAGAAGTAGACGGCGATGAAAGAATCGCCACTCGCAGTTCTAAAAAACAATAAGGCCTAGTACAATGACTGGAAATGCAAACAATTGTAGAAAATGGGAAATAAGCTCATCGAAAATGTCAATTCTTTATTTCTAATTTGCCCTTGAATCAACAATAGCCACACAATTATCAATGAGATCTCATGCAAGGGACTTCCGGGTTGTTTCCCCTTCAAATAAATGAAGCCCATTCTCCGGGAAATGAAGGACGTCAAGCCCATGAACCATGACTTCTTCTTTTTCTTCTTCGTCGCCCGTTCTCAAACACCCGCTACTAAGCCCTGAACGTTCTCAAACTCCCGCGACTAAGCCCTGAACGTTCTCAAACTCCCGCTACTAAGCCGTGAACGTTCTCAAACTCAAGCTACTAAGCCCTGAACGTTCTCAAACTCCCGCAACTTAGCCATGAACGTTCTCAAACTCCCGCTACTAAGCTCTGAACGTTCTCAAACTCCCGCTACTAAGCCCTAAATGTTCTCAAACTCCCGCGTCTAATCCCTGAACGTTCTCAAACTCCCGCTACAAAGCCCTGACAAGGGCTTTTGCAAGTAGCAGGATGTAGTCCGGAGAACGGAATACGTTGCATCGTACTTTATTTCTTGGCTGCCATATTTTCACCTTTCAGTCTTACACATCCGACTTTAGCATGGCATTATTGGGTACCGAGTTAGCCTTCCCTCTTAGATCCATTCCCCTTAGCCAGTCTGCCCTGTTGCAGCCTGCTATCCGGGATTACCACATGGAGGTGTAGAAAGGTCTTGGTAGATATGTGTGGCTAACCCTGAAGCTAGCAGTAAGCTTTGGGTAGCAAACCGTTACAGCGCATGCGCGGCTCAGCATCTTGATCCCCACCACGTCTTCAGTAGCATGGTTATCCTAGCAATGGTATATGAGCGTGAGGTTTGGAGTCTACGCAAATCAGACGCAGAGAAGCTTAGTGTTACCGAAAGAAAGAGTATTGGAGCGAACAGTCATATGTATCTTAATGACAGTTCATCCGAATTTCATATAACAGCGAGGATGTAGAGTTCCAAGATGTTGTCGACTCTGCATCAAAACAAAAGTTCAGATGTTCCGTCTATGGGGTGCGCATGACTGGCAATATATGAAGGAGGAGAATGTTTTATCGTGGCTACACATCTACAGCTTTCATTTGGCGCCCGTCAACAAAATGGAGAGATAATCTTCATCACTCCATTGGACCATTGTAGAATACCAAGGCGAAGGACATACATACACGTATTCAAGCAGATTTGGACTATTTGGCACCAGAAAACCCTACAAGATTGAATACCAGGATTCAAATATACGAAAGTCTTTAACACTTCATCCCTGAAAACAGTGTCTGCTAAGGGACACATTTGCGTTTTCTTGTGTACATCTTCAAAGATCCATCCTTACTTACTTCTCCTGTCCAATCCATCAGAGGACCTGTATCTTGTACCGTACCGCGGTCACAGTGTATTGCCATCTGAGAGGTCCCATTTCTTGGTGTTCTTCTTACATCGTGATACCCCAGTTCGAAGTCTATTCACTATCTTCCAAAGTGAGTAGCGTAAGTGTAAGTGGTGCCCAGTGGCAGGTTCCTCCTAAAGCGCTCGTTCCCTGAGTCCCGTATCAATTCGAGCCATAATTCAGTGCGACTTCTTTTACGGGTCCATGAGCATTAGAGATAAAGACACCTTTAAAACAAGGCTAGATAGAGTACTTGGAATCATTGAATTCAGAAAGGATATGCCTGCTGCTATGTAGTTGGGATATCTGTAGTTTACATATATACTGTCATACGACATTTTTTTTTCCATTGCTGGAATAGTCGAGGGGTTTTGAAGGCTGAGGACTACAGACCGCTTTGCCAGTGCTGTCGCCACGTCGCGTGCAGGCTATGTTTGTTTATTTCACCCCCAACAGAAAAACAACGTATGCCATACCGGGGATTCGAACTGCTGCCCTCCATGTCGGCAGGCAGACCTCGAAACCATTCTGCCACGCGCTCCTCCAGCTATCTGTTGTACGTTATTTATTTTTTGCAATGTTTACCTTCTGCGGCTTACTAGACCCAGGAGAAGGTAGATTACGTATTGCGTAGGAATGTCATTACTTTTTAGAAATGTGCCCGTACAACGACCAACATAAAACTCTTATCAATTTCCAACTGGCAATGGTTCTTTTATTTTCATACGGGATCTCTTTGTGTTTTTCATACATCTGGAACATGACTAGAAGCCGATCTCACCTCTCTTGAGACCATAGAACTCTGTAAATTTGTGGGATTCGAACCCCAACCATTTCTCGCTATTGTATCTTGAGAGGCAAATGCGTTAACTCTGTTTTAACGTAACTGAATGTAGTTATACTGGTCTAGAAGACTCTACGGAGTCTATAAACAAGTTTTTGGGAGGGTGGTGTAATCGATGTGCAAGTTTATCTTAATAGGCTCAAACACTCTAGTGACACACACTCTAGTGACACACACTCTAGTGACACACACTCTAGTGACACACACTCTGGTGTTTGAGACTATTAAGATAAACTCGGGAAAAAAACATGAAAAAAAACTAGTAAAAGTTGATTAAGGTTGAGCTTAATCAAAATTTAAAAATGGGTATGGTCAGATACCGCACCGAGACGAGAACACAAACAAAACCTACGTTACGACCAATAGGCCTTCATCAGGGACAACAACACTGAACTAACAAATCAACAAATAAGAAAAAATGGTCAACTCATCTGTTTCAGGTGGGAGACGCTTTCAGTCTAAGCGACCTGTCGTGCCAAGTACTCGATAGAAACTGAAATAGGAGCGGTCAAACAAAAAGTGGCGGAATATGCCTGATAAGCCAAGCGTGGCCAAATAGTGGTCCAGATAGGAGAACAATGAGAAGGCAATATAAGCCGGGAGGGCGTGATATTGATATAAGAGAGGGGGGAAGAGAACTGATGGAAGAATGGGAGAGGCGGGGGGGGGGGGGAAGGAAGACAAATAGATGGGGGCCAGTGTGAGGGTTTAAGAAAAAGTATGGAAGATATTTATACCATGTGGTTGGAGACATCCCATACTAGAGATAAGTCTGTTCTCAAGGGCGAATCGATGACGATCGTCAGAGAAGCACGAAACTAGACCAGTGACACTGACGTCAGCCATACCCCGGTGCTCAGGACCATTGAAGTGGCTGGCAATTGGGGAACCAGTGCGGTTGCGGATGTCGTTGAGGTGTTGGCGGAAACGCTCCCGTAGTTCCATACCAGTTTCCCCAATGTAAGTCATACCACACTGGCGGCAGATGATGGAATAGATGAGGTTACGAGATTTGCATGTGAACCCCTCTTTGATGAAGAATTCAGCCTTAGGAAAGGTAATGGAGCGAGAAAGGATGACATGAGGGCAGGTAACACAGCCACGTGAATTTTTGCACGGCCTGGTGCCTGGGAGGCTATGAGGGCTGGTGTGTAGGCGACTACTGACCAGCAAGTCCCTCAGGTTCCTGTCACGCTTGTAGGCGACAAGGGGAGGATCGGGAAAAACTTCGCGAGTGGCAGGATCAGAGTGAAGGATAGGGAGATGGCGGAATAGGATATCCCGGACAGAGACGCTGTGAGGGTGATAGGTGAGGACGAGTTTCACACGGTCAGAGGGAGGACGGCGGGTGGGAGTGAGGGAGTCTTGGCGGGAGATAAGAAGAACCCGCTGAAGAGCGGAGGAGAGAGTGGTCTCAGGGTAGAGTCGCTTGCGGAAGAAGTCAAGCATCTCGTGGGCCCTGAGGAGGAAGTCGTCGTCATCCTGACATAGGCGTCGGAGGCGGAGGAGTTGGGAGAAAGGAAGCGAATCGCGGCACGATAGGGGATGGGAGGAAGTGTAGAGGAGGTAGTTGTGAGCGTCAGTGGGTTTGTAGTAGACAGTGGTGGAGAGGCCTGAAGGGCAGATAGAGACAGTGATGTCCAGAAAGTGGACAGACGTGAGGGAAATGTCAGACGTGAACTTGATCGAGGGATGGAAGTCGTTGACAAAGTCGATAAAGTTGAGGAGGTCCTTCTCCGACATGTCAGTCATACCAATCCCATCGTCGATGTATCGATAATACATCAAAGGAAACGGGCCCTGGAATTGAAGCCAGATCAAGTGTTCCAGGTGACCCATGAACAGGCATGCGTAGCTGGGGCCCATTCTGGTGCCCATAGCCACACCGCTGATCTGGTCGAAGAACTGGCCATTGAATTCAAAGGTATTGAGAGTAAGAACGAGTTCTGCTAGACGGACGATGGCAGACGTGGAGATGGATGGGTTAACCCTTCGGTCAAGGAAGAAACGGAGGGCTCGTTCTTACTCTCAATACCTTTGAATTCAATGGCCAGTTCTTCGACCAGATCAGCGGTGTGGCTATGGGCACCAGAATGGGCCCCAGCTACGCATGCCTGTTCATGGGTCACCTGGAACACTTGATCTGGCTTCAATTCCAGGGCCCGTTTCCTTTGATGTATTATCGATACATCGACGATGGGATTGGTATGACTGACATGTCGGAGAAGGACCTCCTCAACTTTATCGACTTTGTCAACGACTTCCATCCCTCGATCAAGTTCACGTCTGACATTTCCCTCACGTCTGTCCACTTTCTGGACATCACTGTCTCTATCTGCCCTTCAGGCCTCTCCACCACTGTCTACTACAAACCCACTGACGCTCACAACTACCTCCTCTACACTTCCTCCCATCCCCTATCGTGCCGCGATTCGCTTCCTTTCTCCCAACTCCTCCGCCTCCGACGCCTATGTCAGGATGACGACGACTTCCTCCTCAGGGCCCACGAGATGCTTGACTTCTTCCGCAAGCGACTCTACCCTGAGACCACTCTCTCCTCCGCTCTTCAGCGGGTTCTTCTTATCTCCCGCCAAGACTCCCTCACTCCCACCCGCCGTCCTCCCTCTGACCGTGTGAAACTCGTCCTCACCTATCACCCTCACAGCGTCTCTGTCCGGGATATCCTATTCCGCCATCTCCCTATCCTTCACTCTGATCCTGCCACTCGCGAAGTTTTTCCCGATCCTCCCCTTGTCGCCTACAAGCGTGACAGGAACCTGAGGGACTTGCTGGTCAGTAGTCGCCTACACACCAGCCCTCATAGCCTCCCAGGCACCAGGCCGTGCAAAAATTCACGTGGCTGTGTTACCTGCCCTCATGTCATCCTTTCTCGCTCCATTACCTTTCCTAAGGCTGAATTCTTCATCAAAGAGGGGTTCACATGCAAATCTCGTAACCTCATCTATTCCATCATCTGCCGCCAGTGTGGTATGACTTACATTGGGGAAACTGGTATGGAACTACGGGAGCGTTTCCGCCAACACCTCAACGACATCCGCAACCGCACTGGTTCCCCAATTGCCAGCCACTTCAATGGTCCTGAGCACCGGGGTATGGCTGACGTCAGTGTCACTAGTCTAGTTTCGTGCTTCTCTGACGATCGTCATCGATTCGCCCTTGAGAACAGACTTATCTCTAGTATGGGATGTCTCCAACCACATGGTATAAATATCTTCCATACTTTTTCTTAAACCCTCACACTGGCCCCCATCTATTTGTCTTCCTTCCCCCCCCCCCCCCCCGCCTCTCCCATTCTTCCATCAGTTCTCTTCCCCCCTCTCTTATATCAATATCACGCCCTCCCGGCTTATATTGCCTTCTCATTGTTCTCCTATCTGGACCACTATTTGGCCACGCTTGGCTTATCAGGCATATTCCGCCACTTTTTGTTTGACCGCTCCTATTTCAGTTTCTATCGAGTACTTGGCACGACAGGTCGCTTAGACTGAAAGCGTCTCCCACCTGAAACAGATGAGTTGACCATTTTTTCTTATTTGTTGATTTGTTAGTTCAGTGTTGTTGTCCCTGATGAAGGCCTATTGGTCGTAACGTAGGTTTTGTTTGTGTTCTCGTCTCGGTGCGGTATCTGACCATACCCATTTTTAAATTTTGATTAAGCTCAACCTTAATCAACTTTTACTAGTTTTTTTTCATGTTTTTTTCCCATTATACACATCCACAGAACCGCTGCAGCCTCGCCTTATTTTAATTAAGATAAACTCGCACATCGATTGAACCACCCTCCCCAAAAAACTGGTTGTATACAGACTATGTGGAGTATAAACTTAGTTCAAGCTAAGTAGACTGCTCTTAACAAACGACCTGGACAAAGATACACATTTTAAACTACATTTTTAACAAGTAATTTTTCAATGTGCACGACACTGTCACGCGGAAGTCCGATCTCATTACTCAGAGAGGGGAGTTTTTTTTTGCGAGAATATCCACGTGACGAAAATCCTGGACTTCACCGTGATTCGAACACGCAACATCCGGCTTCCGATGCGAATACCTTACATCGAGACCACTGATTCCCTACTTTTTATCGACACCAGTGAAAGAGCACAACAACACAGAAAATGAAGTGGCAGCACAAGTGTAATGGAAGCAAAAAAGCACATAAAAATGCAATGTTCCCGTAGAATCAAACAGGTAAACGTGAGTATACTTTGTGAACCACAGTCCATATCTATGTTTCCCTCTCACTGACAAAAATACACATCTTCAATCTTGACGAATACGATAACTAACGAAGCAGTTGAAGCGGTGTAGAAAGAATACAAAAATAAAGTGAACAATAAAATGGCAGGACAAGAGAAGATGGAATAGTTCTGTCAGCAATAAAGATACAGAACGGGTGTGACTGATGAATATGAAGGCTTATGAAATAGCTAATAAAGAAAAACACAAATTAGGTGCGGTTGTAAACAGTTCAAAGAGCGGTGCAGGAGAAGAATGTTTGAAGGGTTCCGGTGTGAATCATTCCCCCACGAAGACCTGGTTGTAACACGCTTTGGTGCCTCGAATGCCTGGTCCGTTGCAGATGTGAATTTGTTAATGTGGGCTACAACAGCGTCTCGATCTTGGAACACTTTTCCAGGACTGGAGAGATGGTTTTCTCAGAGGTCTATGCTAAAGATGTGTGAATTGTGAAGGTTGTATAGGAGCGAATGAGAGAGAGAGAGAGAGAGAGAGAGAGAGAGAGAGAGATTAAGAGAGAAACAAGAGAGTGAGATCGAAGATAAAAAAGTTCAAGGAAAATCTGCACTGTGTGATCAGATGGACGGTAAAACAAAGAGCATATTAATTGAGCGGGACTCAGTGGTCTCGAGGTAATGTGTCCGCCTCGGGTGCCGGAGGTCGCGGATTCAAATCGCGGTGAATACCGTGGATCTTCTGGTTAAAGTTCCCATGATCTCTGGGTAGTGAGATCGGACTCCCGTGTTCAGAGTCCAGCTCGTTAAAAATTCCAAACCAGTATAAAGACTATAAGATAAGTTAATACAAAGACTTTGTAAAGTTCTGACAGTAAAACAAAGAACGTTTATTGATCATGGTAAAATAATGTCTTTGTAACGTTCTGACGGTAGTGCAAAGTTCATTTGTGCTGATGGCAGAGGAAATATCATTTATAGTGCTGATGGTAAAACAATGCCTTTGTAAAGTTCTGACTGTAGAACAATGCATTGAAAGCGTTGGAAGTGCTCAAGAGACAGATAATCGTGGACAAGTTTAATCGTCAACACTAAAAGATACCCGGGTTGGTTTCCATGGCAAACCGACACTTTTACTGCTTCCTTTCAAACATTTAGTAATTGGCGACTAAGGAAAGTTCCGCATGTGGATATCATTCTCACCACCTGAAAACCATTTCTATAAAATCGCAGTACAAACAACTGGATTCAGGTTCGCCTAAAAACTGGTTATGGTAAACAAAATGCAGGGTAGACTCTATACTCCACCATCTGGACTGACAGGATAGATCAGAAATGTGCGTGTTTGTTCTCACAATATTCTCATCTTTCCAGCAGTTAAACATTTGCTATTGATTTATTTTAAAGGATGTAATGGAAGGGTGCACATTACCTCCTTATTTTGGCGATCGTACTGATACGGGCTTTTGTGACATGTACTAGTTTACAGGGAGACTGATCTTTCTTTCTTTCTTTTCGCTTTTTTTTTTACCTGGTTGTCTTTTAGCGTCATAGGAAAAGGGTTTTTTGACTGGACCCTCGTATGTTCTTCGTACACGTGGAGCTTTACTGCTTCTGTTATTTCTGCTAGCCAATTTTTGCGTGCTCGGCCTTTGGCTTTGAATTAATTGTATCTGTATAGCGGTGCTTTCTGAGAGATACGATCTGGCGTTTAACGTGTCACGTGACCGAACAATTTGGTTTGCTGTCTCTTGATGAGGTCAAGCACAGGTGTTGAACTTATCTGTGTCCTAATATCTTCGTTTAAGTTTCTATTGATTCTTGTTACTCCAAGCATTCTACGCGGGCATTTAATGTCCAATTCTGGCACTGATAGCACAATGTGGGTAGGGATATCGTGTTGTGTAGCGTACTTTTGGTATCCATTGTCACGTGTTTACATTGTAATATCGGAGACATGCGCCCAATGATTTGACTTGCTTTATTACATCTCTTTTGTAATTCGGTGGCGCCTTTGCCATCTGCTGAGATATTACCCAGGTATGTGACATTTTTCACCTGTTTTATTTGTCGACTTTGAATGAATATTGCAGTTTTTATTTTATTATTATTTCAATATGTGGTATATTTGTCTTTCGGCACGAAATATCCGATTTTAGCACTATTTTTTGTAATGTCAATTTCGTTCTTCTTAATCCCTGCACGGTTGCAGTCTGTTTCCAGGGCCGCCACTTGGTGGCGGAAAAGACTCTTGGTCAGTTATGGGCTACAGCTGTTTTATAAAATTCTCTGTATGCGTCGTCAGTACCCCTCTACGTCAACAAGAGCATAGGCTCAACCTTTCACCTACGGCGCCTCAGTTCCTTCCTTGGTGGCTCGTGGATAGACCGGGAGACAAATGCGGAGATGGCATTCTCCCACCAGCCTCCCAATTATGTACACTCTCCTTCACCAACAAAGATGGCTTGGTCATGTTCGTCGAATGTAAGACGGTCACATCCCCAAAGATGTTCTATATGGGCAGCCGGCCGACCAAACCTTAATGACGCATTTAAGCGGGACATGAAGGCTCTGAAAATGGATCTGGAATCTTGGAAAGACATAATTCATTGTGCTGTTTCAATGCAATAAATCCTTTTGTTGCTTCGCCACAACAATATATTTAGTTGTTTCGCTACAAAAATCCATTTTACTGTTCCACTGAATTCAAAATATTTTGCTTTACCGCTGACATAATTTATTTTGCTTTATCACTTATAATTCTATTTTGCTTTTCTCATTTTACCTTATTATGAGAGAAAACTTATAACTTTACCCCAACGAAAGAAACGACCAATCTTATCTCAAAGATACAATTACACGCCCCGACAGTGGTACACTGGACGAGTTATAAATCTTTGCATGATGAGAGGCCGTTAGAAAAGAATGTTTTTAAATGTAAGTAGACAGATAGACTGACAAAACAATGGGTGCAAACTCATACATCAAAGTAATGATTGTCGAACTCAATAGGGTGTAAATGTGCGTTTCTTTTGTGTGGAGTTTTTAGCTGTGTTGTAAACCAGTATTTCTCGGTGTTCTGAATAGGGTTCCAGAGAGCGATCCAGAGCATTCTCCGACTGCTCTATCCAGGGTTGCGGGATAGGATTATACGGCTTTCTCCAAGTATGACATTGTCAAAGAAAAGATTATATGGCATTCTCCAAAATAAGATTAAATGGCATTTTCCAAAAGAAGATTATAAAGCATTCTTCATAAACAGGATCCTAGGGCATTCTCCTATATCCAATTCTAAGGCATTGCCATAGATAGGATTATGTGGACCTATGATGTATAGGATTCTAAGGCAATCTCCTAGAAATTATTCTTGGGTATTCTCCAAGGTGGAATTCTAGGGCATTCTCCAGAATGTGATTCTGGGGCATTCTCCGAGATTGGGCTAGAACATTCTCCAAGAAAGGCCGGCTAGAACATTCTCCAAGCTAGAGCTAGAACATTTTCCAAAATAAGGCTAGAACATTTTCCACGATAGGGCTAGAACATTTTCCAAGATAGGGCTAGAACATTTTCAATATAGCATCCCTTAGCATCACTGTGCCCTTCTTCGTCGTATTATCTTCCTTGACGGCAAGTCAAGTGATATGTACTGGATTGGACGGACCACTACATTGCGGCAAGTTAAAGGTTTGTGCCTAGAAGTTACACTACTGTCGGGGAATGAAGTTCTTAGAAACTTCAATATAATAAGTCAAGGTTTGACCTATAAAAGTTACACTACTGTCGGGGAGTGAAATTCTTAGAAACGTCATTATAAAAAGTCAAGGTTTGACCTATAAAAGTTACACTACTGTCGGGGAATGAAGTTCTTAGAAACTTCAATATAATAAGTCAAGGTTTGACCTATAAAAGTTACACTACTGTCGGGGAGTGAAATTCTTAGAAACGTCATTATAATAAGTCAAGGTTTGACCTATACAAGTTACACTACTGTCGGGGAGTGAAGTTCTTAGAAACGTCATTATAATAAGTCAAGGTTTGACCTATAAAAGTTACACTACTGTCGGGGAGTGAAGTTCTTAGAAACGTCATTATAAAAAGTCAAGGTTTGACCTATAAAAGTTACACTACTGTCGGGCGGGGAGTGACGTTCTTAGAAACGTCATTATAATAAGTCAAGGTTTGACCTATAAAAGTTACACTACTGTCGGGGAGTGAAGTTCTTAGAA
The DNA here is from genome assembly GCA_036924085.1 of Ariolimax columbianus. Lineage (NCBI taxonomy): Eukaryota > Metazoa > Mollusca > Gastropoda > Stylommatophora > Arionidae > Ariolimax > Ariolimax columbianus. Next base: position 66,075,330 of record JAVGWX010000016.1, on the reverse strand, counting down.
ACGTCATTATAATAAGTCAAGGTTTGACCTATAAAAGTTACACTACTGTCAAGGAGTGAAGTTCTTAGAAACGTCATTATAATAAGTCAAGGTTTGACCTATAAAAGTTACACTACTGTCGGGGAGTGAAGTTCTTAGAAACGTCATTATAAAAAGTCAAGGTTTGACCTATAAAAGTTACACTACTGTCGGGGAATGAAGTTCTTAGAAACTTCAATATAATAAGTCAAGGTTTGACCTATAAAAGTTACACTACTGTCGGGGAGTGAAATTCTTAGAAACGTCATTATAATAAGTCAAGGTTTGACCTATACAAGTTACACTACTGTCGGGGAGTGAAGTTCTTAGAAACGTCATTATAATAAGTCAAGGTTTGACCTATAAAAGTTACACTACTGTCGGGGAGTGAAATTCTTAGAAACGTCATTATAAAAAGTCAAGGTTTGACCTATAAAAGTTACACTACTGTCGGGGAATGAAGTTCTTAGAAACTTCAATATAATAAGTCAAGGTTTGACCTATAAAAGTTACACTACTGTCGGGGAGTGAAATTCTTAGAAACGTCATTATAATAAGTCAAGGTTTGACCTATACAAGTTACACTACTGTCGGGGAGTGAAGTTCTTAGAAACGTCATTATAATAAGTCAAGGTTTGACCTATAAAAGTTACACTACTGTCGGGGAGTGAAGTTCTTAGAAACGTCATTATAAAAAGTCAAGGTTTGACCTATAAAAGTTACACTACTGTCGGGCGGGGAGTGACGTTCTTAGAAACGTCATTATAATAAGTCAAGGTTTGACCTATAAAAGTTACACTACTGTCGGGGAGTGAAGTTCTTAGAAACGTCATTATAATAAGTCAAGGTTTGACCTATAAAAGTTACACTACTGTCAAGGAGTGAAGTTCTTAGAAACGTCATTATAATAAGTCAAGGTTTGACCTATAAAAGTTACACTACTGTCGGGGAGTGAAGTTCTTAGAAACGTCATTATAAAAAGTCAAGGTTTGACCTGTAAAAGTTACACTACTGCCGGGGAATGAAGTTGTTAGAAACGTCAGTATACTAATTCAAAGTTTGACCAATAGTAGTTGCACTGGTCATTATATTTCACCTGCCCCTAAAACATTGTCCAGTCAATATATTTCACATGGCCCTGAAAAAACATTGTCAGTATATTTCGCCTAACCCTGACTAACATGTTTTATCAGCATGCTATTCCTGATCCTGACTAACACGTCTGATCAGCGTTTTTTTTTGTCTGACCCTGACTAACTTGTGTAGTCAGTATATTTCACCTGAACCTGCCTACCCCTGGCCCCGACTAACATGTCTGGTCTGTATATTTAACCTGCCCTGACTAACATGTTCTGCCTGACCTTGACTAGCATGTCTGATTAGCATGCTTTGCCTGACCCTGACTAACTTGTCTGGTCTGTATATTTCAGCTGCCCTGAAAAACATGTTCTGCCTCACCTTGACTAACATGTCTGGGTAGCATGATTTGCCTGACCCTGACTAACATGTCTGATCAGTATGATTTACCTGACCCTGACTAACATGACTGATCAGTATGCTTTACCTGACCCTGACTAACATGTCTGATCAGTATGCTTTACCTGACCCTGACTAACATGATTGATCAGTATGCTTTACCTGACCCTGACTAACATGTCTGATCAGTATGCTTTACCTGACCCTGACTAACATGACTGATCAGTATGCTTTACCTGACCCTGACTAACATGTCTGATCAGTATGCTTTACCTTACCCTGACTAACATGTCTGATCAGTATGCTTTGCCTGACCCTGACTAACATGTCTGACCAGTATGCTTTGCCTGACCAGACGTTAGTCTCTTCTCCCGAAAATTGTGCCTTAATAAAATACACCCAGTTTAAGATTACCTTGTGTTATTTCTGGTATGTATGATTCAATAATACACGACTGCTTAACTGGCCTTCCCGTGGATCTGTAGATAAAAATTAAATATATACGAGGTGGAGGGAGCTGCTTCTGGTAACACTTGTCGAGGAAGAGGGCAAGAGTCGGGGGGAGGTACACACTTTAAACTTAAGCGATTCCGCACTTAAGAGTGGAACGCAATAATGTCTACATATGAGCCAGGCACGAGAACTGTCTCAACATCTCACCCAGACCTGGACCAGACAAGAGTGTTTGAAGAGTTTTCCAAGCTATTTATTTTTCTTTGATTGTTTTCAGTTCTGGCACACTATCATTGTTCTGTGTTCTGGCGAGATATGATTCTTCCATGTTCTAGCAGAACAGATTCAAACTTATCCGTCAACCGTAGGAATTTATTTTTTAATAATTGTTTTTGCGTTCGCCTTATTTATCTATTCCCCAAAGACGGGTTTGCGCTGCACTGCGGTTTTTATTTTGCCCCTGTCGGCATAGTGCATCCGACTTCGGCATGCATTATATGTAAGGGTCTGCTTCCTTCTGCATTTTCTAAGGGTATCCTTCCCCGGGGTAACAGCCGGTGCTGTCATGGGGATCGAACCCAGCACCTTTGAGTTGTGAGCCGTGTCACTTTACCACTAGCCCACGCCGTCCCCAACTGTATAAATAAAGTATATCTCGTTTCTCAGAGTTCTTCCTGTTACTGTCTTGTTATCTTTGTTTCCCTCATACTGTTTCTGTCTGTCTTTGAGTCTCACTTTTTTGTATCTCTCTATTTGCTTCTCTTTGTCTCCGTCTATTAGTGTCTCTGGTTTTTTTCGTCTCTGTCTTTGTATTTGTATCTTTATCTTTCTCTTATTGTCTTTCTGTAGCTGTCGTTGAGGCTGTCTTTTTCTTTATCTTTTCTCCCCAATTCTTGGTATCTCTACTTCTGTCTCTGCATTCGGCTAGGACTATCTTCGTCATCTTTTTGTCTCTCTCTATCTTTGTCTCTCTTTACATCTCTGTCTTTAGTCGCACTTTCTTTGTTTGCTTTGCCTCTTCTTTTGTATGTGTCTCTGCGTTTGCCTCTCTGGTTATAGCTCTATCTCTCTGGCTTTGTATCTCTGGCTTTATCTCTATCTCTCTATCTTTATCTCTCTGACTTTATCTCTCTAGTTGTATCTCTGTCTTTGTGTCTCTGGCTGTATCTCTGTCTCTCTGTCAGTTTCTCTCTGGCTTTATCCCTCTGGCGTTATCTCTGTCTCCCTGTCTTTATCTCTCTGGTTTTATATCTATGGCTGTATCTGTATCTCTGTCTTTGTCTCTCTAGCTTTATATATGTCTCCCTGTATTTGTCTCTCAGGCTTATCTACGTCTTTCTGTCTTTGTGTCTCTGACTGTCTGTCTTTGCCTATGGCTTTATATCTGTCTCACTGTCTCTGCCACTCTGGCTTTATCTCTGTCTCTCTGTCTTTGTGTCTCTGGCTTTATCTCTTCTCTTTCTTTGTCTCTTTGGCTTTATCTCTTACTTTCTGTCTTTGCCCATCTGTCTATATCCCAATGTCACTCTTTCTATCTTGCTATAGTTTAGTCTTTCTTAATCTCTCTTTATTTCTCTGTCTGTGTTCAACCGGTGCTTGGTTTCTATCGGTTGCACTCTGTCTTTGTATGCAATGTCTTTCTTTTCGTTTTTGTATCTGCCTTTATCTATGTGTCACTCTCTGTCTTTATGCCCTTGTCTTTGTCTCTCTGTCTATGTCTTGTTTCTCTCCTTATCTTTCTGCCTCTTGTCACTCCATCTCTGCCTGTCAATCTCTATACATCTCTCTCTATAGATTTAGCTTTTTGTATACAACTTTACAGTACTAACTTAAAATATAGTACGGTCACGTTAGCAATACGGCCCTAATGTTTTGAAGGTGTTCTGTTTAACTAAACAGTACTCTCATATACACCTTGACAGGTGCTAAAAACCCGATAGATTAATAAGAAGGCCTACCTATGATTACCACTCTACTCTGGAACCAAAAAAAAAATAATATAGCCTTTCATGTGTGCTGGGAAGAGTCAAACGCTATTGTAGCAGCTCTCCAAAATATGCATTCTGAAGATGGATGTGCAAGTACAATGTGCAAGGAAATTGGTAGCAGGATAAGAGACATATACATTAACCAACTAGGTGGGGAACAGAACCACCCCTCTTCATTCGTTCGTTCTCAAATTCCATTACAAAACCTTACAAAGGGCTTATGCTAGACGCAGGATGAAGTCCGGATAACGGAATACGTTGTTTACAGAATGATTGTAATGTTTGCATCATTTGGTCAGACACATCCGACTTAGCAGGCATTTGTGGGTAACGGACTAGCATTCCATTTTTGATCATTTCTGCTCTGTTGTAGCCTGTTATCCAGGATCAGCACATGGAAATGGAGAAGGGTCTTGGCTGCTCTGGGTCGCTGGGTCTTACGCTAGCAGTCAGCTTTGGGTTGCTGGGTCTTACGCTAGCAGTCAGCTTTTGGGTTGCTGACTCGCTGGGTCTTACGCTAGCTGTCAGCTTTCAGTTGATGGGTCGCTGTGTCTCTCGCTGGCAGTCAGCTTTGGGTTGCTGGATCGCTGGGCCTTACGCTAGCAGTCAGCTTTGGCTTGCTGGGTCGCTGGGCCTTACGCTAGCAGTCAGCATTGGGTTGCTGGGTCGCACGCTAGCAGTCAGCTTTCAGTTGCTGGGTAGCTGTGTCTCTCGCTGGCAGTCAGCTTTGGGTCGCTTGGCCTTACGCTAGCAGTCAGCTTTGGGTTGTTGGGCCTTACGCTAGCAGTCAGCTTTAGGGTGAGACCGCCACAGCCTGTGTGCTGCTCAACGTCCTGATCCAGTGAAACTCTCCGGATGGGATCAGTTCCAGGTAGCATCAGTTCAAGGTGGGATGATTTCCAGGTGGGATGAGTTCCAGTTGGGATGAGTTAAAGCTGGGATGAGTTCCAGGTGGGATGAGTTCCAGGTGGGATGAGTTCAAGTTCTTAAAATGTTTATTTTAAAAATATTTCATGTGAAATTTAAATACTTCTTTGCTTTTATCGTAATCGCGTTTTGGGAATTTCAATTACATCCGCAAATTTTCTAATGCTCAACTACGCAGACTAAGTGTTTACTCGGGATAATTAAAGAAGCATACATTATTCATCTTTTTATGACGTAATTATATGTATTTCATCAAAACTAGCGCCAATTAGTGATTATTTACAATCAGCATGTCAAAATCATGAAGAATTGGTGGATTTCATTTCTGAAGCAAAACCCTGTTGAAAATTGTTTGACTTGTATTGAAAATGGGTTTTTTTAAATTTTTTTATTCCACAGTGCGACTGCCAAACAGATGTTCGCCCTTACTCCTTGTATTCTTTTGGATTAACAGTACAGAAGTGTATATGACACTTTAAGGTAACTTGTTGACTTCCTCTCTTAAAGTTACTGTATTCTTCTACGCATCTTTACTTTCTTATTATCAGCCTCAAATCACTCAAGCTAATAATAGTTGTAGCTTCGGGCTTTCACCCTGGCAGATATGCGTCTCGCTCTCTTTATTACATTGTACAATGACAGGATCCTGGAAAGATCGATATGCGATGCTGGTATCTGACGAGGGAGTTTTGCTATTATGGAACCGATATTAAGAGTGTCGAATAGTGAGTTTACTAGGTCCTATTTTAAGAACAGTCGCCATTGCGTTTACCGTTTGGCATTGAATTGATATTATTTATACCCCAGTTGGAGCACGGGGACCACTACAGTTAGCCTCATTGTAAGAGGTCAGCGTCTAAGCATTGATATGCTCATGCAGAGCCGTTCAGTGGCCGAGAAGTTCAAGGGAGTAATCTGAGTGTAAGAACAGAGAACAATTGTAACACTATGAGCATATGGTACGAGTTTTCGAATAGTTCGGGAAAAGCCTCAAGGATATTGATCTTCAACCTACAGGCCGCGTACTACACCGCAACCGCCAAAAGATTGAATCAAGATAATTAATTTCACATGTTCAACTATATTTCTTGTTGTTAAACGTATCTTCTTCTTCGTACGCTGTCATACGTCAACCTGAATTTTTTCGAAAAAAAACTGCTGTCATCCTGAGGCTGTCGACACTGCCATAGAGCTTGTCTAGTGTTGCCACTGGTAATGGTCACATGTGCTTTCCCTGATCCTCGTATGACGGGCAGTTTTGCAGCAAATGTTCAGCAGTCATTTTGCCGGTACCACACGTGCATTCGTCAGTGCCACCTATCTTCAATTTATTGAATAGGTGGTACCTCAGTCTATTGTGGCCTGTGCGGAGTCTGAGGATCACAACCTGCTCTTTTCTGTTCAACTGGTAATAGGCATCGTTTTTTTTTGTGCAGCCAGTTCTGTTTCCCATTTGGTCATGTATCTGGCTCTAATAAGCCTTTTGGACTCTTCGTAGGTCACACTAGGAACTGGTTGTGGTAGTCTTGCACCTTCTTTTGCCAGTCTGTCTGCCTCCTCATTGCCTTGGATGTTACAGTGGGATGGAACTCACTGTACCGTTACTTTTTTTGGTGCGGACTGCTGGCATAGTTTACAGAGTACTGCTCTTAAATCATTAAGTTCCGAATTTGTCTGGCTTTTTAGTGCTGTGGCTACGGCTAGGGCATCTGTAAACAGGACTATATGGCTTTCATTTCTTTTGCCTGTCACTATTTCTTCTACTGCAGCCCTCAGTGCCTCTGCTATGAAATTGCTTGAGAATTTTCCAGTTGCCACTGACAGTGTTATTTTTTTACCATTTGGTAGGTTCAGGAATACCCCTGCCCCTCCGTTCTGTGTTGTGTTTGTTACAGAAACGTCGGTGTATGCATGGGTCAAGTCCATGCTTGGGTAGTTTTTCGTTATGTACCTCAGGGTCATTTCTCTTTTTTCTTTTACAGTCTGGCTGTTCTTGTTTCCAATACGTGGTATATTTTCTACCACCTCTGGAAGTATATGCTGTCTCCAGGTAGGCTTGCGTACAGTAAGGATGGGCTTTGGTGTTGTTAATGTGATCATAGGGTCTTCGCTCATCTTTGCTTTGGCTATTTCTGCAAAGTTTCTCCGCTTTAGTTTCCCATTTCCAAATATATTTAGTCTCTGATGCATTAGATGGTATGTCAGTCTTCTGAGTTTCTCTGCTTGCTGCTGGGCCCTGCAGTCTCTTCTGTCGGTCATGGATTGCAGATTTGTAATCTTTTCTAGAATTGGCGCTGACTTCATGCCTCCTGTTATAACTCTCATGGCTTGGTTTTGGAGTTAATTTGATCAAAGTTCGCCTTTGCTGCTGTTGTCCATGCCGCATTGCCATACTCGAGAACTAGTCTCACTCTTCCAGTTTGCAGTTTCTTTAGTATACTTTCGTCTACTCCCCAGCTTGTGCCAGCAAGTTTCTTCATGATTGCCATTCTTTGTCTGACTCTCATTCGGTTTCTCTCGATCTGACTTTTCCATGTCATGCGCCGATCAAATGTGACTCCCAGGTAGTTTGGGTTGTCGTTTGGCCGCAGAAATTTGCCGTTAAGACTTTTTTTGGTGTTTTCGGGTTTGTTTGAAAGCGAGAATATCGTACATGTTGTTATTTCCTCATTTATTTTGACCAGCCATGAGTTCGCCCACTCCTCCAGCGATGTTAGGGCCTGCTGCATCCGATTACTTGCTATGGTGAGATTGTTTTCAGAGGTCCACATAGCCAGATCGTCTGCGAACATGGAGCAGTGGACTCTTCTTGGTATATTCTCTGAGATGTTGTTTATATACACCAGGAAAAGTGTGAGTGACGGTACTCCCTCTTGGGGTACTCCCTGCTCAAGTGTCACCTTTTTGCTCATCTGCCGTTGTACTTGAGCTCTGGCTGTTGTGTTTTTGAGGTAATGGCTGATCCATCTGTACATTTTCCCACAAACTTCACTTCTTCGTAGCTTGACTTTAAGTCCCTCTTTCTAGACCTTGTCAAATGCCTTCTCTAAATCCAGCCAAACCGCTACTGTGTGTTTTTTCTCCTGGTAAGCATCCTCTATTTCCTGGGCTATGAGATTGATCTGGTCCTCAGTGGATCTGTGCTGTCTAAAGCCTGCTTGCTGTGGAATTAGAATGTGTTTTTCTTCCAGATGCCACATCAGTCTGGTGTTTATCGTACGCTCCATCAGTTTTCCTACACAGCTCAGCAGACTGATAGGCCTGTATCCATTTGGACCTGCTCTATCTTTTTCTTTCTTTGGTACTGGTATAATTACAGTATCTTTCTTTGCCTGAGGTACAATTCCCCTTTTCTAGCTTTGGTTCAGGACTGATAGTAACTTCCTCTTTGCTGTTTGGCCCAACCCCATCAGCATTTCGTTTGTTACGCCATCTTTTCCTGGCGATTTATTTTTCTTTAGAGTTCTCATGGCCTCTTCCATTTCATTCATTGCTAGTTTTGCCATTAAGTGCTCCTCTTGTGCCATATTGATGTTGTCGTGACTCTTTTATTCTTCACTAATGTCTGTATGCCTATTTGTAGGGACATCAATGTGATTTGCTCTGGCATAATGTTCTTTAAAGGCGTTTGCAGCTTTTTGTACAGTGAGCATGTTGAAATTCTGCTTGGTGGTAATTTGTTTGTTTAATGGAGTTTCGTCATTCATGGCTCTGACTAACTTCCATAGTTTGTTCCCTTCTTTATCTTCTTCGTACGCACTTCTTCTTCTTCTTCGTACGCACCTTCTTTATCTAAATTGAGGCTCTCTATTGTGTTTTTCCAACTGTAACTTGTTATTTGGTTTAGTGTTCTTTTGTATTTCGCCGTGGTGGCTATGAAGGCGATATTTGCCTCCATAGATTGTTCTCTCTCTGCCATGTTCCTAGCATTTGAGACTTCGTCTTCCGCTTTCTGCAATTCATCATTCCAATATGGCGTGTAGTTTTTCCTTGACCCTCTTGGGATGGTTTCGGTGGCTGCTTGTATTATTGCTTTGCTTAGGCTTTCCACCATTGGTTTCATATTGTTATTCCGTGTGTAGATGGTTTCACACAGCCCATCTGTCAGGATTGCAAATCTGTCCCAGTCGGCTCGTTCATAGTTCCAACGTGGGAGCGGTTTTATTTCCTGTGGGCCTACTTCCATATCAACTTCTAGCCTGATTGGTCTGTGGTCGCTACCTGCCAATTGGTTTAGCACCTGGCGGTCTATTTTGTGGTGAATATCCACCGTGGAAAAGGCCAAGTCTGGAGTAGAGGTGGTATGCCATGTTCTAGAATAGAAGCTAGGGCTGTCCTCCGGCCTATTGATAAGATAGAGATTTGTGTCTATCTCCCAGTCTTCCACTTCATCACCTCTGTTGTCTGTGTCCGAATATCCCCATCTCTCCTAGTGGCTGTTGAAGTCTCCAACTACTAGGCAGCTGGAGTCTTTGATTTCCATACTCGAGAGCGACATGTCTTTGTTTGGTGGGCCGTACAGGTTGAAGATGCGGATCTTCGTTTCTTGTGTCATTATGTCGACTCCTACAAATTCTGCTTGTCCGGTGTGATTGACAGCTACCGCGCTACTCGGTATGCAGTTACGTGTCAGTATCAGAACTCCTCCTTTATGACCTTCTCTATCCAGACGGAAGGTCTGGTATCCTCTAATTGAGAATTTGTGGTTGAAGTTGATGTGCGTTTCTTGGATACATGCCACCATGTCGATCTTACCTTCATGCAGGTGATGTGTCAGGAAAAGTTTTTTGTTAATGACTCCCTCTGCATTCCACTGTAATATTCTGAGGGTCTTGTGTTTTTGGTCAATAGTTTTTGCCCCATCACCTTGTGCCTTGACTCCACAGCACATGGGTGGGTGACCACCAGTAGCATTGGGTGGGCCCCTTCAAGGCGTGAGGCCCAGCACTCTCGCTGCATGGCGGGACTCCACAGGATGAGCGCCACACTTTTTTCTGTTAGGTTGTACCGTCATCATACAGCGATATACGTTGCACTGTTTCGTTAAGCCTGTGGCCCAGTGCATCCGATTTCAACAGGCGTTTCTGTAGGGATGCCCTATTTAGCCTGTGGCTGTCCCCAGCCTATCTGCAAGGCAGCAGTTGTTTTTTGTCCTAGTTGTCTCTCTTAGGGAAGTTGTCTTGCAGGACTATCGAGTCTTCACCACTCGTGTCTATAGGGCGTGGTGAGGATATGATATGATGGACTATGTACTAGTTTGTACTATCCCGGAAGAGAGGTAGTCCAGTGTGTCTGTTTCCCAGGATCGTCACGTCCTGCCAGAAACGTAGCATATGCATGTGAGTGGGGTATCTCTTTGCTCCCTTTATTTTCTCCGCTTCTCTGCAGTGATGGCACGCCTAGCATTCCCCGCCACCTGAGAGGTTGTCACAATAGGGCAGAGGTGCAATGTCCGCTGGCCTGCATCTCTTCTGCTTCCATTGGGATGACTGATAGCAGACAGAGGTAAAGAGCGAGGCAGGAGTGCATTTAACCAGGGGACAAGCTTGGTCATTGTACGGAGATGTTGTTCGCCTGGTGTGCGAACATATCTCATGATCAAGGGTTGATTCTCAACAGTTCACAGTGAGGTGGCTGCTCTACTGCTTACCACACCCCGACCGAGAACTAAGTTGTTAACGAAAACTTCTAAACTTCACAGCTATTGGAACATTTGAAGACCTCTTAGCAACGGTCATATGATGGAAACTCGCTTGGTACTGTCTCTTAGCAACGGTCATATGATGGAAACTCGCTTGGTACTGTCTCTTAGCAACGGTCATATGATGGAAACTCGCTTGGTACTGTCACACATTGGGATCAAACGGTCTTGCAAATACGATCCTGCAAGGCGGACGACGAGAACAGGTCGTCTCAAAAAGAGATGTACGGTCAACATGAAAGAAAATGGACCAATCTTCGGTCAGAGGAGACACACACAAGGAGCGGTCGATGACAGAGGTGGACGGAGTGGGGTTGTGGCGGTTTCTTCATATGTGCCCTAACGATATCACTGGTTAGGGGAAGACTTGACTTGCCTTGACTTGTACTCATCTTCAGCTAAGTCAATGGTAAAGTCAATTCCTAAGAACATTTTATAAGGTTGGACATTTCTACTCACTCTGTTCATTGCGATGAGCATAGCCTCTAAGAACAATTGAATGTCCTTAAAAATGCCTGCGATAGACATACTATGAGGATGTTTACAGCAAAGACGGAGACAATAAAAATCAACAAAACAGAGAAAAAACTAAATATTCAGGTAAAAAGCATACAGTTTAAACAGGTCAAAGAATATAAATACTTGGGCAGCGTGTTCACAGAAGATGAATGGATAGACAGAGAAATGTAATCAAGAACAATCCCAACGTCCCGGGCTCGATTCCCACTTGTGTCCAGTTTGGGAGACACTGGGTTTTTTTCTCGAGCGAATGCTCCTCCACGTGCGGAAAGTAATGGCAACCACCGTACTGCACACTTGCCAATAAACTTATAACAGCCGAATAGGTAGCGGTTGTAAGAAACAAACGTTCTGTAAAAGGACATGCGACTTACAGTTCTCACCATCACTAAGATACAAACACATTCCAATGAAGACAAAAAGACAGCTGATAAATAGTATTGTTATTCAGCTCTCTCCTACCAGTGTCAGACGTGGACTCGCATCAAGGCACATAAAGACAAATCATGGTATACGAAATGAGGTTTGTCACAATAGTTGTAGAGTTCACAAGGCTGAACAGAGTACGAAACGATATATATATATATATATATATATATATATATATATATATATATATATATATATATATATATATATATATATATACAAACCATATTTATCACAATCGTCCGCTGTCACTTTGTGATAAACCTACACAACTGTAATGTAACACCATACCGTTTTATGGGGTCGCTGTGGTCGAGTGGTCAGGCACTCGCCTTCCAAAGTGATGAACAGAAACGGTTGGACTATCGAGTCCCACATCTCTTAAAGTGACCCCTGGTCTTACGGGAGTTGGGACCAGAGTGCCTGCCTCGGTCGTCTTGACTGTCTTCCCACTGGTCTAAGGTAGCTCGGGACCAGAGCGTGAGGTTTATGACCAGTGCAGTTGCTTCCTCACCATAATCCAAATACAGCGCAAGTTACATCATCAAGAGAAAACGGTCCGTTGATGTTACTATCATCTCTTGCGGTGTGCAACTAAAAGAGAAGATATATACGCGTCTCAAAGGCCTCATTTCTCGTCGCTAACTGGTAGCTTATAGTAAATGTTCCTCCCGGTAATAGCTTACATACGTTACACTTTAGTTTTCTCTCTCTCCAAATTTCAAATCGCGTGCATTCCCAGAATTGGGTAACGGTTGGCTGGAACTTCCGGTTCGACTCACGCGCCCTTTTTTTTATTCCACTCCAGATCGCTTGATCACAGAGCTAAGGGAGATAATAGCTGGCGGGTGGATGGGCTTACGACAACTTTCTCTTCCGAGTAGCATGCCCTTGGCCCTTTTTAACATATTTCTTTCAGGGATATAACCACGCACACGTCGACTACCCATCACACCCTCGCTTTATGACCCCGCCTCCCCTGCCCCCACTCTTTGCAAATGGGGGCAGTTAAATTGGAAGCTGCCGCATGATATGTCAATTATAGACACAGAGGGTATTGTATCAGGGTGGCTTCAAAAGTCCGCTCAGAGCTCAGCCCTTTTCAGCGCTAAGTGCTCTTTATAAATCGCTGCCCAGGAGGGCATGTCTGGAGGGCAATTATGTTTTGGTGCTCATTTATGGAGTAGTTAGCGGGTGGGGATATACTACCAGATACCCTCTTGCACTAGTTACAGTGTAACATTCGATCTGAATGTTAACTCCTTTTCCTTATCTATCTATCTATCTATCTATCTATCTATCTATCTATCTATCTATCTATCTATCTATCTATCTATCTGTCTGTCTGTCTGTCTGTCTGTCTGTCTGTCTGTCTGTCTGTCTGTCTGTCTGTCTGTCTGTCTGTCTGTCTGTCTGTCCGGTCCGGTCCTGTCCTGTCCTGGTCTGTCCGTCCGTCCGTCTGTCTATCTTTTTCAATCTATCTTTTTCTATCTTCAGTCCACATGTGTCGTTAGACCCCCTTTGTTTCATATTTTTATTTTTGCAGGTCAAAATCCACTGGTGACTTGCCAGGTCAATTCCAACAGCTATTAGCCCCTATAATACGATCGCCTTTTGTTTACACTGGCGGACGTGGAAGCGTAAATTAGAGCAAGATAGACCAGCAGCCTGTCAGGCGCCATCTGAGTCTATTCGCTAACCCCATAACCAAGACCTGTTGTTATGACCACACAGTCCCGTTCTTTTGCGATATATTCTCTGTGGGGCGAGAATCCCTAGAATAGTTTTAGATCTTTAACTGGAATTTTGCCCGAGCAGCGGCTGTTAGGCCTTCTCTTAATGATTTCCAACTGCTAAGGTATTTTTAAGTTGCGCGCCACTGAACACGGGTGTCTGATCTCACTAGTCAGAGATCAGGGAAAATAATTACCGGATGATCCTCGTGAAAAAATGATGTTGTTTCCATCGGGATCTGAACCCGCGATCTCCAGTACCCGAAGCCAACACCTTACCTCGATATAATATATATCGAATTCATTTGACTGGGATCAATCAGTAATTAGTTGAAAGGTTGAAGCGCTTGTCAATCAGTGATTGGATTAGAGGCTGAACAGTTATTCCGCTTATCATGGACTAATTCAACGGGTGCACGGTTAGTCTAACCTCCAATCTATCTAGCTGAAAATTGGTATCTGATTGTTTTACACAACGGGACTGGACATCGTAGAACTAGTCACCCCACGCACTCAAGACCAGCCAATAGAGTATGTAACACTTAGTCTTCGACGACAGTGTTTGAAACCTGGCTGCTTTTACATCTATTCAGGTTGTCTTATGCGCTCATGCTCCTTCTTCTGGTTTGCTTACACTTCTCGTCCGTCCACAGAAAATGAGAACTTCTGTCTTATTAATCACTCAACTTTACACTGGTTTAGACTCTATATTGTATACAACCATTATCTTGGAGGGTGGTTTCTGCAGATGTGTGAGTCCATCTTAAAAGACTCAAACAGTGGAACTAAGTAGATCCGCAGCCAGTTACGCGCCAACTATAGCTGCTCTTAGCAAACTTGTCGATTTTTAATTTGAATTTCGTAACGGCAGCGGCGGTTAAGCCTACTCTTTTCGATTTTCAAATGCCAAGGCATTTTTAACGTGCTCGACACTGACCAAGGGAGTCCGATCTCACTACCCAGAGATCACGGAATTGTTATCGTGCTCGACACTGACCACGGGAGTCCGTTCTCATTACCCAGGGATCAGGGGAATTTTTATCAGAAGATTCCCGTGAAAAAAACTCACTGTCTCCACCGTGATTCTAACGCACGACCTCTGGCACCACCTCACCTCGAGACTGTTGAGTCACCCTAATGTTTTATATGTGGGGCATTGTGTCTAGCGCTGTTTCCTCTTGTTCTTGTGATCGTGTCTTGATGTTTACGTTGTCAAGACTAGTCCCAATGATGAATTCAACCGTTATTTAGAGCTGTTTTTGAGCTCTGCACATGTGAGTTTTTCTATTGAATCGATGTGGAACCGAAGATTGTTTCGGTGAATGCCCTGACATCAGTCATTGTCTCATATATGACTGCATTGATCATGGTCAGCGATTCATAATTGACAACTACCTTATTCCGTCTCCAAATAGCGGTCCTGAAAACAGACTGTAACCACACAGACTTGGTAAGAGAATAAGGATTGAAGAGAAGTGGCAACCCCGCCCCTCCCCATTCTCCCCTCAACACCTCCCCCCCACCCCAACATGCTGAAAAGGGATTTGTCCTGTCTAAAGTGCGCAGATATCGCAACCTCGCTGTAAAATACACCACCACAAGGTCATCTTCATGACGAACACAGAAGTACAAAAAGATAAAGAATCGTTGGACCAGTCCAACTTCCTTAATTGACCATACAGGGAGCAGGGCTACTTTCTGAAACCTAAAGACTGCGTCACAGTTGTCAAAATTTAAGCCTGTACGAATGACAGTTGAGTAAAATCATGAGTTGGAGAATCTTCTACTCATGAACAATAGTTTGACAGTGCGTCAATTCTCGTCTCTGACTACACACTGAGCCAAAAAGATTTGCTGTAGTGATGACCTAAATACAGTTATTGTACTTCCGTTCGATACGCCTCGTTAATTCTGGGGTGAACAAAGGTGGCCAGCGAATACGCGCTATGGGTCCACATTCAAGCTTGTCGGAGAAGGTGACTAATGAGGGTGGTGCATAGCATGGGCCACCTCATCATGTAAAGTTGATTAATACAACCGCGATAACTGCACAAATAGATCAAGAGCTTCGGCCCAGTTTCCAGCAGTGAGACCATCTGTATAGCTGGACATGACTTTCTTTCTGTGTCTCGTTCTCTCTCACCCTCTCTCTGTCTATATCTGTGTCACTCTCTTTCATTCTCACACACACATACATCTTCTTTCCGTGTGTGCTAATCTACAGCATTCTGGCAATTTTTCTAGGATTACACACGTAAACTGCTTCCATATCTCCATCACACACATGCTCTCTCTCTCTCCTCTCTCTTTCTCTCTCTCTCTCTCTCTCTCTTTTTCACTTGCCCTCCCTTACACGCGATTTGTAAAACTTTACAATCTCTCACATACTTTCTCATATTTAGACACATATTGCATCGGACACATACTCACTCTTCCACACACATACTCACTCTTCCACACACATACTCACTCTTCCACACACATACTCACTCTTCCACACACATACTCACTCTTCCACACACATACTCACTCTTCCACACACATACTCACTCTTCCACACACATACTCACTCTTCCACACACATACTCACTCTTCCACACACATACTATATTGGAAATACTCTTTCCACATAAACTTTCTCACAGCCTACTCTCTTAAAAACTCATTCTATCACACACACATACACACACACACACATACACACACACACATACACACACACATACACACACACACACACACACACACACACATACACACACACACACACATATACACACACACACACACACACACATACATACACACACACACACACACATACACACACATATTTACACATTGCAAAAAACAAATGAGTACTAAAAAATAAATCTCGCACACGCATTCCCTCACCAATATTTACACATGCACGCACACATTCACACGTTTCTACCCACACATGCTCTCATTCACACTCTTTGACCGGCATACTCTGCAGCACCACTCACATTCTCAAACACACACGCTCCATCACTCAACACATTCTCACACACACGCTCCATCACTCAACCCATTCTCACACACACACACACACGCTCCATCACTCAACACATTCTCACACACACACGCTCCATCACTCAACACATTCTCACACACACACGCTCCATCACTAAACACATTCTCTCACACACACACACACACACACGCTCCATCACTCAACACATTCTCACACACACACGCTCCATCACTCAACACATTCTCACACACACACGCTCCATCACTCAACACATTCTCACACACACACGCTCCATCACTCAACACATTCTCACACACACACGCTCCATCACTCAACACATTCTCACACACACACGCTCCATCACGCAACACATTCTCACACACACACGCTCCATCACTCAACACATTCTCACACACACACGCTCCATCACTCAACACATTATCACACACACGCTCCATCACTCAACACATTCTCACACACACACGCTCCATCACTCAACACATTCTCACACACACACGCTCCATCACTCAACACATTCTCACACACACACGCTCCATCACTCAACACATTATCACACACACACGCTCCATCACTCAACACATTATCACACACACGCTCCATCACTCAACACATTCTCACACACACGCTCCATCACTCAACACATTCTCACACACACACGCTCCATCACTCAACACATTCTCACACACACGCTGCAGAGCGCCACACACACACCATCCCTCACCCATACAATCAAATCGTTTGCAGCCATACTCGCATTTCTCACCAACATCTGCTTTCACATTGTCTCACCCACACACACATTATTTTCTCTCACACCCCCCCCCCCCCACACCCCCACGCAACACACACAATCTCTCACACACACATTCTCTCAGACACACATTCTCTCACACCCCCCCACCCCCACGCAACACACACATTCTCTCACACGCACATTCTCTCACACACACATTCTCTCACACACACATTCTCTCACACGCACATTCTCTCACACACACATTCTCTCACACACACATTCTCTCACACACACATTCTCTCACACGCACATTCTCTCACACACACATTCTCTCACACACATTCTCTCACACACACAATCTCTCACACACACATTCTCTCACACACACATTCTCTCACACACACATTCTCTCACACACACATTCTCTCATACGCACATTCTCTCACACACACATTCTCTCACACACATTCTCTCACACACACATTCTCTCACACGCACACATGCTCATGCACACACAATCTACAAATGAAATCATTTCAATCTTCTCATTCAATCACAACACAGCATCAATATGAGGCGTAACCAATTTATGCCTACCAACAAAGAACCTCGTCACACACTAAACCTAGGCAATAATTAACCGCCAAATAGTTCCGGAAACTCATCTGAAGACGAATAAGCTCCACGCAGACATCATATAAGCGCTAGGATTTATCCGTTTTGGCAAACGTTCTGTGCTAAACTGCATGCATGTAACATACACGGCTTGATGTTCCCAAATTGGGTTTAGACCGTCGACAAACGAAGTAAGTCTGTGCATAATCGAGTCTATTGTAATTTGTCTGGGCTTCTGCCTCAGTTGTGTGGATGAAAGCTGGATTGCAGTCTAATGCGTCTTCACATTTTCCAGCCTGGAGTGATACTTCCGGTTAGTTTGGCTCCCAATCAAGCACGGGAAGGCGAGGAGAGGGGTAACTGTATAGGTTTCCTATGAGATAGCCGCGGCAAAAAGATGTATGTGATCTTGGTGTACATTTTTATTTCATTTACATGGTGAGGTCAGTTACAATCACAACCCTCCTGTGTTGTCTTTAAAGCACATTGTTCCATAATATTCCTTGTCCCATAATATTCCTTGTCCCACCAAATTCATTTCCCAATTATATTCTTTTTCCCTTCATATTCCATGTCCCATAATATTCCTTGTCCCATAATATTCCTTGTAATATCATATTCCTTTGCCAATTATATTCTTTTCCCCATAATATTCCTTGTCTCATAATATTCCTTTTCTCATCATATTCCTTGTCCCATCATATTCCTTGTCCCATAATATTCCTTGTCCCATAATATTCCTTGTCCCATAATATTCCTTGTCCAAACATATTCCTTTTCTCATCATATTCCTTGTCCCATAATATTCCTTGTCCCATAATATTCCTTGTCCCATAATATTCCTTGTCCCATAATATTCCTTGTCCAAACATATTCCTTTTCTCATCATATTCCTTGTCCCATAATATTCCTTGTCCCATAATATTCCTTGTCCCATAATATTCCTTGTCCCATAATATTCCTTGTCCCATCATATTCCTTTCCCAATGATATTCGTTTTCACAATTTATTCTTCGGAGAAGTTAACGGAAAAGGAAGAGGAGGAGATTAAAGCTGAAAGAGGAGTAGATGGGGAAAACAAAAGAGGGAGTTAAGAAGGAAAAGACAAACTAGGAGGAGGAGAAGGATAATGTGGTGGAGAAATATAGAAACAAGAGGAGGAGGAATAGGAGGATGAGCAGAGGAAAGGGAAAAGGAGATGAGGGGAAGATACAAGATGAGGGGAAGACATAAAATGAGGAGGATATGAAGGAGAGAAAAAGGAGAAAGGAGAAGAAAACGGAGAAGAAAGAGGGTGAAGTATAGATGAAGTAGAGAAATAAAGGAGAAAAAGGGCGATGAGAAAAGATGAGGATGGAAAGAAGAGGCAGGAGGAGGAGGAGGAGGCGTAGTAAAAGGAACAGGAGGAGGGAACGAAAGAATAGGTAAAGACGGAGAAGCAGGAGAAGACGTAGGAAGAATAGTCGATAGAGAAGGAGAAGAAGACGGAGGAGGAGAAGAACAGGAGATTAACGTGAGAGGAGGAGGAAGGAAAGACCAAAGAGGAGGAGGAGACGGAGGAGAAAGAGAAGATGGAGGAGGAGGAGACGGAAGAGGAAAAGATGCAGGAGGTGGGGAAGACGGAGGAGAAGAAGATGGAGGAGGAGGAGGAGGAAGATGAGAAGGAATATGTGGAGGATAAGTAGGAGCTTCCAAATAGCTCAAATCATACTTCTCTTGAATTATATAACAAATATCGCATGCGTCGCTTCTCATATTTATATCCGTTTCATATTTCTGTGTATTTTCGATGTTTATGCTCGTGTCCCACCATTTCCTATTTCATCAATATTTTTCTTTTGTCTCAACCTAAATCCGTCCGTGAAAGAAAAAAAAAGTAATCAGAACCAGACGTCCTGAAAGCTATCAGGGCAGGAGCCTCTGCCATTCAAAATCAAAAGCCTTGGGGTCTGGATAATATCCCAACTTCGTGCGCTAATTGTGTTTTTAAACCCAGTTAATTCACTGAGTGAACGTGGGAATTATCAGGTCGCCTTGAGAGTTGGCATTCCTGCCTTCTCCCTTGGTTAAGCTCCCATTTGTCCAAAGTGCCTTCTACCTTCCCTAGATTAGCACAGATATAGGGACAGTTGTGGAACAAGAAAACGTATGTTTGTTTGTGAGTAGCGCGGGTGGCCGAGCTGGTTGGTAGCCTGCCTCTAGAACAAAGAAGTACGTGTCTTACGCCATCGCGAAGACTGTTTTCTTTTTAGTCGACCTGTACTTCTACAGAGGTAGATGCCACTGTGCAGGCCCCAGCTCTGGTATGAGCTGAATGTAGTCGGGGGGAGGATTTCCTGCTTAGCGGGCTAGGCTTGAGCAGATTATTACTCCGCTACGTTGGGACAAGTGCTGCGAAGGGAGGTTAACCGATGTGCGAGTCCATCTTAATAGACTAAAAAAACTAGAGCAAAGTAGACACGCAGCCTGTTAGGCGCCATCTATGCTGCTCTAATCGAACCACTTAACCATAGCCGGTGCAGTCCAAGCTAACCATACGATTGACACAATCTGATGAGACTGCTATCTGATGTAAACAATTTTTTTAAACTATTCTGTGCAGTGCGTGGTAACTGCAGGGGCAAGCAGCCTCTATTCCTTAGCCCTATAAATCGTTTCGGTGGAACTGAGCAATGGGCATAATCATTACAGTGATAGATTTTGGTTAGACTCTTTTCTTTCACTCGGAAAACATGCGAGCAAAAGTCATTGAATAGTTCGCGAAAGGCTTTTAGGAACACAACTAAATGAGAGACGAACTTAGGATCAAGATGCTGAGAAACGCATGAGCTGCAGTGGTCAGCGACCCATAGCTGACTGCTAGCGTCAGGCCAGCGGATCAGAGATTCCAAGACCCTTCTACACCTCCATGCGGTGATCCTGTATAACAGGCTGCAACAGAGCAGACTGACCAAGGAGAAGTGATCGAATAGGGAATGCTAACCCGGTACTCAAAAAATTCCTGCTGAAGTCGGATATGTTGGACCGAAAAGTGCAAATATCGCAGTCAAGATGTAAACTACAACACAACGCATTCTGTTCTCTGGACTACATTCTGCTACTTGCCCTATTCAGGGCTTGGTATCGGGAAAATGAGAACGAACGAAGTCAAGCCAAGATGCGAACTTGAAAATCATATATCATTGCATTCTTATGGCCCCTTATTTTTCAATATAATTTCCACCAAAATTGATACACTTAAGTCGGATTTATCAGTGCAAGGGCAAGTCAATTCGTTTCATGTCATGTTTGCCAGTCAATTGTGTGGGTACCCGCTGTAAGGACTTTCCGGAAATTAAATCGACCATGCAATATACTTTAGGCTAAACCATGCGAACACTCTATTGCAGTTGCTACGCTGTTTATTGTTGCCTGCATGTAAGCTTAAATCATCTCCCTTCCCGCTGGTCATTTATTTCTGTTCCAGTCTGATCCGGACGACCAGGTCTGGCTTCATCAACTTGTGAGCGTCTTGATAAAATGTATCAGCCCAGCTGTTCGTTGCATTCCAATACAAACATTTATCATCGTAAACGTAATGTATTTCCTCTTTTCCTGTTGAATATCTTTTGCAGTAAGGCATTTTTCCGAAGCAAACGCACAACAGTGCGCTGTTCTTTGAACTTATAATCTGTGAGCATGGGTGCCATTTTGTATCTGAGCTTCGCACGTGCATGCGGACACCCAGCGACTTCTGCCTACAGTAGTTGTTTTCTACATTCGCCTTATTTCTCTATTCTCCAAAGCGGTGTGCGTTGCAGTATGTTTTTATTTTGGGCCTATCGGTCCAGTGCATCCGACTTCGGCATTCATTTTATGTAAAGATCAATGTAAGATTTATGTAAAGGACTGCTTCCTCTTGTATTTTATAATAGTTTTCTTCCCCGGGGTAACGGCAGCTGCTTTGATGGGGAGCGAACTCAGCACCTTCAGATGGTGAGCCGTGTCACTTAACCACTAACCCACGCCGTTCCCATTGCCCACAGTAATCTCACAGTTGGATGTTGCTGTCGTAGAATGACACATTCAGAGACTTAAATGACGACATTTTTCAGCTACACTTTATCAGTGTGGGACCCACTTACTGACTTTTCTACTTATTTTTCTCTGGCGTTATTTATATTTTCAGCTGATTCTTGTATGCGCATCCATTTTTATCAGGAACAATATGCTAACAATTATATCTCTACTTACTCATTGTGCGTTGTTAGAATCGTTGTTCGGTTTCTTTCTTATAGGGCGATGTGTTGTAGTTTACAGAGAAGCTGCGAAATCTCCGACTTGTTGGCCCACGTTGTCCAGTTCCATCACCTCATCTTTGTGACCGGGAATAACTTCCCTTTGCGATGCCTATTCTCTTAGCCAGACTATACTAGTGCAGCCTGTTTCCAGGACAGCCACTTGGAGGTAGGATATCGTATTGGTCAGCTATGGTTAGCTGACGCTGACGCAAGCAGCCAGCTATGAGTCAGTGCCAATTCTCATCTCATGGCTGCGGGTTCCCCGGCACCTAAACATAAGATGTCATTCTCCAACGGAACAGTCCAGGTGGGCTGAAGTGAAACATTACATTGTACTCTCCAAATGACTTGCCCAGGTGGGCTGGAGTGAAACATTTTATTTTACTCTCCAACGGACTAGCGCAGGTGGGCTGAAGTGAAACATTACCTTGTATTCTCCACCAGACGCAGCCCAGGTAAGTAAAAGTGAAATATAACTTTAGCAAACGTGATATATAGGAAGCTTTGTCTACCGGACTATTTCAGGTGAGCCTAGGTGAGGCAGAAGTAAATCAATTATAGCATCATCTTTTTGTTTTGTGTCTCGAGTGTGCTTCTCAGCGTTAAGATTGGAAGAGGTTTCTTGACCGGGCCCTAGGATGTGTTTCGTTCATAGGAAGTTTCACTGCTTCTGTTATTTCTGCTATCCATCTTTCTCCGTGGTCGGCCCTTGGTTCTGTATCCATTTTACCTGCACAGCATTGCTTTCTAGATATACTTTCTGGTGTTTGACGTGTCACCTGGCCTAACCATTTCGTTTGCTGTCTCTTGATGAGGTCTAGAACTGGTGTTGTACCTACGTGTCTCCTAATATTTCCGTTTTTGATTCTGTCCATTATTATTATTCCAAGAATCCTGCTCAGACATTCAACCTTTGTTGTTACGATGTTTTTTTAACATTTGCCTGTTCACGTCCAATTCTGGCACTGATGGCGCCGTGTCGGTAAGCATAGTGACCTGTATAGGGCTCTTTATATATCCATTGTCACGTGTTTACATTGTAATATTGGGGACATTTGTTTAATGATTTGACTTGCTTTATTACATCAGTTTTGAATTTCGGTGCCGCCTTTTCTATTTGCTGTGATTAGCTACCCAGATACGTGACATTTCTCTCCAGTTTTACTTCTTGGTTTTGTATGAATATTTTTGTTTCTTTCTCTGTTTTTGCCATCGTTACAACTTCGGTTTTCTCTATGTTAATTATCATAATAAAATCGGTACATACTTCATTAAAATTGTTGATATGTCCCTGCAGTTGTTATCTGAGGATGCTATTTGTGTTTTGTAATCAGCAAAGAGAAGTTTATTTAAATAATTATAACATAAACATAACATCACAAAACCTGCCCTATTGGAGCAACCCTGGTGAGTAAGAGTTCGCACGACCGACGCCGAAGAGCAGCCCGTTCAACCCTGCCTAGAATTTACAAGGTAATGAGAAGGCTGGGTCAAGATGGGATTATTAGAAACAGAACTCAGGCCCGTTTCCTGTACGCACACATTCACACTAATTCAGTTTTAATGCATCCTTTAAGTGAGTTTCCTTTAAATGTCTTCAAGTGGTGGGAATACAAGGAATGCCAGGTTTTGTCTACGCACATCAAAGCGGATCTCTCGAACGTCATGAAATCTATTTCCGGTTGTATGTTTTTGGTGATCAAGTGGACAGGTGTGCCATGAAAGTAGAGAACTTGTTAGCTCTTGTCCGTACCATTCACGAACCCGCTTTATTCTGTTGTGAATTGTCGTCACTGCAATTCGAGCAGACATATAGGTGATTGCGTCCATCTATAGAAATAAGATGGACATTCTTCAATTCCGTCCTCTTAGGCGCAACTCTCTGCTGGACCTTCGTAGTATTTCAGGGGATCTCAAATCTGGGACTTGCCGGTTGATCGATTGCAGTGCTACCATTCTTAGTTAGTTAGATAATTAGTTAGTTGCCCATCGCAAGCGATGGGGGCAACATTATCAGACAGTTGTCTCGTGATGACGTAACGTGCGCTGTATTTGAATTACAGAGAGGAAGAAACTGCTTTGGTCATCGACCTCACTCTCTGGTTTCGAGCTACCTTAGACTGGTGGCACGACGATAAGTCGAGACGACTGGATTTAACTCAGGATGCATACATTCTGGTCCCACCTTCTTTGAGACCAGGAGTTGGTTGAAAATTGCGGGATTCGATCGCCCACCGTTGTCATTCATCGCCCTGAGAGGCAAGGTTCTTACCACTCGACTACAGCTACCGTCCAAGACGTGAACGATGAGCAACTTCCAAATGTTATGTCCAGGAAACTCACTACCGCCGCTACTAAGACCAGGAACTGAAGATATTGTAAGACCTAAGATCACATGTATCTTCACTCTAAACTCACTACGAGAGTAAGTCTGTAAGTAGTGGCCAATGATATCTTTGGAATAGTAAAAGGTACAGTTGATTTCTCTATTGCTCGTATGTTGGGCACATTTCGAGCAGATGTTAAGAAGTTATGTTATCAGTGCCA
The DNA here is from genome assembly GCA_036924085.1 of Ariolimax columbianus. Taxonomy (NCBI): domain Eukaryota; kingdom Metazoa; phylum Mollusca; class Gastropoda; order Stylommatophora; family Arionidae; genus Ariolimax; species Ariolimax columbianus. The sequence continues at coordinate 66,050,889 of JAVGWX010000016.1, read as the reverse complement.
CAGACACATGCATCAGTATTATCAGATAACTAGTTTGCAGAACAAATGGTGTCTCAGTCTATTTTGTCATGTTCAGACGTAAGACCAACAACTTGCTCTCCTTTGTTGAGCTCGTAAAATGCGTCATTTGGTTGTTGATCTGTGTGCTCTGCTTTCCACTTGTTCCCGGTAAACTGTCTTTATAAGTTATACCTATATCAGGTTGGTGCAGCTTTTCCTTGATTAGCTCTGTCGCTGGCTGATTGACATACCATATTTAACGGTACCTCGTCCCTCGCTGCTGTCCCCGTACCATGCTTTCATAGTTAAATTGTTGTTTTGGATTCAGTAGAAAAGGAGATCACAGAAACATCACAATATGGAGGGACAAGTTGTCTGTAGAAAGATGGGCTCCGCCCGGTGCAAAACGGCCCAAGACACACCGATATTGCAGAAAGCATTGAGAAGAATTATAAATGCTCCAGCCGTCTCAACACACACCAATGACAATCATACGACTGAGGTTAACTTATCCAGCCGGAAGATTCTTTTTCTTCTTCGTACGCTGTCAGACGTCAACTTGAATTTTTTCGAAGAAAGCAGCTGTCATCCTGAGGCTGTCAACACTGCCATATAGCTTGTCTAGTGTTAGCACTGGTGATGGCCACATGTGCTTTCTCTGGTCCTCGTGTGTCGGGCAATTTTGCAGGAGATGTTCAGCGACCACAGGTGCATTCGTCAGTGCCACCTATCTTCAGTTTATCAGTCAGAAGATTCGATATCCTGGCACAAAACTGAGTTTAGTGTAGGGAGCTGTTCCAACAATCTGCAGTGTTGGTGCCTTTGTGACCTTTCAGCTTACGCGACTGATGATGATGATGATGATGATTTGGATTCTAAATATCGTCGAGACTCAACGCAACGAATGCGAGAATACTTATGTTATACATAACCGACATCACTGCATTATTACAAGATTATGCAGTCTTAGCAAATCTCATTAGAAATGGCAACTGATGGTTTCAGTTGTGAATTGGTTATACACCGTTCTGCTTCACTAGCTTAGGCACTCTTTTCTGCTGGACCACTCTTGATATTAACCTCTCGCAGGCGGCGGATTGCCAGCACATCGATTGGAATGCCATTATCTGGCAACACACGCGCATTGTTAAAATTCATTATTTTTCCCCGTATCTATATTTAATGCATCCGCAATGTTTTGCTCTCGTGAAAATGTCAGCTCTTTCATTGCATTGAACTTTACCTTGACCATTCCAGTAGATACACATAGAAGTGTTGTTATTGTTGCCGTTATGACGAATTCAGGAACATCCGGGCTCTCTCCCATTGGCCGATTATCATCTAATGGTGTCTGCACGTGTTTGTTAATTGTTGTTTTATGCCTTACGAGCAATGAGGAAGTCGAGAACAGACGGAATGCAAGATGCAGCTGTGGACTATGTTTGCCAGTCGAGTCATTGAACTTCCCGCTGTTACATTGGCTTGATCAGTCATGGATGCACCCACATATCCAAGGATGCAACACGAGATGTGATGATGTTGTCGCTCCCCATCCACGACGACGGGCGAATTCTAATTAATGTCGTGCAAAGTGTTTCTTTTATCTGGCCTAGGAGGAAGAAGCATTTTCAATAGTAGCTTAGCTTTTTGTATCCCATAATTCATCTCCCTTTCGTGATACGGCAGTTCCGTAATAACCAAGGTCCCGGTTTGAATCAGGGATACCAATGGATGCTGCGTCTTTTCTGTATCTGCAAAACTTGTAATCTTTGATCCTGGTTTCAATCTGTTATCGTGATATCAATTAACCATACCAATTATCTTTGTTTTCTTTTTCGTCTTCTTTTTCATCTTCTACTTCTTCTTCTTCTTCTTTTTCTTCTTCTTCTTGTTCATCTTCTTCTTCTTTTTTTTCTTCTTCTTCTTGTTCGTCTTCTTCTTGTTCAATTCTTCTTCTTCTTTTTCATCTTCTTGTTCGTCTTTTTCTTTTTCAATTCTTCTTCTTCCCTTCTGCTTCTTCTTCTTTTTGTTAATCTTCTTCGATTTCTTCATTTTTTTGTTCTTCTTTCTTCTTCTTTCTTTATCTTCTTCATCTCCTTCTTCTTAATGTCTTTTTCCTTTTTCTTTTTTCCTTCTTTTTCCTTTTTTCTTCGTCTTTTTTTCCTTCTTTTTCCTTTTTTCGATTTCTCCTTTTTTTACTACTTCTTTTTTTCTTTTTCGTCTTCCTCGTTTTCTTCTTCTTTTTGAATTCTTCTTCTTTCTCCTTCTTCTTTTTCTTCTTCTTTGTCTTCGTCTGTTGCTTCTTCGTTTTCAATTCTTCTGCTTCTTCTCTTTCTTTTTCTTCCTCTTTCTTCTTTTTCTTCTTTTTCTCTTTCTTCTTGTTCTTCCTCTTCCTCTTCTTCCCCTTCTTTTTCTTCCTTGTGTTCTTTCATCTTCTTATTCTTCTTCTTCTTCTTTGACGTTTGTTCGAAAAAGGATGATTGAGACGTTGTTACATAGTGTACAGCAAGGCTGTGACATCCGCGCCTTTCAGTCTGACACATTCGATCTCAGCACGGCATTTTGGGGATTGGATTTGCATTCCCTCTTCCATCTCTTAGCCAGGTCGCAGGGTTGCAGTATGTTCTAGGGTTGCCACTTAGACATGGCATAGACACTTTGTCAGTTATGCGTCAGTGACCCTTTTGCATTCAGCCAACCATAAGTCCCTGGCTATTGTCCGTTCAGTCACTGCTACATTTTCAGTCCTGATCAAGTATGTCTTACTATTTAGCCAAAGGCGAGGTAGCCAAAATACGAGGTAGCCACATTCGAACTAGCCAAATGAGAGGTAGCCACATTCGAACTAGCCAAAATGTGAGGTAGCCACATTCGAACTAGCCAAATGTGAGGCAGCCAAATTCGAACTAGCAAAATGCGAGATAGCCAAATTCAAACTAGCCAAAAGCGAGACAGCCAAATTCGAACTAGCCAAATGCGATGTAGCCAAATTCGAGGTAGCCAAGTTTGCACTAGCAAAATCCGAGGTAGCCAAATTCGAATTAGCCAAATGCGAGGTAGCCACATGTGAGAAAACCAAATGCAAGGAATCCTTAGTGTACCAAGCATGACCACAAGTTGTATTTAGGCCATCTTTCCATCTCTTTGTATGCGTGTGTTTTCTGTTATCTGTTATATTTTTGGAGAATATCCGCATGAACAGGGTTGGGTGTCCATATTTGATCACATCCCCGACTAGGAATATATTTTTTTGTTAACCCAAGCTAAAGTTACCCATTCTATTCAGTGTGCGGTGACTTGATGGACAAGCGGCATTTATTTCTCAGCCCTATGTATTGTCCAGATAGACCTCAACATTATGAATCTTTTTCGGCGATCAAGACGCTGAGCAGCGCATGAGCTGCAGTGGTCAGCGACCCATAGCTGACTGCTAGCGTCAGGGCCAGCGAACCAGAGCTGCCAAGACCCTTCTACACCTCCACGCGGTGATCCTGGATAACAGGCTTCAGCAGGGCAGATTGGCAAAGGAGAAGAGATCGAAGAGGGAATGCTAACCCTGTACTCAAAACATTATTGCTGAAGTTGGATATGTTGGACCGAAAAGTGCAAATATCGCAGCCAAGCTGTAAACTATGACACACCGCATTCCGTTCTCTGGACTACATTCTGCTACTTACCCTTTCAGGGTTTGGTAGTGGGAGATTGAGTACGAACGAAGAAGAGGAAGAAGAAGGGGAATCTTCTTCGTAGCTCGTTCTCAAACTTCGGCTGTCGATCCCTAAAAAGGACTCTGTAAATAACATGACGCCGTCCGGAGAACTGAATACGATTTGGCGTTAGTTTACATCTTGACTGCGATTTGTTGCACCTTTCAGTCCGACACATCCCACTTCAGCAAATTTTTTAAATACCGGGTTAGCTACATTTCTGGGCGCCAAGGCGGCCAGGATTTCTCATCCCGTTGCCCAGTGAATCAGGAATGAGGAATACAGTTCGCTTGTCCTTGTAGTCAAGTCAGAATGCACGCTAGATAATGATTCTCCTTTCGATAGAATAAAACACTTTTGCAAAACGGATATTTAAAACCGTTTCTTCTTGGTCAGAAGACCGGTACGCAAGCACTTGGGCCACCCCCTCCTTTCGTCTAACTGCTACCCAGATAAAGGTAAGCGAAACAGTGCTCGATCCTAGAGAGGTAACAGAAACGGCGTTCACACAAAAGATAGGCTCCTACCCCGGGAAGATCGTGACGAAAAATGGCAATCGGGATTCATTCAAGGCTTTAGCAGCACATCAGACGGCCAACATCTCCGCCGACCTCTTGCTTTGATGATCGTTTCTGAACAGACACGCTTCAACGGTAATGTGATTCCCGACATTCATTAAAAGGGGCATTCTCTATTTCCGGGTTGTTGTTGTAGGCGACTGTAGAAGTGCGTGCACTGTGTTAGGAACCTCATCATGTCAAATCCGTTGCTAAAGAAATGCAACCACTGCAAACAAATGGATTCGTGATTCCCTGAAAGCGGGTTACGGTCAACCAAATGGTGTTAGACCAATACTCCGACATTTGACTTGGAAAGGTCTTTTTTTTGTGTTACGGTTGGGGAACGAAGACATCCAGGAGAGGAATAATTCACTTTCCCCCTCCCATAAGTTGATACATCGTACACCGATATCACTAACACTTCAACTTTATCGGCAGTATCTGATAAACCGCTGCCCGTACTAATTTACCTTTCACTCGTATCTTTACCTGATTCCGCGCAGCGATTCGCCCAGGTAACTGCACGCGCCAACTGCGACTGCATTTCTGTGCGTAAGTGCGCACGTTCACCACGTGCGATGTACTTCCGTTTGAGATGTAACATCCGCCAGAGGTATTACTTCCGCTGCAAACTACATTATCGTTCAAATATGAAGCTCCTTTTCGCAGAAGGAATGAGCACTGAAGGAGGTTAGGTTCTGATAGACCAATCATATTCCTTTTCTCAAATCAAATCTGAAAAGCTGATATTCAATCGCCATACGCAGATTATTATACTTTCTTCTTCTTCTTCTTCTTCTTCTTCTTCTTCTTCCTCTTCTTCTTCTTATATTTTCTGTATCTGCAATGATATCTCTTATGTAAACTTCACTGCCTTTTATGGTTCACGTACAGGTCCTTAAAGTATCTCTTCCAGTGTTGTTTTTGTGAATAAGTGGGATTGCCTCTATATATAATATTGGAGGCAATTATGTAGTATGTGCTCTGCGGTCTGTAGTGCCTGTCCGCATGTACACGCAGCTGCATTTACAATCTGGAATTGTGTGTACCTGTGGCTGCGGATCCGGTTATGCCCTGTTCTGAGACGCAGCACAACAGTTTGTTCTTGTCTGTTCATCTTCTGGTGATCGTCTTGTGTTACTGTTGGTGGATTTATGATTGATTTGATCACCCTTGTCTTCTGTTGGTTTGCAATTGGTACATCTGGTTACTCGTCTGCAGCACCCTTCTTTGCCAGTCTGTCTGTTTTCTCATTTTCCGATATGTAACAATGGGAAGGTACCCGCTGCATGATACTCTTGCGCTAGCTGCTCAGTAGAGCATATAGACCTTGCAGTTTCCAGGACTTCAGTGTTTGGAGTGCTGATTGTGCATCTATCAGAAACTCTACAAATTCTGGACCGAAATTAATTTCCAGCAGTTTTGAATGCCTGGATTGCTGCTCCATAAATATGAAATAAGTCTGTCCGTTCTAAAATACTTACTTATTTTGCCGGTGTTACAGAGTACTGGACCAGAAATCAGACGCCATTTAAGCTCTTTCGTTCGCCACCACAATATCAGCCACAGTACATGGTTCTTGTATTCTAGTGCAGCTAGATATAGAAGTTCAGTTTCGTAGATGGCTTCATAATTCGTCGTTGGCATATCCCCATTTTTTTCAAGTTAAATATTCACATGGAGTCCTCCTGTTCATGATCTGTTCAGGACACTCCACACAGAATATATCATGTTATATCTTGTCGCAATTCCTTCCTTGGTCTCCACTCCATTCCTCACCACATCTTTTATGCCATTTTCCGGTTCAGTTCTGCTCATGTTTCTGGTTTGGGAACTGTGCAGTTTGAAGGAAACGTTCCTTGACTTCGGACGTCCCGCTTCTTTATTATATCCACAAAAGGCGTATCTCTGATCACAGGACTGCTTTCTCCATTCCACATCTGACGAAATATATCTCCCGATTTCTCGTGCTGCGATGCCAGAAATGGCATAACATTTTCCCATTAGTATTGGTTCATGGCACATTACTACAATGCGACATGTCTCATGTACTGCCACACTGACATGTCTCTTCTGTGCTGACTCGCTCCATACAACTGCAGCGAACCGTCGTAGCGACAGCGGCACTTAAATTGAAAAATAGCTTTGTCTAATTGCAGAATTATCACAAAATAGCAATGACGGTTTGCAGAATTATCACAAAATAGCTTTGCCTGTTTGCAGAATTATCACAAAATAGCTTTGCCTGTTTGCAGAATTATCACAAAATAGCTATCCCTGTTTGCAGAATTATCACAAAATAGCTTTGCCTGTTTGCAGAATTATCACAAAATAGCTATGACGGTTTGCAGAATAATCACAAAAATAGTTTTGACTATTTGTAGAATAATCACAAATATAGCTCTGCTTATTTGTAGGATATTCACAAACGTAATATTGTATTAATAATTTTATGATTTTAATCTCATTTATTATTAACAGTGATGTGATGATTCCATGGCGAAGTGGTTACGCCGTCGGCCTCGTGATCAGGTGGTGTGGGTTCGACTCGGGACTCCGCTGTCTTTATCACCAGTGCTTGATGCTGAGTCCCCTGCATCTCGTAGTCACCCCTAGCCGTCTTGTCCTTGACTTGCCACTGGTATCGTGCGGCTCGAGACGAGAGTGAGGATAAAAAGTAGAGCAGTTAATCCTTACTAAAAATAGCGCTAGCAAAATTTGCGTTGATGTGAGGACGGCGCGGGCTAGTGGTTAGGTGACACGGCTCACAACCAGAAGGTGATGGGTTCGATCCCCATCACAGCACCGGTCGTGACCCCAGGGAAGCAAACCCTTAGAAAATACAGGAGCAAGCAGACCTTTACATAAAATGCATGTGCAAAATAAAAACCCCAGTGCAACGCACATCGCCTTTGGGGATTTTAGAGTGAATAAGGAAAACGAAAAAAAAAAAGTTACAGTAATATGTATATAAGAGGTAAATGCGAATTGTTTTATTAAAAGCAGTACACCTTGGAGGAAGTCTGTTGAAAGACACGGTCAGGAAAGATACAATATGACGCCCGATGAATGACGAAATGCTGCGAAGGAGCGGTTTTGGTTTTGAACGTCTAGGTTAAGTAACGTTTGCTCATTTTGTGAAAAGGTCGTTTGGTACCGGGGAGCAGTAGCTATCCTCCAATTCCGTGCATGCTGTTGAAAGTTTACCTAGATCCTTCATGTGATTGTGCTATTCTTGGCTTAATCTGCGTGACCCTCAGTACTACGGGGACCACGTCAAACACCTGCTCGTTAGAATAACTGAAACAGTATGTCTTCAGGAAGAAGTGCATATAATTCCGGTGGGGTCTTGGTCAGTATGTTTTACCTGACCCTGACTAACATAGTCGGATCAATATGTTTTACCTGACCCTGACTAACATACTCTGATCAGTATGTTTTACCTGACCCTTATTTTGTTTCCGTGTCCAAACACCATGTCACACGGCATCCGTCCAGTATTCAGCGACTTGAACTGCCTTGTCGTTCGCCTCCATCATGTCGTTCATACCACATGTTTCAGGGATGTTGGGGCAGGACATCATATGATCTTGGTCCTGAACTGTGCCGCATTCACATGTGTTGACATCTGAGTATCCCCATTTAGTCAAGTTCACTCGGCCTCTTGACACACCAGTTCGAAGTCTGTTCATTGCCTTCTATACATAGTCTGATCTGTATGCTTTACCTGATCATACGTTAGTGCCTCCTCTCCGCGAAGGAAAGACGTAAGTAATGAACATCGAAGACGTGCTGATAATTGAAAATCGACGAAAGAGTGAACCGACGAAAGACTGAACCAACGAAAGTCGAGATATTGCTTAACGGCGATGCAGAATATTGAACTTGACCTCATGTCCACAGAGTGCTTTTTGTTTCAGACCACTTTTGTAAACCCTCTAGTTGTGCACTGTGCCCTTCTCAACCCCTTTCTCGTTGGCTTCATCCAGCTGTGTCGTAATCATTCTCACAGAGCCAGTCATGCTGCGATGAAAGTCAGCGCGGTAACTTGCAAGGAAACGTCTGCTTGATCGTTCTTGGTTTTAAATTACAAACACATTTCAAGTAAACAGTCCGGGAACAGTGCTTCAAACAGCGGATACGTCTTGATAGAATCACGGATGTAAACTCTGGACGATAGATAGAATGCGTTTCTCTTTTTTCCAATTTCCCAAATCTGGCAGACACTATGAACGTATTATTCCCCTTGTTCAAATATGGCGGCAATTAATTCCAGTTCCTCTTTGCAGTATTTTGTTCTTGAAATGCAAACAAATATTTTACCAAATGTAATTTCATACAGTTGCCCATATAAAATATGGCCCGAACTCACTATCCGGCTCACGACGAATTCGGAGTGAAATATTCATTTCATTACTAACATGGACTGAACCATTGATGATCACACAAGCACCAAATAAGGAAATTGAATCTTGCGAGGTCATTTCTAAAAAATAACAACAAAGGAACAACACAAACATATAAGTGCTTGGTATAGATCAAAATTCCATAGTAAACATAATTACTTTTAGGATACTCAAATATTTGGCCGCATGAAGAGCCGCAACAACACAAACACAAACAACACAAACAAATAAGTGATTGGTATAGATCAAAATTCCATAGTTAACCGAATTACTTCTAGGATACTCGAATATTTGGCCACATGAAGCGCCGCAATGAGTGGTGTGCCGTGGTCTATGTGTATGGCAAGGACAAGAATAGCACCACTGCCACACAGAGAGCATTTCAACAGAGGCGATAACTCTGTGGCATGGCATAACCCCGGCCATGGTTAGGTGGTTTGTTAAGAGCAGTATATATGGCGTCTAACAGGCTGCGACTCTTCCATTCTCCAGTGTTTCAGTATATTAAGATAGACTAGCACAACCATCCTCCATAAATAATAAGCTGCTCAAGCCTAGCCTGCTATGCAGGAAATCCTCTTCCTGACTGCATCCAGCTCACATCAAAGATGGGACCTGCACAGGGGCGTATGGCCCTGTAGAAGTACAGGTCAACTAAGACTAAGACATCAAACCCCGCAATAGTCTAGAGAGAAAACCACTACTAGCAGGTATGGTACCTGAAAAACGTGACAGATGCAGACAGAGAAGAAGATGATAACGAGACATTAAATATGGTCTGAGGAAGACAGTGATTGAGTCCGCAGAACTTGGTAACGATGCAGTTTTTCATGACGACTAGGATGGAATTCTGCAAAGGACATGCTAGATGATGATGATGATGACGATGATTAATAACGCTAAATCATGCAAGTAGCTGGTTCAGCATTTTCAACAATGCTTACATCCATGAACATTCATCATAAATTTGCACATACACAAAAAAAGGTTTTGTCTAACAAATAGCATTTCTAGGCAAAACAACGCACAAATAGCACATCTTACAACATAGATTTACACTACTAGTGTCAAGAAATGGATTGTCCATCTGACGTATTCATGTGAACATCCCGCGAAGTGAGTCATGCGCTTGATTTAAAATTTGATTTGGTCTGTAAACCCAATCGCGATCATCAATATTCATCTCTCAATCAACGCACGGAAGTCATCGACGGCCGCACTCAATCTTTCATATCCTGGATATCTACTTCGATTTCCTCCTGTCTATCTTGGAATATTTGCATTGTTGCAACGGGAAAGGTCTTCAAATGCGTAATCCCAGCTTTGTTTAAGTACCCTTATAAAAAATTTTTTTTAATATTTCTTATTACGATGAAAAAAAAAGATAATCGGTTTGAAAAGAAAAGGAGAGACCTCAAAGAGATAAGATGATGGATAAATTATAATCGTGTAAGAAAAAGTTGTACATGGAGAATTGAACAAGTGAAAGAGGACAAGGAGGCTGCACAGGGAATGAGATGACAGTAGCCAGCTTGCGTCAGGTTCAGCGAATCAGAGATGGCATAGGCACTTCCATCTATAAAACGGCGGCCCTGCAAACAGGCTGCACAAGTATAGTCTGGCTGAGAGAATAGGGATCACATTGGAAAGGCAAACCCGGTTTTCAAAACAGGCTAGCTGAAACTGGATGTGTCGAGCCAATCGGTACAAACATTGTAGTCTGGATGTGAATTATGACACAGCGTTCTTTTGAGAACGGATGCTATTCTGCTAGATTCCTTCATTTCTCAGTAACACGTCTAGTGACATTGTCCGTCTTGTGACGTTGTAACCACTATCTGTTAGATTCCTTCATTTCTCAGTAACACGTCTAGTGACATTGTCCGTCTTGTGACGTTGTAACCACTATCTGTTAGATTCCTTCATTTCTCAGTAACACGTCTAGTGACATTGTCCGTCTTGTGACGTTGTAACCACTATCTGTTAGATTCCTTCATTTCTCAGTAACACGTCTAGTGACCTTGACCGCTTCATGACTTTGTGCCCACATTCTATTGAATTCCTTTATTTCTCCCTCTCTTCCAGTGAACTTGACCACTTTAAATTTAAAAAAACATTAGAATAAACAAGTGACTTCATAACGACTTTATAAATAAAGGATCCATTTAGACGTCCACCTATACAATGGACAAATGGTCTATAAAATGGACAAATGAATAACGTAAACTATTGGTCTATCATTATACTCCAAGCCAAATAAGCTCAGACATTTGGCATTTTGATATCAACATTCGTTCTGCGACAAAGATGATAGTGGGATTCCAGAATTACAGTTAGGAGGAACGACTCAGAAAAACCGGCCTACAGTGTCTCGAAGAGAGAAGAATTCGTGGTGACAATACAGGTTTATAAGATGATCAGAGGAATCGATAAATTAGACTATAACAAGTTTTTTTAAAATACAGCCACCTACAATAACACAAGGGCATAGCTACAAGCTGACTAAAGAGAGGTCCAGGTTAGATATTAGGAAATATTTTTTCAGTCAGAGAGTGGTGTCTGCTTGGAATGCATTGCCAGGGGAGGTAGTGGAGGCAGGGACAGTTAATGCATTTAAGAATAAACTGGATGCGCATAGCTTTTAGAGCAAGGTGATGTAAATGTAACTGGTTGTATACAGACTCCGCAGGGTCTTCTAAACCAGTATAAAGACGTTAAGTTAAGTTAAGTTATTGAGTATTACAGGTAACAGACTATATACATATTTTATGTGTTTTTGTTGTTATTTCCTTAATTCCTGCTAAATTTCTGGTGAACTCATGCATTGCTTCTAGGTACAAGTTATAAATGCTCTTCGTTCTGCGTTTCGTAAAATCCTGTCAGTGCAAGCAACAGGCGCGTTCCGCTCGTTAGAGGAAATATATCAGATGACTACAAACAGGATTCAGCGGACTGAAACGGCAATTATTCAACAAATCAAAAATGGAAAGTATTCACTCACGTATTTGCTCGTTAACAACACGCACACAACACACGCACGCACGCACAATACACGCACACAGCACGCAAAACACAACCCACGCAGAACACAACGCACACACAACACGCAAAACACACACACCCTACAACACGCGCACACAAAACAACCCAAGTAGAACACATAACGCATGTGCAACACACACATATGACTCACGCACACATACCCACAACGCACGCATAATTCACGCACACCACACAGTGCACACAGAACGCACGTACAACGCTCAAAGCGCCGACAACACACAACACACGGACAATACAGAAAACACCCACAACACACACATCACACAGCCCATGCACACACACAAAACGTACGCAAACAACACATGCACAAAACAGACAAACACGCACACAAAACACACACATTCACACTTTCCTGTGGCAAAAACATTTCACCAAACCTGTCGGCTTCCATCACCCTGTTCTTCGACTCTTCCCTCATTGTTTTACTATTCACAACCGGGAAGTTTAGCTCTCTTGAAAACGTTTGCCGTGATGGGAAATTTTGAGGGCTCTCTAACAGCTTTACGTGAAGGTTTGTCCCAGAACGCAACTGCCTCAACATACAGCTGTCTTGTAGAATATGTTCGACTGTCTCTGATGCTTGTCTGCACGTGTAGATGAGTGATGGGGCCAGCTCTTATCTGTGTAAGTGGCTATTGAATCTGTTATGTCCTGCTCTTATTCGGTACAGGGTCACCTGCTTCGCCCTACTTCATGAACAAGAAAGAGTGACAGCATGACACTCTCCAGTCTAACGGAATGATACAATTTTGACGATAAAAGAAACTTGAGACAGATTGCCAAGTTTATGAGAAAGATCGATGATGTTATTTCAGAGGAAATGGCGAAAAGTAAGAAGACGGCCTTTGCGTCCTCTAACATAATAACAGCACCACTTCCAAATAGTCATTGGACCAAAACCACTTTCAGTTTTCACTTCAATTCTTTCCATCACTTCCTTAACCTTCTGTCATGTTCGCACTGCGGCCTCTATTTTTTTCTAAAACACAAAATGCTCAGGTAAAAATACGACTTAGCTTACTCATTTGGTGAATCCAAGCTCTTTCTCTCTAAATAGTGTCGTGTTACTAAATTAAAATTCTGCGAAAACTGCTCTCAGATTTCTGGCAAAAACAAACTGATTGCTTCCATACAGACACTCAAGCTAGCGGGGGACCAAGATTTGAATAGAACATGCTACTTGAATCTACTCTATGATTGTTTGCCAGTAGCCATGCAAGCTAATACTGTCTAATAATAGATCAAGTGTTTGTCCCTGATCTAGAACCATTTATAAACGTAGTCTTCGCTACATAATATGGCCCAAAAAAATATTGTGTTATATTCTATCAAAATGTTTATGACAACCACAAGAATACACATAGAGAAGACCTGGAACAGTTTAACATCATTGTTGAGGTGGAGGGAGTTCGCTGCTAGTCGTACAAGCACTATCATACGTGATGGTCACCCATCGGTATCTCAGTCATTGGTCAAGGCTTTCAGATCAAGGCAGGAAGCAGTGAACAGCAGAATTGATAACGGGTAGAAGTGGTTGAAAATGCTGGAGGATGACAAGAATGGATAGCCAGAGATTGAAAACAGTTCGTCATACACAGTTTCACAGAATAATTCGTCTTTTGGCCAAACATAATATCAATTGACAGACTCTTACATGGCATCAAGCAAGAAGATATTCATATCCTTACACGCGAGAGAAGATGGAAATAGCTGACGGTGTCATTTGTATGGCATGTCTGCAAAACCCAGACGTTTGTGGACACCGCAGTGTTAAACACGAAGGTAGACTAACAACTAGTTGGAGACGCTCGATGAAAGATACGCTGGGCTGCGCAACTGTAACGTTGGGCACTACACGAAGTGTTGCCCAAGACAGAAAGACAAGTCCTTACAGAAGCCTCGTGAGCCATATCAAAGTGGCCGATATGGCAACCCCGTTATGTAACAACTAAACTCTGCAGGGACGACCACTCCAGGCGCATATAACATTATGCTCAAGGGAAACAATCGTCTTATCACAATTGAATAGAACTGTTTGAGAATCCCTATAGGTTCGTACTATTTCTTGGACGCAGGAAGGGCTGTTTCAGCAGTACACTTTGTCTCCATTTGACAACAAAATTTACATTTTCTGAAAGTTTATGAACCTTCGTATTGAAACAAGAAAACCTGCCAAGACGCGAAGAGGCATAACTCTCTTTCCTTAAACCAATAAAAGTTATTCTTAGTAGAGAGCCCATGTGTTTTTCAAGTTTCGAAATATGGTTGTCAGACATAAACATTAAACCCATGAATTGCAAAATGAATTCAGAGCTTTTAAAATGAAATGTTTACAGGCGGATGTTCAAAATATCATGACCAAAAAAAAATTGCACCAGTAAAACGACAAAAGTGAAAGTCCGGTGTTTTTCCTGTGGCAGGATATGGCTGTGAATCATGCACGATTACCAAAACTTCTAGACAAAGAATCGAATCCTTCGAGTCAAAATGTTACAGAAAGATCCTGAGAATACCCTGGACAGAGAAAAAGACAAATATAGACATTCGACAACAGTTGAGCATAGAGGAGAACTAGTTTATCAATTCCATATTGGCCAGAAAATGTAAATATTTTAGTCACATCAAGAGAATAGTGATAGAAGATATGGTGTCTGGCAAAAGAGGCAGGGGTAGACCAAGAAGAAGATGGTACCAAGATATCTAGGAATGCCTGAGAATGACTGGCGGAGGCTGGAGTTTTGGAAAGGGAAAGAGTTTCTTTCAGACATACTGTGATTACAGCGACGTTCTATAAATGACATGCTACATGATGATGATGAACAAAGACACTCAGAGACATTTTGAATTTGCTGCATAATACAGATATTTGGCTAATAGACGAAATAAAATATAAATTTTGAAATATGGGATGAGACATAACGGTCTGGAGAGAGCGATAACGGTAAACATGGATCTGAAAAGGTGGAAACGATGTTTATTTGGTGTAATCATTATGATAGTAGAGGACGGCGTGGGCTAGTAATTAAATGACACGGCCCACAACTGGAAGGTACTGGGTTCGATCCCCATCACAGCACCGGCCGTTACCCAGAGAAAGCAAACGCTTAGAAAATGTAGGAGAAAGCAGACCCTTATATAAAATGCATGCTGAAGTCGGATGCACTGGGCCGACAGGCGCAAAATAAAAACCGTAGTGCAACGCACACCACATTTTGAGAATAGAGAAATAAAGCCAACGCAAAAAAAAAGGATGATAGTTCTTTCCTTTTTCTTTAGCGTTCATCCTGAAAAAAGACGTTGGGACGTCGTTTTGTAGTTTACAGCGAGGCTGCGGTACCTGCGACTTTCAGTCTGTCACATCCGATTTAATATGGCTTTTGTAAGTACCAGGTTTAACTTCCCACTGCCATCTCTATTTTCTTTACCAGACTACACTAGTGTAGCTTGTTTCCAGAACCGCCACTTGAAGACGGAATAGGGTCTTGGTCAGTTCTGGTTCGCTGACACTAGTGCAAACTGTCGGCTATGATTGGCTGATGTCAGCTCAGTTACTGTGATGCATCTTCGGCCCCATAGTCTGATATGATTATGAATGCAAGAGACATTTACTTGGTAACTTGATCTTTAAACAGGCAAGTTATGCTTGCTACTAGGTAGCCGAAGGTTATCTGTACTCATCATCATCTAGAGTGGCATTAGCAAAAACGTAGCTCCCATCACATTCTGCCTGAAAGAAACTCCATCTATTCCCAAATCCTGCTTCAGTTTCCCACAGATGCATGCCTTGCCATATTGGTACCATCGCCTTCTTGGTCTGCCTATATATTATATATCATGCCTTCCATAGCTTACTCTCAAGCCCGTTCTGTCTTTTGATGTGACCAAAGTATTTCAATTTTCTGGTCATGATTGAATTCATGAACTAAATCTCTTCTATGCCAAATTCTTGTCTAATGTCTGTATTCGTCTTTTTTCGTCGTACTATGGTATTCTAATGACATTTTCCATAATATTTTCACTTGAAGGACTCAATTTTCTTAAGATTTCTGTAACTATCCATGTTTCACAGCCATATGTTTCCACATGAAATACACAGTTTCTCAACATTTTCACTTTTGTTGGTTTGCAGATATTCTGCTTGCAATGTGTTTTTTCTTTGTAATCGTGCAATGCCTACTTCCTGCGTCAAGTCCTGCCGAAGGTCGATTGTGTATTGGATGGAAATTTAAATACATTTTAGATTTTCCCAGACAGGGCCTAACACCTACTTTTATCGTTTTTCACCACACATCGTTTTGATTCCCGGCTCCTCGTCTTGATCCACCGATATTCATCTTGATCCACTGCTATTGATCTTGATCCACCGCTATTGATCTTGATCCCCCGCTATTATTCTTGATCCCCCGCTATTATTCTTGATCCACCGCTATTGATCTTGATCCACCGCTATTGATCTTGATCCACCGCTATTGATCTTGATCCACCGCTATTGATCTTGATCGAAGGCTACTGATCTTGATCGACCGCTATTGATCTTGATCCACCGCTATTGATCTTGATCCACCGCTATTGATCTTGATCCACCGCTATTGATCTTGATCCACCGCTATTGATCTTTATCCACCGCTATTGATCTTGATCCACCGCTATTGATCTTGATCCACCGCTATTGATCTTGATCCACCGCTATTGATCTTGATCCATCGCTATTGATCTTGATCCACCGCTCCTCGCCTTGATCCAGCTCTCCTCGCCTTGATCCACCGCTCCTCGCCTTGATCCACCGCTCCTCGCCTGTTCCCTCGCTCCTCGTCTTCATCCCCTACATCTCCGTAACAGCATTTCGAGGAGAAATGTATCAATTACTCTGTATAAAGAACGATGTATCTACACTTTGCAGTGATATATCCTGAGCACACATGTCAAACCAAAGCAGATAATCTGACGAAAGAATAGTTGACAAATTACATCATCATCAATCACACACACATTGTGTCAGCTTCCTGTGGGGCATAGCTGTTCAACAAATACACGTCATGTTAACAAATATTGACCTTCACTGTCTATTAAAGTTATGGATGTTCGAAGTCTCTGCATGATGTAGAAACAATCTCTATCTGGCACGTTACTATGTTAATACTTCTTTGTTCTGCTTTGAAGGAGTGGTAGAACGTCAGGCTATTCATTGTTTTCATTTTATTTACTGAAATGTTACTATTTGTTACCTGAGTTGGGAATTATTTTTTGTGAGTTTGTGAAAAAATCTTTTTGCATGAGCTTTGAAAGCCTTAGTTTGGAGAAACTTGATGTAGAAAGATTACTCCTATCTTTTAAAAAGCGAGAGATGTCTGTTATTTATCAGAGAAATTCTTGAAGGACACAACTTTCCGTGAACTGGATATCATGTCGTTATCCGTCATTTCGTTATCCGTCATTTCGTTATCTGTCATTTCGTTTTCCGCCATTTCGTTTTCCGCCATTTCGTTTTCCACCATTTCGTTTTCCGCCATTTCGTTATCCGCCATTTCGTTATCCGCCATTTCGTTTTCCTCGATTTCGTTATCCGTCATTTTGTTATCCGTCATTTCGTTATCCGTCATTTCGTTATCCGCCTTTCCGTTTTCCGTCATTTCGTTATCAATCATTTCGTTATCCGTCATTTCGTTATCCGTCATTTTGTTATGTATCATTTCGTTATCTGTAATTATGTCATCCATCATTCTATTATCCGCCTTTTCGTTATCGGTCATTGTGTCGTCCCTTGCTTCGTTATCCGTATTTTTAATGAACCAAACTAGCGACTAGGACTTTCTTCACATGCATTGACAAAGCTTTCCTGCTACGAAAGGAGAGATGATGCTATTACCAGAACGTTCTGGAGAGACATTACCGCCGCCTCCTGTCAGCACGGCACTTAATACTGATGAGATAGTTAGAAACATGCGCCTTGTCGTTTCTTCCAGAATTACCCTGCAATCTTCTGCTCGTCTTTCTGATAACCTGTTCTAAGTTCACCAAGTGTCAGCTTTGTACTTTCAAATGAACGCATACCATCGCATGCTGACGATCAGTGAAGTAAGCGTCTCCGCGTCTCCAGGGAAACCTAAAATATTTGTAAACGTTTTGGTTAATTCTGGGTTTAATTTATTTAGTGCGTTCTTTCGTTTTCTTGCGTTTCGGAATATCAACGTGAACTGGCTTGTTTGCAGAATTCAAGGTCGCAAACAGAACTATCAAGATATAGTCAGACTTTAGAATGTTCATATTGATAGTTAATACGACTAATGTGGAATATAGTGGATGAGTCCACAGCACGGTATAACCTTAGTCTATACCTCAGACAAAGCTCATGACCAATAACGTAGCAGGGGTTAATTCTGTAATAGAGGCAAATTGGTAGGAACTTGAGGTGGTAAAACGTTTCAAATATCTGGCATCATTGATCAGTGAAGAGGGATCGAAGCCAGAGGTAATTACAAGAATAGCACAAATAACAGCGACGCTGACTAGGCTGAAACCTATATGGCAAGACAAGCGACTCGCCCTCGGCATAAAAGTTAAACTAATTCGCTCTTTGGTGCTATCAATATTTCTGTATGCCTGCGAGACCTGGACCATTACAGCAGATATCCAGGGCAGGATACATGCAATGGAAATAATGTGCTATAGAAAACTCCTAAATGTTACATATAAAGATCGTGTCACGAACGAAGAAATCCGCCAGAGAGTTGAAGACGCTATTGGTCCTTTTGAAGATCTGTTCACAGCTATCAAAAGACGAAAGATGACCTGGTGCGGGCACGTCGCGAGGTCCAACGTAATTACCAACTCGATACTCTTTGGTTCCGTACCGGGATAGAGAGGGCGAGGACGTCCAAGGAAGAGATGGGTGGACAACATCACTGAGTGGTCAGGCCTTCGTCCCGGTGAGATACGTCAGGCGGCGACAGACAGAGAGGGATGGCGTGGGATTTTGGGAGTGCCTTCATGTGTGCCCCAACGACCTGATGGGTTACGGGATGAACTGAACTGAACTGATACATCAGATAGAAGTAATCATCCGTTTTATGGTGAAGGTATTGGCTTGATTCCCCTGTCATGGGCACCACGTCAGACATCATGTTCTCAATGTTCAACCCCGTCGATTGCCTTGTCGTTCCCACTAATGTCATCCATATTGCATCTTTCCAGAAGGCTTTGGCAGATCATCAGGTGGTGTAGGTCTTGTGTTGCCTAACAGTCGCATGTCTCGTCATCGCTGTATCCCCATCTCTAGAAGTCCTTTCTGCATCGTGATTAACCAGTTCAGAGTCTATTTAGGGACTTCCACGTTTAGTAAGGCAAGTGTTGTCCAGGAGAAGGTTTCTCTGGCAGTTTGGTCCAGGGGACCTGCGTCAATTCATTCCAGTTTGCGATGCGGCGTTTTCCATGACTATTCTGCAGGAGCAATTTTGACGGTAAGGGACTTTGTCTAGATTTCAATCTTCTGCACTGCTCCTGGTGTCCAAAATAAGATTCCTTGTGGTGTGTGTCTGTTTCTCTCTTTCAATTTCTGATACGATACTTTTTCGTGTCTCAGGTGGTGCTACTTTGATTTGGGGTACATTTCAGTTTGAATAAATTTTAGACATCATATAACTACCCGATGTGCAGATTTGACATGTGCAGAATTGAGATGTGCAGAGTTTACATGTGCAGAGTTGATATGTGCACAGTTAAAATGTGCACAGTTAAAATGTGCAGAGTTAAAATGTGCAGAGTTGACATCTGCGGAGTTGACATGTGCACATTTAAAATGTGCAGAATTGACATGTGCACAGTTGACATGTGCAGAGTGTTGTTTTTTTCTTAACTGGCCCGTGTACCCAACTACGGAGAAACACAGACCGACTACTGGATGTGCTCCCCATGTTGTGCCAGTCAATTTTTTGATGCTATAAATTCTGGCGTATCACGTTTTCACTCCATGCATAATATCGCGCATCACAGTGTGAGGATAATCTGTATGATGGACTGATTTTCACGAGCGCCTAGTGTACGACAGACTCGAGACTGAGGAGAGCCTTACTCCAGGCAATTGTTTAGTCTAGCTTATCGATGGTAGAATACTTTCCAATTCACGTCCTGTCATTTAAAAAGGACAAAAGCGTACTTATTGTGGAGTATTATTATGCGATGTATATGAAGTCTAACACACGGATCCAAAAGTGAGGTACATGAGAACCGGTCCAAATTCTTGAAGGACACAGAGGAACAACCCGTTTGAGAACCCCTTATCTAATGCGTCATCGCGAGCGGCAGTCTACTGTGGGAACAGCATTTCAGAAACTGGGATCGCTCGAGCACAGCGTGACAACATATACAATTGGTGAGAAGTAGCGGAGGAAGACACGATATGAGAACTCCGAAGCTTGAACATAAAAGAAGAAAAAAAGCTACGAGCAGATTGTATATCATAACTACGGACAGCAAGATGTGTATCCGCTTGGGGAATGAAGAAGAAAGAATATAGCTGGAACAGGAAATGCATTGCGGAATTCCTTGGCCACTTCTGTTGTACAAAAATATATGATGACTATCCGAAAGACATGCGCACTCAGTACGAGAGAATAAGTACTGATGAGGGTATAGCTGCAGTTTGTAGTTTCTGAAAGTATTAGGCTGCAGCAACATCCAGCTAGCTTTGTGATAGTTGTAGGTAACATACGCTTTTGTGTCGCATGCACGTGCGCAGTCAAATTACAAAATGGCGTTTGTGCTTGCATTGTGTACAGTCAAAGAACAGTGCGATGTTATGCGGTGTATTTTTGAAAAAAATATTGTTGGACAAAAGGATTTTAAGCAAAGAATATTAATACGAAATTGTATCTCGTTTTAGGTAAGAAACGTCTGTAAGCGGTGCATAACTGGGTCGATACATTCTCTCAAGATCGCTCAACAATTGGTGATTTAGCCCGACCTCTGGTCGCGCTGTTCGCATTGCAAAGAAAGAAGGAGTTGTGAGATGATTTGAGCTGACAGGAGAGTACGGATAGACAGTGTAGAAACTGCAAACAAAGGATGTTCGCATGGTTTAGCCTACAGCGTTATGCATGATCGATTTAATTTCCGGAAAGTGTGCTCACGGTGACTACGCTGAAAAGACGAAATGTTCCTGTCCTTGCACTGATACACCGACCTGCACTGATACATCAACTTGCACTGATACACCGACCTGCACTGATACACCGACCTGCACTGATACATCAACTTGCACTGATACATCAACTTGCACTGATACACCGACTTTCACTGATACACCGACTTTCACTGATACACCGACTTGCACTGATACACCGACCTGCACTGATACACCGACCTGCACTGATACACCGACCTGCACTGATACATCAACTTGCACTGATACACCGACCTGCACTGATACATCAACTTGCACTGATACATCAACTTGCACTGATACACCGACTTTCACTGATACACCGACTTTCACTGTTACACCGACTTGCACTGATACACCAACTTGCACTGATACACCGACCTGCACTGATACACCGACCTGCACTGATACACCGACCTGCACTGATACACCGACCTGCACTGATACACCGACCTGCACTGATACACCGACCTGCACTGATACACCGACCTGCACTGATACATCAAGTTGCACTGATACACCGACCTGCACTGATACATCAACTTGCACTGATACATCAACCTGCACTGATACACCGACCTGCACTGATACACCGACCTGCACTGATACATCAAGTTGCACTGATACACCGACCTGCACTGATACATCAACTTGCACTGATACATCAACTTGCACTGATACACCGACTTTCACTGATACACCGACTTTCACTGATACACCGACTTGCACTGATACACCGACCTGCACTGATACACCGACCTGCACTGATACACCGACCTGCACTGATACACCGACCTGCACTGATACACCGACCTGCACTGATACACCGACCTGCACTGATACACCGACTTGCACTGAAACACCGACCTGCACTGATACACCGACTTTCACTGATACACCGACTTGCACTGATACACCAACTTGCACTGATACACCGACCTGCACTGATACACCAACTTGCACTGATACACCGACTTGCACTGAAACACCGACTTTGACTGATACACCGACTTGCACTGATACACCGACCTGCACTGATACACCGACCTGCACTGATACACCGACCTGCACTGATACACCGACCTGCACTGATACACCGACCTGCACTGATACACCGACCTGCACTGATACACCGAGCTGCACTGATACACCGACCTGCACTGATACACCGACCTGCACTGATACACCGACTTTCACTGAAACACCGACTTGCACTGATACACCGACTTTCACTGATACACCGACTTGCACTGATACACCGACTTTCACTGATACACCGACTTGCACTGATACACCGACTTGCACTGATACACCGACTTTCACTGATACACCGACTTGCACTGATACACCGACTTGCACTGATACACCGACTTGCACTGATACACCGACTTGCACTGATACACCGACTTTCACTGAAACACCAACTTGCACTGATACACCGACCTGCAGTGATTCACCGACTTGCACTGATACACCGACCTGCACTGATACACCGAGTTGCACTGATACACCGACTTGCACTGATACACCGACCTGCACTGATACACCGACTTGCACTGATACACCGACTTGCACTGATACACCGACTTTCACTGATACACCGACTTGCACTGATACACCGACTTGCACTGATACACCGACTTGCACTGATACACCGACTTTCACTGATACACCGACTTGCACTGATACACCGACTTTCACTGATACACCGACTTGCACTGATACACCGACTTTCACTGATAAACCGACCTGCACTGATACACCGACTTGCACTGATACACCGACTTTCACTGATACACCAACTTGCACTGATACACCGACCTGCAGTGATTCACCGACTTGCACTGATACACCGACCTGCACTGATACACCGACTTTCACTGATACACCGACTTGCACTGATATACCGACCTGCACTGATACACCGACCTGCACTGATATACCGACTTGCACTGATAGACCGACTTGCACTGATTCGCCATCTAGCTCTGATACGCTGACTTGCACTGACACACCGAATTGCACTGATACACCGACTTGCATATATTTATTCCAAACCAATATGGATATCCAAACTTGTACCGGCTGTTGAAATTGTTGTAAAGGCCGTGGTGTGGTAACGATTGGGTTATATAATCTTGTGTTCTAGAGGGATTCGTAATCTTCATTATGTAGCATGTTCTTTGCAGAACGTCCCTCTTATGACAGCATGTGTGTAGGAAACTCTTGTCTTCCTTGACTCTTCTGCAAATCCACTGGTCTAGTTTCGTGCTTCTCTGACGATCGTCATCGATTCGCCCTTGAGAACAGACTTATCTCGAGTATGGGCTGTCTCCAACCACATGGTATTAATATCGTCCATACTTTTTCTTAAACCCTCACACTGGTTCCCATCTATTTGTCTTCCTTCCCCTACCCCCCCCCCCCCCGCCTCCCCCATTCTTCCATCAGTTCTCTTCCCCCCTCTCTTATATCAATGTCACGCCCTCCCGGCTTATATTGCCTTCTCATTGTTCTCCTATCTGGACCACTATTTGGCCACGCTTGGCTTATCAGGCATATTCCGCCACTTTTTGTTTGACCGCTCCTATTTCAGTTTCTATCGAGTACTTGGCACAACCGGTCGCTTAGACAGAAAGCGTCTCCTACCTGAAACAGATGAGTTGACCCTTTTTTTTTTATATGTTGATTTGATAGTTCAGTGTTGTTGTCCCTGATGAAGGCCTATTGGTCGTAACGTAGGTTTTGTTTGTGTTTTCGTCTCGGTGCGGTATCTGACCATACCCATTTTTAAATTTTGATCAAGATCAACCTTAATCAACTTTTACTAGTTTTTTTTTTCATGTTTTTCTCCCATAGGTCAAATCCAGCGTCTCCTTGATGTCCTGAGTCCATCGTCTTTTCGGTTGACCACTGCATCGTTTCCAAGTGACCATGCCCTCCATAACCATTCTTTCTATTGCGTTGGGACGTTTGACGTGCCCAAAACAACCTTAGTTTTTGGGGCAAAACATCATTGATGTCCCCAATTCTTCTCTACATTCAGGTCTTGCCGGATGAATTTCTTTCTATCTTTCTTTGTCCACGCGATTTTCAGGACTCTTCTGTAGGACTGTATCACAAAAGCACCGATCTTTGATCGTAATTCTTTTGTAATCGTCCATGTTTCACAACAATATGTTGTCACAGAGGAAGAATGCATGTTCTTAGGATTAGACCACATTATTAGTTGTCGGTTTTTACGACTTGCTTTCAGTGAGGCAGTATTCCTGTTGTCTTCTCTATCACACACAGACCCCCTCTGAAAACCACTCGGATACTTGAACGGGACGGAAATGACACCGGATTTTATTGGAGTCCTCCGGTGGGTGGATTCTCCTACTTGTCTCGTGTCTGGAAGTAACTCAGTGGGCGTGATTGGCACGGCTCTAATTTTGCAAATGTCAAACGCAGAGCATGGCCGATAGCAGGTGTAAAGCCTGGCTTCTGTCACTCGTGAGGGACACTAACAGCCTACAGATGCAAACACTCAGTGTAGGAGGGTGAATGGAAGGAGTATCCTTTGTGAAATGGTGATCCCAGCTTGATCCTGAGCTGGGCTCAATGGGAGGGAACAGTCCTATCGATTTCCATGACGCATTTTGGTTGAGAGATTAATGTTGCTTTAAAAATTATTCGATGGATGAAAGCCCCCCCCCCCCCCCCCCCCCCCCACCTCCCTCTTTTTCTCAAATTGTAATTATTTCAGAATAGTTCTGTTCCTATGCATGGAAGAGGATTGTTTTTTTAATGCAAATTATGTTTCACCATTGTCGGGTCTGGCTTTTGGTAGCTGGCATGTATCTTCAAAGAAGTAATACAGATTGAATCAGT
Organism: Ariolimax columbianus; assembly: GCA_036924085.1. Lineage (NCBI taxonomy): Eukaryota > Metazoa > Mollusca > Gastropoda > Stylommatophora > Arionidae > Ariolimax > Ariolimax columbianus. The sequence goes on along the minus strand of JAVGWX010000016.1, from coordinate 66,026,123 downwards.
TTAAACCACCGCGCTGGGGATGATCTGATATCTTAGACCAGTCAGGCCCAACATACTGACCAGGACGTCACTTCAGGGTCAGGCACAATACACTGACCAAGACCACACTCTCTCTTGTGTGTAGCTTTCCCTATAAACAGGTTGTTTTCAAGGCAGTCTGGCTGACGAGATGGGGATCGATGTGATCCCCGTAGTAGTGACACTCACGCAAATGAAGCGATGCATTGAACAACCGCCTGGAGGACCGCAGACCACCTTCATCAGCATGCTGGGAATGTGAGGAAAGGTAATATAACCCGCCACTTAACGTCCTTTTCAGGTCGCACAAAAGCGAAAACTTACTCACTGTGGGCATTAAACAACAACAATCCGTAGCGCCTGAAGATAACCAACAAATCTGATTGTGTCCGAAGTATATTTGCGCTGAAAGAAAGTCACATCCTGCAGGTGAACAGTAATCCATGAACACTACTGCTAATGATATCGCATACAGGAAGATTCGGTTACTGCACCAAACGAGGTGGGCTTATTTATCCTGTTCCTAGTCTTGGGACAATGAGAGTATCCTAGGATGTCTCGAGTAACTAGCATCTGCGGGCAACGACTCCACTGCCATGTGGAAGCCTCGGGAGAGGTAAGGCTACGGTAGTAAACCCAGACACAAAATCCGTAGTGGTAGCACCTAAGGCGGATGGTTTCAAAATTGCGAACTCGTTCTGGGTTCATATATCGTGTCTGAGGAAGGTTCCCTAAGTTTCATTTCATGTGGTCTTGTGAGGTGGTTGGCTGGTTGATTGATTGATAATGCCCAAAATGGGTTGGTAACCCCAATGGGCGCCCTGAAAAGGACGGAACATGTGGCAGAATGTAGTAGCTGTCCTGACATCCCGAGCGTGCTGATGAAGTGGAACGGGGTCCCACAGGCGGTTGTGTAATGCTTGGCTTCATCTGCGTGTCACTCACTACTACGGAGATCACATCAAACCTCACCTTGTTAGCCAGACTGTTGTCATCGACAGCAGCCCGTTTCCATGACGACCAACGAGGAGGTCAGGTGAGGGTCTTGGCCAGTATATTTATCCTGACCCTGGCTAACATTCTCTAATAAGTGTGTTTTGTCTGACCAGACGTTAGCCTCATCGTCCTGTTCTTGTAAGGTAAATAAACATATATATCTTCTTCCTCTGCTGCTTCCTCTTGTACTTCTTCGTCTTGTTTGATTTCTTCTTCTTTTTTCTTCCTCATTTTCTTCTTCTTCTTCTTCTTTTTTCGTCTTTTTCTCCTCTTTTTTCTTCTTCTTTTTCTTGTAGTCCTTTTTCTTCTTCTGCTTCTTCTTCTTTTCCATCTTCCTCTTCTTCGTCTGCTGATGCTTCTATCCACATGATTTGGTAGACCGCGTGGGGAGGTGTAGTTTTCTTTCCCGAGTCGTCAGATGTGCCGCCCATATTATTTCGTATTTCTTCAGTACCTCACTTCCACCGTCTATCCATACTCTTCTTGTCTCCCTCTTGCTCTTTAACTCTCTTGTCTGGTGTTGTAGACCAGCACAGCTAGTAGATTTGATTGCACTCTTCTCAGATGACCGATCCATTCTATTTTCTGCCGTTCCATGTAATCCATGCACCATGTTGCACCCACCCCCTGTCATAGTACATCGTTTCCTACTCTGTCTACCCTTGTGACCCCGACAGCCTCTCTCAACCACCTCATCCCACATACCATGTGTTTTCTTTCTTGTGTATTGGCAAGAGTCCATGTCTGACACTGGTAGCAGAGAGTTGGTATAAAAATACTATTTATCAGCTGTCACTTTTTCTCCAAAGGATCAAAATGTGAGGTGTTACGCAGAATAGCACAGACAATAGCGGCGCGTGCACGGCTTAACAAAATCTGGCAAGATAAACGGTTAGCACTATGCACGAAAATCAGATTAATGCGTACACTGGTCCTGTCAATATTTCTCTATGCGTGTGAGACATGGACAGTTACAGCTGACCTTCAGCGAAGGATACAGGCCTTGGAGATGAGATGTTTCCGAAGACTTTTAAACGTCAGTTACAAAGATCGAGTTACAAATGAGGAAATACGGGATATAATTACAACAGCAATAGGGCCTCTTGAAGACGTCTTGGCAACTGTCAAAAGAAGAAAACGCAGTTGATACGGTCACATATAGAGATCAAATGGTCTTGCAAATACGATTCTCCACGGAAAGGTGCAAGGCAGACGACGAAGAGGCCGTCCCAAAAAGAGGTGGGAGGACAACATAAAAGAATGGACCAATCTCCGACCAGAAGAGGCACAGGTAGCGGCCGCTGACAAAGAAGGCTTGCGTGGGGTTGTGAGGATGTCTTCATGTGTGCTCTAACGACCTCACCGGTTACAGGATGACCTGATCTGACTTTGTCTCCCTGGTAGGTCTGTGTTGTTATACATTGTTGACCTCAAACATTGACGTACTTTCGATTTATTCTTTCCTGTCTAGTCTATCAAGTCTTTTACCTTCCGGTAGAGCAAGAGTATTCAACAAACACACACTAAAACCATCGTGTCCTGTGCCATCCACTTCTCCTCATTGCTTCCTTTAAATTTTTTGCGATTTTTCATCTAATAACAATAGTTGCCCATCGCAAGCGAAGATGGCGATAGCGTCAGACTTGTGATGTTGTTATTTGTTGTTGTATGTTGTTGTTTAATGGCCATAATGAGTAAGCTTACTTGTTTGAGATCTCTGGAAAAGTGGCGTGTTGTAGTAGCTTTCCTCACATTCTGAGTATGCTGATGGTGGACCGCGGTCCTCCAGGCGCTTGTGCTATTATTTCCTTTATCAACGTCATGCTAAGTACTATGGGTATCACGTTGATCCACATCTCGTCATACAGACTGCCTTGAAAACAGCTTGATTCCATAGAACACCACATGGACTTGAGATACCAGTCCTGGTGAGTATGTCGTGCATGACCGGACAAGCGTTTCAGTTCCCTGCCATGTGCGTGCGTTGCGTCAATCATTGTCAGACCGTGTCGTTGCACAATCACTCTAATGATATATATCCACCTACCTCCTGGCCACCCTCTTGCCCTGTAGCCACATCTACCAGTTTTGTAAGCAGCTATCAGTGGGCATTGATAAGAATGCATTCTCATGAGATGGCCAAACCAATGTACTTTGTGGATGGAAATGTATTCCGCACAAGCCGTAGTGCCGACCATACTTCGAATGTTGTCGTTTCGCAGTCTCTCCTGGTAACACCGATGACCTTCCTCAAACACTTCATTTCAACCTTCAAAATGCTGCTCTCGGCATAAATATACTCTTTATCAGATGTTGCTTTGTTTTCAAACTAATTATATTTGCTCACAATTAGTACACAGTCTATCCTTCCACTAAGGCGCCATTCGCTGTTAGTACACACTCTATCCTTCCACTAAGGAGCCCCTCGCTGTTAGGACATACTCTATCCCTCAACTAAGGCGCCTATCGCTGTTAGTACACACTCTATCCTTCCACTAAGGCGCCCCTCGCTGTTAGTACACACTCTATCCTTCCACTAAGGCGCCCCTCGCTGTTGGTACACTCTATCCCTCCACTAAGGCGCCCCACTCTGTTGGTACACACTCTATATTCCTCCACTAAGGCGCGCCTCGCTGTTGGTACACACTCTATCCCTCTACTAAGGCGCCCCTCGCTGTTGGTACACACTCTATCCCTCCACTAAGGCGCCTCTCGCTGTTGGTACACACTCTATATTCCTCCACTAAGGCAAACCTCGCTGTTAGTACACACTCTATCCTTCCACCAAGGCGCCCCTCGCTGTTGGTACACACTCTATCCCTCCACTAAGGCGCCCCTCGCTGCTGGTACACACTCTATTCTTCCACTAAGGCGCCCCTCGCTGTTAGTACACACTCTATCCTTCCACTAAGGCACCCCTCGCTGTTAGTACACACTCTATCCTTCCACTAAGGCGCCCCTCGCTGTTGTTACACATTCTATATTCCTCCACTAAGGCTCGCCTTGCTGTTGGTACACACTCTATACCTCCACTAAGGCGCCCCTCGCTGTTGGTACACACTCTATCCTTCCACTAAGGCACCCCTCGCTGTTAGTACACACTCTATCCTTCCACTAAGGCGCCCCTCGCTGTTGTTACACATTCTATATTCCTCCACTAAGGCTCGCCTTGCTGTTGGTACACACTCTATCCCTCCACTAAGGCGCTTCTCGCTGTTGGTACACACTCTAGCACTCCACTAAGGCACCCCTCGCTGTTGGTACACACTCTATCCCTCCACTAAGGCACCCCTCGCTGTTGGTACACACTCTATCCCTCCACTAAGGCGCTTCTCGCTGTTGGTACACACTCTATCCCTCCACTAAGGCGCACCTCGCTGTTCAGCGAATTTTTTAATTCATCAACTGACGTTTCCTCTGAGACCAGGATACCAGTTCTTTCATTGCCGAAAACACCAACATTGCCAGGACAGTACATCTACGTAAAATATCGAAGATTATTTGGCTTGTTCTTCTCCGTTCATCCCTCAAATCAAGATCCCAGTTTCTCTTGCAAAGGACACCATTGTTTGGAAGACTGTTTAATCTCCATACAGCTTTTGCCTATCTGTCTTAGAAGGCCAGTATTGCTCTCTCTCTCTTTCTCTCTCTCTCTCTCTCTCTCCCTCTCTCTTCCTCTCTCTCTTTCTCTCTCTTACTGGATGAGCAAGCAGCTCTTAAGGATTTGTTGACATCCACGGTCAATCAATGCTCCCCACATGGACACATTGCCATCTTTCCCAATCCTCATTTTATTGTAAAGATGACTATTGAGTCTGTTATGTACAGTCCTTAGTATTAAGATGATAAATTGCTCTTCTCTAATTAAATTAAACCAGCTATCTTCTTTTCTGGTCTGGAAAAAAACACGAAAAACAATGTAAAATTTGATTAAGGTTGAGTTTAATCAACATTTTAAAATGGGTATGGTCAGATACCGCACCGAGACGAGAACACAAACAAAACCTACGTTACGACCAATAGGCCTACATCAGGGACAACAATACTGAACTAACAAATCAACATAGAAGGGCAAAAATGGTCAACTTATCTGATAGTACTCAGTCTGTCTAATCGACCGGTTGGGCCAGATGCTTGACTGAAAATAAAGGGGAGCGGTCAAACACAAGGTGGCCAGGAGAGCGTAAGAAGTGCACTTACGAAGAAGAGCACTTCTTACGCTCACCTGGCCACCTTGTGTTTGACACGTCTCTCGTCTTTTAATTTTCCGGTCGAGGTATTGTTCAGCCAATTTTCCCCTGAAGTGTGGTCTTGGCCCCATTGTATGTGATATGCTCAGGTCTGTTTGTGCTAGTTAGTTTGTCTGCAGCTTCAATGTCTTCAATGTTGCAGTGGATGGGATCCACTGAATGACTAATCTTGGGTTTTCTTTTGAGAGCTGTTTCATTGAGATTTCGAGATCTTCATTGTTGTGTTGTTTTGGCGATGAGGCATCAGTCAGAAATATGTTTCTATGTTTCTTGGTGGATATCTTTATCTAAGACTGCAAGAGATTCAAGCCCTCTATATCAACTGGGGATTCCGTGGAAAAGTGGTTAAGCCGTCGGCTTCGTGATCAGGTGGTGTGGGTTCGTCTCCGGACAAGGCCGTTTTTCTTACGGGTGCTTGATGCGGAGTCCCCTGGATCTCGTAGTCGCCCCCTAGTCGTCTTGTCCTTGACTTGCCACTGGGATCGTGTGGCTCTAGACGAGAGAGCGAGGATAAAAAGTAGCGATATTAATCCTTACTAAAAATAGCGCTATCAAAATTAATTATGCCACCCTCGTCTACGATGGACGGCGGCCTTTGTCTTTAAATCCACTATCCACTGATAACACAACCAGCTCGTCAGCACCTACCGAAGCAAGTACTGATAGTCAGAGACGATTACGTTCATCGTTAAATTGGTCCCAGACAGGCACAAGAGAACTGACGTCATTACCTCGATCTCCATTAACTATATCCACTGTCACCACTCGACTTTCACAAAAGAGATATGGTAACAGGCCACGACGAAATTCACGTGGCAGATGGATAGATGATACAGCAGAAATCCTACAACAACACTGGCTTAAAACAACCGACGCATCACGATCGGCGGAAATTCGAAACTTCAGCTAAAAATAAGTTTGTAAGTATTCGTCTAACTCAGCATGAAAGCCCGCAGACACCCACGGAAACTATGGCTAACAGCGCTGCTGTAGGTTGTAAAACGCGGTCATATCAGGTTGTCATTAAACTGCTAACCCTCGCTGGTACCAGCTCTTTAATTGATATCTCAGTCTGATCGCAACAGTGGAGCAGGATAGACGAATAGACCTGGCGCGAGATGTGTGATATTAGCGTATATCCGCCTCCTGCCATGTTTGCATACCCCTAATCTCCCGTAACTGGAACGTTGCCCCTGGCACGTCCGAGACTCGAAGCTCTGTTGATGCTTACTGTTGCTGACATAACAACGAGTGAAGGGATCTGTTCAACAAGCGGGGTTAAAGCGGAATGCGAGCCAACATCGTTTGCGAATACAGTAAGACAACTTTGGAGTTTGAAGCTCTGCTGTTCGGTAAGGTTTCAACTTCTTTCGGATAATGTGTGCCCTTCTGCACGTTTGAGTGACAGAACAGGTGAGCACGCCCTCCACACGGCAAAGGTACTGTGTTTGAATCTTGTTATGGACACGCTCCAGTCGACAAAGTTATAAATGTGTACCTTGTTTACTGGGAACATAATGAACGCTTGATATAACTCATTTCTTGATACTGGTTTAGAAGACTATGTGGTCTGTACACAATCTGATTCTTCTACTCCTCTTGATCTAAAAATATCTATAAGCATCCTGTATATTCTTGAATGGCTAAACTAACCCTGCCCCCACTATTTCCCGGGGCAGTGCATTCCAAGTATTCCCCATTCTCTAAGAAAATATGTACATATCTAATCTGCATCTTTCTTTAATTTATAGCTTGTACCCTCTTGTTCTTGTTGCCGACTGTACTTTGAAAATATGTTATAATCTGTTGTATCTTGTCAGTTGATTATCTTATAAACCTATATTAAGTCTCCTCGAATTCTTCTATTTTCTAGATCAGTTTTTCTGAGTCTTTCCTCATAACTTTAATTGCAGAATCCAACTTAAAGTGTTGTCACTGTACTTTGTATTCTTTCCAGCATGTTTATATCCCATCTACGATAATGAATAAAACCTGAACACAATACGCCAGTCTCTAACTAATGCTCCTAATCAGTTTCACTATCACTTCATGGAAACGTTTGATTCGCAGATGATATATGTTTGCTGTAACAGCAGAACATACAATTAAAGATAGACTCATTTAAGGACTTTTAGGCATTTCCCATTATGATTTATAGAATCCTGAATTAATCAATAAAAACAAAGAGAAATAAGTGTTTGTCCTATTGTATCTGTAACATGGATGGAGTAAGATGGAGTAAGATGGTGTAAGATGGAGTACCGTAACCACCATGTGGAATCCGTGCGACAAAAAAAGACCTCGGAGACGGTCGCAAATCGCTGGCGAGATTCATTAGAAATATAAAACATTCACGACCCCACAACAGAAAGACTACTATCACATTGGACGACACACGCCCGCGACAGAAACTACTGGATCCTTAGTTGGAACCCCTTGACGAAGTAAGTAGATGTGCAACTTTTTTTGTTGTTATGATATAAGAATAACATTTTGAGTATGTTGTGTATGGATGGAGAAGAGTCTAGAATGACACGCTAGTGTGCAAAAAGTAGAAATTTATGAACGTGTGCACCTGCTACAATAAAAGCTTCACACGTCGTGAGTAGTGCACACTGAACGTGCATCCCTTCGTCATTCCCACTAGTGGCACTAGGCCTACGACCATCAACTGCCCGAGAATCAACTACCCAACCACCAACTGACCCGACCATCAAATGACCCGACCATCAACTGACCCGACCATGAACTGACCCGACCATCACCTGACCCGACCATCAACTGACCCGATCATCACCTGACCCGACCATCAACTAACCCGGCCATCACCTGACCCGGTCATCAACTGACCGGACCATCACCTGACTTGACCATCAACTGACCCGACCATCAACTGACCGGACCATCACCTGACCCGACCATCACATGACCGGACCATTACCTGACCCGACCACCTGACCGGACCATCAACTGCCCGACCATTAACTACCCGACCACCAACTGACCCGACCACCAACTGACCCGACCATCAAATGACCCGACCATCATCTGACCCGACCATCAACTGACCCGACCATCACCTGATGCGACCATCAACTGACCCGATCATCACCTGACCCGACCATCAACTGATCCGGCCATCACCTGACCCGATCATCAACTGACCGGACCATCACCTGACCCGACCATCAACTGACCCGACCATCAACTGACCCGACCATCAACTGACCGCACCATCACCTGAACTGACCAACACCTGATCCGACCATCACCGATCCTATTTATGTGTTATATAACTAGGTCATCGTTATCACTGTATATCTGAATATATGAAGGAAAATCATTGGAATAAAAGTCTAGTTTGCCAAATAGATCGAACAGACTGGTTGTAAACAGACTCTGCAGAGTCTTCTAAACTAGTATAAAGACGTTAAGCTCAAGTTTATGATTCCGTCTTGGCGGATTTGCTTGCTCATTATCAGATAAATCGCAAATTGTTAGGTGAAAATGCTCTGGTTTTAATTTCCAAGCCTTCGATACTTTCTCGATATCTTCTCGATAGCTTCTCCTTGCATACGAATTCAAAACAGAAGGCAACGTTAGGCGTAGTAACGGAGAAGAGAACACAATGAGAACAATAAGTTGTCAGTGGTACGGGATTTGAGGGCGTAAGAGGTTACAAACGGTATATGATCTTAAGTTTTCTAACACATGAAGCAATAAAAGTGCCGTTGTAGATCAGCATAAACAAAACAAAGAAATTTTAAGAGTAAATAACAAAGCGACATCCCTACATAAATTGTGGGTACTGAATTGAAGTGAAGTATTAAAGGTAGACCCTCAGCTTGTCAGGTGGGGTCTATGCCGTTCCGCTAACCACAGTCCCGTTTTTGCTCCCTATTCTCTGTGGGGCAAGAATCCCTAGACTAAGTTGAGTATATTTTGAACTTGAATTGTGCCCAAGCAGAGGCCGTTGAGCCTTCTCTTATCGATTTCCAACTGCTAATGTATTTTTAACTAGCGCACCACTGCACACGGATGTCTGATCTCACTACTCAGAGATCAAGGGAAATATTTACCGGATGATCTACGAGAGAAAATCCCGATCTCTCCCGGGATTTGAACCTGCGACCTCCAGCACCCCTAGTGAAAATAACACTGATAAACACGGGGGCTCAATCACTTTCACCTTTTTTCATAAGCCAGTTTGCGTTGTTTTTTGCGTCTAATTTTCTAGTGCTCCCGACGTCAGCATTCGACTTGCATTGATTTACGACTACAAAACCTGGTGTTTAGAAAATCCTAACCGAACACGTTTTGTGGTTTAAGCCACGCCACTAACCACTTGACCAGTCAGTCCAAATTGTGTCCTCTCTTTCGTTATACGTTCTTTGGCGTCAACTTTGTTACAAGAACATCCAAAGAAAGCAGTCGATTGTGGGAACTCTTGCCTTGTTGTTTTCAAGTCTCCTCAAATGTGGGAATTATACGATTGAAGCTTAGCGATCCTGCTGCTCTCTGGAGACTTCTGACGATTTATGTTTTAGGAGTTTGTCATTTCTTCGTCCAGAATATTCTTCTTGTTGTTCTAAATGGTGATATTGTTGTTGTTGAAAGAAGAAGGAAGGAAGAAATCTTTATTTAACGAAAGAAGGAAAGAAAGATGGAAAAGGGACAAAGAAAGGAGGAAGAATAATAAATAAGAAGACTAAAAAGAAGTACAAAAAAGAATAAATTAAGAAGCATAAAGACGAAGAAAGGGGAATACAATTGAAGATAGGAATAACAATTCAGAATAAAGTAGAAGAATACGAATGAATGAATGAATGTCCACATAGAGTGAGACTACGATATGGATCGATGTGATCCCCGTAGTAGAGAGCGTCATGCAGATGAAGCCAAGCATAGTAGAACCGCATGGGCCAGCACGCTCGGAATGTGAGAAAATCTACTGCTACCCGACACTCGAAACCCTTTTCAAGACGCACATAAACTTACTCATTAAACAACAAAATCAATATCTCTTTTGTGGGTCTGAAAAGGGTGTTAAGTTACGAGTTGTACTTTTCCGAGCGTGCTGTTGAAGGGGAACTGGGGACCTCCAGAAGGTTGTTATGTGATTGACTTCATCTGCGTGCCACTCACGACTACTGGGATCTTGTCGATTCCTCTAGATCATTACCCAAACAGCCATGAAACGGCGTACTTCCAGGTAGGACTGAGTTCGGAGGCTTAGCCAGTATTTTTCACCTGACCCTGCCAAACATTGTCCGGCCAGCATGTTTCACCTGACCCTGACTAGCATGTCTCTATCAGTATGTTTTACCTGACCCTGACTAGCATGTCTCTATCAGTATGTTTTACCTGACCCTGACTAGCATGTCTCTACTCTATCAGTATGTTTTAACTGACCCTGACTAGCATGTCTCTATCAGTATGTTTTACCTTACCCTGACTAGCATGTCTCTACTCTATCAGTATGTTTCACCTGACCCTGACTAGCATGTCTCTACTCTATCAGTATGTTTCACCTGACCCTGACTAGCATGTCTCTACTCTATCAGTATGTTTTACCTGATCCTGACTAGCATGTCTCTGTCAGTATGTTTCACTTGACCCTGACTAGAATATCTCTATCAGTATGTTTTACCTGACCCTGACTAGCATGTCTCTATCAGTATGTTTCACCTGACCCTGACTAGCATGTCTCTATCAGTATGTTTTACCTGACTCTAACTAACATTGTCTGATCAGCATGTTTCAATTAGATGTGTCTTAACACTTTATAGTCCGGCCTGGTTGATTAGATTTGTCTTAACCATTTACAGGCCGAACTGTATAGGGTTAATATAGAATTCCTGCAACAAATCTACATTGGATTTTCTTTTCTGTCCATCTACACTTAGAATTCTTGCCAGTAGTCACATTTCTGTTGCTGCCAGTGATCTTTCTGTTAGTTTATTCACTGTCGTAAATTTATTCCAGACTTCTTTTGCTTGACACCTGAAACACGTACATCGGTTAGTTGAAAAGGGAATGATTATATTTTAATTATATTTGCACGATTGACTTTGAAGCCAGGCATAGTTTGAAAACATAAAAAAATGCATTCAAAACTCCACGTTTAACAGCTCAGCGCAAAGAAGCTTAATTACTTTAGGGTGACGTTGAACCTGTTGTACAGGAATATTGAAAAAAAGCAACAAAATAAACAAACATAAGCTGACAACAACGATACGAAACGAATTTCTAAGTACCTTCCAACATGAGCTTTTCAAACTTCAATTAACAAGGCGTTTTCTTTATATTCTTTTACAAGGCGCTGTCTTGAGTCATCGTAGGTAGAAGATGTTGGTTGTTCAGGTACAGACTTTGATCACTGCCGCCTATCACCACGCACCCGCCCACAAAGAGCAGGGGCTGCCGTGGATTTTGGTTCAAACAGAAGATTATTTAAAACGTTAAATCCCAACATATAATTCAGTTTCCTGGATGAAATGTTCCAGATGTGTTTCTTGAGTGTCTTTGCCTTGTCTTCGTCCTCTTCTTTTGATCTTCTCAACTTGTCAACTTTCATCATTTCTTTTTTCTACCTTTTCTTCGAATCATTTTTTGTCTTCCTCTCCTTCTTGTTCACATCACCTGTTTCTCTTTCTACTTCATCATCTTCTTTTCTTCTTCTTCTTGGTCTTCTTCTTCTTCTTCTTCTTCTTCTTATTATTATTATTATTATTATTCTGCTACTACTTCTTCTACTACTACTACTACTGCTTTTTTTCTTCTCCTTTCTCTCTTTCTATTCGTCTTCTCCTGCTTCTTTTTTATTTGTATTCTTCTTTTTCTTTTTCTTCTTCTTTTTGTTCTTCTTCTTCTTCTTCTTCTTCTTCGTTTTCTTCTTCTTCTTCTTCTTCTTCTCCTCTTTCTTCTTCTTCTTCTTCTTCTTCTTCTTCTTCTTCTGTTTTAATATTAAAACTAATTTGTGTCGTTTCAGTTGACAAATGATTAATGTTCTTATGTTTTTGTTGACGTTTTGAACATCGATCTATGATGCCTGTCCCTTCATCTACAGTTTTCGATGTTATTGTTGTTCTCCTGCATCCTCTTATTCTGAACCTTAGGTAAAGCGGGCTATTCAATATGTCATTACTTTTGTCAGAATGTCTTGGGAGATGGTTCAATAGGTTTCTCTGAAACCCAAATAGATGTGTCACTCAGAAATGCAATAACATTGTAGAGTCTAAATTGTATATCACTTTTTGTGTATTTGTATTTTAATTCGCCCCAAACAAATGAAATATGTATATTTCTAGCACCGAATTTCAGGTAATTACGTCACAGAATAGTCAATTTTTTGTAAACGTTGGGGGGTGGTAAATCGTCTACAAGAATAGACGAGAGTTTCATGAATCTGTCAAAGTTAGGTCTGTGATAAGGAGAGAAGCAACTAGTTTCTACAGCATAATCACATTATCCATGCTGTCATAACAACAGCCATGTTATGTAACCGTAACTCTTATCCTAGCCATAACCCTAATCATAACCATAACCCTAATCCTAACAATAATCCTAATCTTAAGCATAATCTTTTACCTAACCATATCCCTAAACACAAATCTATCCACAACCATAACCATAATCCTAACCCTGAAAATAACCATCTTTTCTACACTTCTGTCTTTATCTAAGCCTTTACTTATTTATTTAAAATAAAATTATATCGACCTTTCCTTTCCTTAACCCAAAATTCCCACGATGAGAACCCAGTGAACTCTGTTTGCGACGTAATAAGAAGCAAGTACCCACTTTTGACCGAAACCCAATGTTTATATCTACACCGTCTTAGATTTATGTGCGCCTAACTAGATGTACTTCTTCCTAACATCTTCACGCTGTTACTGAACGAACATAAGCAATAGAGAGAAAACTGCAAGTGAACCATATATCTCTTGAAAGACAGATGGTCGACCTTATTCTCCACAACCAATCGCAAGAAAGACCTCAACTGCTGCCTTCGGCAATTATCATTCGCCAGGGATGCGGTGGGTTGCTATAGAAGGGCTGGATGAAACATGAGTGGATAGCTGATGTAGAGGCATCAAACAAGGACGAGCTGATATGGATCTACTGCCTTGGTCATCCTGGGGTTCAGAGCAACGAAAGAGTGCCATGGACGAGCTGGTGTGGATCTACTGCCTTGGTCATCCTGGGGTTCAGAGCAACGAAAGAGTGCCATGGGCGAGCTGGTGTGGATCTACTGCCTTGGTCATTATGGGGTTCGGCAACGCATGAGCTGCAGTGGTCAGTGACCCATAGCTGATTGTCAGCGAACCAGAGCTGCCAAGACCCTTCCACACCTCCACGCGGGGATCCTGGATAACAGGCTGCAGCAGGGCAGACTAGCTAAGGAGAAGAGATTGAAGAGGGAATGCTAACCCGGTACTCATAAAATGCTTGCTGATGTCAGATGTATTGGACCGAAATGTGCAAATATCGCAGTCAAGCTGTAAACTACGAAACAACGCATTCCGTTCTCTGTACTACATTCTGCTACTAAAGCCATTTCAGGGTTTGGTAGCGGGAGATTGAAAACGAACGAAGCCAAGCCAAGCCATTTTGGGGTTCAGAGCAACAATAGAGTGACATCCTGGCTACTCAGGCACCACTTATGGGTACTCTAGAGATTGATAGGAGTTCCATTTTGAAGTCTATCAATGCCCACCTGATGATGAAACGCACAATAGTTGAATCAACACTTCACTGACTGCTGATTTTTGACATCGAACGATGTCTGAACAGACTGTGACGAAGGACATCATGGAGCAGAGGAGTGTACAACTAACCAGCTGTAGGATCCATTAGTAGCCACGCACTTCGCCTCTACTGAGAGAGACGGAGCACCTATGGATATCCGGAGTTCAGTGAAATGAACTCTGATAAACAGAGCAGAATTATAATATTCAGAATTGAATGCAACGACACAGTTCTGTCAATACAATACTACGCCTGCATGAGGTTATCCTGGATAACAGGCTGCAATAGGAAAGACTGGCTGAGGAAAAGGGATCGAAGAGGAAAGGCTAACCTGGTAACCAACAATGCCATACTGAAATCGGATGTGTCGGACGGAAAGGTGCAAATTTCGCAGTCAAGTTATAAGCTACGACACGACGCATTCCGTTCTCCAGACTACATTCTGTTGTTAGGGCGTGGTAACGGGAGTTTAAGAACGAACGGGGAAGAAGAAGAAGAAGAAAAAGAAGAAGAAGAAGAATGTAGAACATAACATGTTGTTTAATGCCCACAATTAGTAATTTTACTCTTGTGTGTGCCCTAAACAGGGCCGTAAGTGGTGGGTTATAGTAGCTTTCCTCACATCTTGAGCGTGCGGTTAAAGGTTAACCGCAATCCAAGCAGTTGTACTATTCTTGGCTTCATCAGTTTGACGCTCACTACTACAGGGATCCACAATTCATCAGCCAGACTCCCTTTAAACCAGCCTGTATCCTGCGAACGCTATGTAGAAGAGAGATTGTCGTCTTGTTCGGTATATTGTGCCTGACCCTGACTCGACTTCCTGGTCAGTATATTGTGCATGACCCTGACTCGACGTCCTGGTCAGTATATTGTGCCTTACCCTGACTCGACGTCCTGGTCAGTATATTGAGCTTGACCGGATGGCGTCTCAGTTCCCCATAAAACACAAGATGAAGATTTGTATAATATACAAAATGACGTGGGTTTTATTTTTAAACTGGCAAATAAGTAATGCCCCTACCTACACTCGTCTGTACATCGGATTGACGGACGGAATGAGATAAATTGGCTCCTGTTTAACGTTCACCTCAATTGATTAAATTCTATTCCTAAAAACCTTATTTCAGATGTTGGCAAATGCGAAGCTGACAAGTGTGTCTCGTTTTGACCTAGGTGGGAGCCAGCTTTCTCGTTTGTTGGGGGGCTTTCACTATGTTTATCTGTCTCTTTCTCTGACTCTATGTATATCTCTCTTATATGTCTATATTTGTCATGTTGATTTGAAACACTGGCTTTCTCTCTTCTCTCTCTCTCTCTCTCTCTCTCTCACCGTCGTGATTCTATTTAATTGTATTTGTTTATTTATCCGTTGCATCTGTTCCATTGATTCTCTCTCTCTCTCTCTCTCTCTCTCTCGCTCATTCTCTCCCTCTCCATGTGGTTCTAACTAAATGTACGAATGTTCGCTTCAAGAGTCGATCGGTGCTATTAAATCGAGTTGTTATTTCGTTCACTCTCTCTCTCACTCTCTCTTTCTCTCTCTCCTACCTCTCTATGTTGTGGTTCTAATTAAATATATTTATGTCCATCTGAAACACCGATTGTCTCTCTCTTTCTCTCTCTCCTCTCTCTCTCTTCTCTTTTCTCTCTCTCTCTCTCTCTCTCTCTCTCTTTCTCTTTATTGTCTCTTTCCTTCGCTATCCTACTACATTGTGGTTCTAACTAAATGTATTTATGTTCGCTCCAGGATCAGATCGCTTCTATTAAATCGAGTTCCTATTTTGCTCACCTCCCCCCCCCCCCCTCTCTCTCTCTCTCTCGCCAACGTCTTTCTAATTGAATTTATTTATATACGTTCACTAAGCCCACCGTTTTTACTACTGTCAGCTCCAATCCAGATTTGTTCTTTGCGCTTTCACTCATCCATTTTCTCTTTCGTTCTCACTCTCTCTCTCTCCCTTTCTTTCCTCCCCTCCCCCCTCTTTCTAAATTCATTTATTTACGTTCATTCCAGGAGCAGCTCGCTTTAACTCAGAGCTGGCCTGTTTTACGGTATTCTGCCAATTTTTTTTGTATTCTCTTCTCTCATCTGCCAAGCCTTCGTGAATCATTTGCTGATCCACGCAACCGGAGACAAGAGCTAAGTTGCTCGCTTACATCCACCCTCCACTCTTCTCCCTCTCCTTGTCCATAATCTCCGTCAGAAGAGATACATTGTAAGGAATAATTTTTGTTATATCGTGAATATGTCCACACTTGATCAACGAACACAACCATGCTTGTCGTTATTTTTATAATGAATGCCACCTTCTTTCTGCTTGAGCCTCTGGTTAGCGCAGTGGTAGAGCAGTCGAATATATATACTGCTACTTAATCCTTTTCAAGGTTTGGTAGTGTGATATTGAGAACAAACGAAGCCAAGCCATAAGATGATCAGAGTAATGGATAAATTATTCTATAACAAGCTTGTTTTTTTAAATACAGCCACGCACAAGAACAAGAGGGCATATCTACAAAGTAACTAAAGAGAGGTACAGATTAGATATCAGGATATTTCTTTTTAGCCAGAGAGTGGTGAATGCTTGGAATGCATTGCCACTGGAGGTAGTGGAGGCAGGGACAGTTAATGCATTTAAGAACAAATTGAGCAAGGAAATGTAAATGAAACTGGTTGTAATCAGACTCTGCAGAGTATTCTAAACCAGTATAAAGATTTTAGGTTAAATTAAGTTAGGAGAGTAAAGAACCTGACGAACCAGAGGAATGTTGTGTTTGGCCAAGAAAGAATTATATGCGAAGAATATGCCGGTACGTTGTCGTGATGGAGCTGCCAAGCTCCGACAGTCCACAGGCCTGGTTGTTTGCGTCTAACAGAACCACGAAGGCGACGGATGGACCCACATACAAGCATTATACATCTGGGTCGACTGGAACGTCATGGTATGTGATACAGAAAAACCATTGTGGATGAGCCGTCACCTTGAGGATAAGAAGAAGAATCAATGTTGTGACAGTCTCTGTTAGAAATCCGCGGCATTCCACTCCGGGTAGACTAATAGGGACTCAGTTCCGCTTCGTAAAAGACGAAACGTTTGTATACTAATAGTTCCCGTATCTCGCTGGGTAAACAGTACTCTGATCGGTGCTCTCATGAGTCCTATTCAGCTCGAACTGTGTATCTTCTTCCTCTTTTTTGCTCATCCACAGATCAAGGTCCCGGTACCTCTTAAAACGTACACCGTTGTTTGTAAGGCTGTTTTATCTCCATACAGCTTTTATCTGACCTGTCCCGTGAGGCCAGTATTGTTCTCTCTCTTCCTGCGTGAATTCAGCTTTGCAGGATGTGTTCTACTGTCATGGTATGCTCCCCCCCCCCCTCCACCCCCCAATATTGAAGTGGCCTTTAATCTATTAACTTATTAGCTTTGTTCAAGTGACTCGTGGTCAATTAAAATGATTAACCTTGTTCTTGGTCTATTGCTTTAATTCACGTGGCCCTTGGTCTATTAACTTTACTTAAAATACCCGTGGCCTATTAACTGTATCCAATGAGTCCGTAGTGTAATAACTTGGTGTGTGTGGCATTTGTGCTACTAACTTCATTCATGTGGTCTTTGGTATATTAACATTATTCAAGTGGCCTTTACAACATACTGAGGTAAAAAAGTAAAGTATCCCATAGCATTATTGCCGTAGGTGTGTGAGGTGTTAGCGATCTCACATTTCAAAGGCTCGGCTATATGAGGGCGGTAGCCATCTCCTCTCCCTCGCCGCTTTTACTTCCTGGACTGAACCGGTACCCATTTAAGGCTGGGTCGACCCGGGAGCCATTGCGGTCTGAAAAAAACATTACCGCCTCAACTGGAATGAACCCAGGACCACTCAGATGCGAAGCCAGCGCGCTAACCACTGCGCTCCACGGCTCCACTGAGGTACCACCTATTCAATAAACTGAAGATAGGTGGCACTGAACAATGCACGTGGCACAGGGAAAATGACCGCTGAACATTTGCTGCAAAATTGCCCAACATACGAGGGCCAAAGAAAATACATGTGGCCATCACCAGTGCCAACACTAGACAAGCTCTATGGCAGTGTCGACAGCCTCAGGATGACAGCTGCTTTCTTCGAACAAATTCAAGTTGACGTCTGACAGCGTACGAAGAAGAAGAAGAATATTCAAGTGGCCTTTGATCTATTAACTTTACTGAAGCGGCCATTGTTTTATTAACTTTCTACGTGGCCCTTTAAGTATATTACTACTGTACTGTCATACGGCATTTTTCCCATTGCTGGGACAGTCGAGGGGTTCTGAAGGCTGAGGACTACAGACCGCTTCGCCACTGCTGTCACCGCGTCGTGTGCTGGCTATGTTTGTTTATTTCACCCCCATCAGAAAAACAGCCAATGCCATACCGGTGATTTGAACCGCTGCCCTCCTTATCGGCAGGCAGGCAGGCCTCGAAACCATTCGGTCACGAACTCCTCATTAGAGTATATTAACCTTATTTGTGTGGCTCTTATTTTATTAACTTTATTTATGTGGGCCTCGGTCTATTGACTGTTTATGTGGCCTTTGGTTTTTTTTAACATCATTCAGGTGGTCTTTGGTCTATTTACTTTACTTAGATGCCATAATTTTGGTTCTATTAATTAACTTTACTTAACGGCCCTTGTCATGTTAACTTTATCTACAGAACCCTTCACTATCAACTTAATTTACTTAGTCTGGAATGTAATTTAAGTTAGATGTTCCTGAACATGTGTATTGCTATACTCTCGTCATCCCGCCTGCAATGCACTGTGCGTTAATGTATTTCCGTAAGCCATCTCTTCTCATTAACCATACTTTGTCTGCAGCAAACTTTCATAAGCTCTCATCAGAAGAGATCCATATCTCAAGGTAATGGCCCAACTATCGTCACCGCAGTCACCCGAATACTCCGCCTCTGCAGAATTTAGTTTCGCACATCTTGTTTGGTGCCACATTCTCCCTCCCGCAGGTAACAACGGGTAAGCTATATTACCTGTTTTTTGTGTGTCGAGAAGAGGGTTGGAGGTTTGGGGTGTTGGTGTAATCTCGCTAACGAGGTGCGTGTGAAGATGCTGCAGATCACGCTGGAGCAGGGGTTCTGCAACTTTCGGTGGGTCCCTTGAGAATGTTAGGAGTGCCCGAGAACCAGTAAATGTCTTCTTCTTCTTTCTCTCTCTCTCTTTTTCTCGCTCTCTCTTTCACTCTCTCTCTCTCTACTTCTCATTCACCTTTCCGCACCCTTCATAGCAGACTGTTCCTCCTCTTCCACTTCTTCATCATCTTCTTCTTCGATTTTTTCATCGTCTACTTCTTCATGTTTTCTTCTTCATCTTCTTCGCTTTCTTCTTCATCTCTTTCTTTTTCTTGGTCTTCGAATTATTCTTCGTCATCATCTTCTTTATTGCCTTCTTCTTATTATTCTCCTTTACCATCTTCTTCTTCTTTGCCTTCTTCGTCTTCTTCTTCTTCCTCTTTCTCTCTTTCTCTGTCTCTATTTCTCATTCACCTTCTCATCACTTTTAATCGCAACCTGTTTCTCCTTTTCCATTCGTTCTTCATCATCTTCTTCTTCTTCTTCTTATCCTCTTCTTCTCTCTCTCTGTCTCTCTTTCTCATTCACCTTCTCCTCACCCTTCATCGCAGCTTGTTCCTCCACTTCTTCATCATCTTCTTCTTCGATTTTTTCGTCTTCCACTCCTTCGTATTTTCTTCTTCATCTTCTTCGTCTCTTTCTTTTCTTTTTATTTTTTCTTCCTCCTTTTCTTCTTTATCGTCTTCTTTTGCTTCCTCCTCCTCTTCACCGTTAGTCCCCCAAAAATGACATTTATTAACTGTACATCGTAGGTTTAAGTCAGTCAGCCATATCTGCGATTTCGGCTGGGCACATCCATTGTCGGCATCACATAGTATTGTGACCAGGTTTGCTGTCCCTCTTTGATGCATATTCTCTCACCCAGACTACACATATGCAGCCTCTTTTCAGGGTCGCCACTTGAATGCGAAATAGGTTTCACTAACGCAGACAGTTGGCTTTGATTCACCGACTATTGCAATCTATGTCACTAGGATTATAGTAAAATCTGAAACCCTTTTGTGAAATGTTGGTTGGATTGGCTTGGCTTCGTTGGTTCTCAATCTCCCGCTACCAAACCCTGAAAGGGCTTGAGTAGCAGAATGTGGTCCAGAGAACGGAATGCGTTGTGTCGACTGTGATATTTGCACATTTCGGTCCAACACATCCGCGTTAGCCTTCCAATTTCGATCCGTTGACCTTAGCCAGTCTGCCCTACTGCAGCCTGTTATCGAGGATAACCGCGATGAGCTGTAGAAGAGTCTTGGCAGCTCTGGTTCGCCAGCCCTGACGCTAGCAGTCAGCTATGGGTCGCTGACCACTGCAACTCATGCGCTGCTCAACATTTTGATCCGAAATGTTGGTTAATATACAGGCCACTTTGGTATTACAACAGAACCTACTGTGCCCATTTGGCATTAGAGTACAGTACATGTAACAAATTTGTATTCTAGTGAAGCCAAAGGGTCTGTTTATGTGTTTAGTGAAGGTTGTGGAACCTTTTAGTATTGTAGTAATGTCCGTAGGATTATGTTGCGAAGTGGTTAAGCCGTCGGCCTCGTGATCAGGTGGTGTGAGTTCGACTCCGGACTCCGCCGTCTTTTTCACGGGTGCTTGATGCGGAGTCTCCTGCATCTCGTAGTCGCCTCCTAGTCGTCTTGTCCTTGACTTGCCACTGAGAACGAGCGGCACGAGACGAGAGAGTGATGATAAAAAGTAGCGAAGTTAATCCTTACTAAAAATAGCGCTAGAAAAATAAATTATGCTATCATCGTCTACGATGGACGACGGCATTGCCTTTTGTTTAATGTCCATAGGCCTTTTTTAAAAATTCTGGTGAGGTCCCTTTGAGTCTGTGATGGCCTGTGTCCCTCTTGGTATTGTAGTGAATTATAGAAGCCTATTCCAATTTGCAGTGATGGCAGTGGACCGGTTTTCAGCCTAGCGAAGCTCATAAACCAATATTGGATTCCAGTGAAGCATTTGACCACCCTTTATAACCTTATGCAAACCTTAGACCTCATCCTTGGGGACGTATCTGACGTTCAAATTAATCCGGATATACTTCATGTCGGCAAACCACCCCTCCCCCTCTCCCCAACCCAACCCCAGCCGAGCGATAAGGGTTTCCCAAGCTGGGGCGGAATTTATTTGATCGCAACACCGCTCTTGAGGTCTATCTAGACTAAAAAATACAGTTCCAGCATAATCTGGTAAATGTCGTCGGCGTATGATGCTGACCACATAACATCCCATAATAATTATTGATTATTTAATGGTACGGTATTCAGCGGCGGCTCTTTAGGGAAAAAAATTGAAAAAAAATGTAACAGTTGATTAAGGTTCAGTTTAATCAAAATTTAAAACTGGGTATGGTCAGATACTGCACCGAGACGAGAACACAAACACAACCTACGTTACGACCAATAGGTCTTCGTCAATGACAACAAATAACAACAATACTGAACTCATCATCATGTAGCATGTCCTTTGTAGAACGTCGCTCTCATCACAGTCTGTCTGAAAGAAACCCGTTCCCTTGTCAAAACACCAGCCTCCACCACAGTCATACTCAGGCATTCCTGGATATCTTGGTGCCATCGTCTTCTTGATCTACCCCTTCCTCTTTTGCCTGGCACCATACCTTCCATCACCGTTCTCTCAAGACCATTGTGTCTCTTGATGTGACCAAAGTATTAGCATTTTCTAGCCTAAATGGAATTGATAAACCAGTTCTCCTCTATGCTCAACTCTTGCCGAATGTCTACATTTTTTTCCCTCTGTCCAGGGTATTCTGAGGATCTTTCTGTAACATTTTGACTCGAAGGATTCGATTCTTTGTCTAGAAGTTTTGGTAATCGTCCATGATTCACAGCCATAAGCTGCCACAGGAAAAATGCAGGCTCTAAAGACTTTTACTTTTATCATTTTGTTGGTGCTGTACCATATTTTCTTCAGGCTGTTCAGTCTCTATATTGCCATAGCTAGTCTTCTTCTGATTTCTTTCGAGCAGTCGCCATTTTTGTCAATTCTGGCGCCCAGATATTCTTCTTCTTCTTCTTCTTCTTCGTACGCAGTCAGACAGTAACCATTATTTTTTCGAAAAAAGCAGTCGTCATCTTGAGGCTGTCGACACTGCCATAGAGCTTGTCTTGTGTTGCCACTGGTGATGGCCACATCTGCTCTCTCTGATCCTCGTATGTCGGGCAATTTTGCAGCAAATGCTCAGCGGTCATTTTCCCGGTACCACACGGCATTCGTCGGTGCCACCTATCTTCAATTTGTTGAATAGGTGGTACCTGAGTCTATTGTGGCCAGTGCGAAGTCTGAAGACCACGACCTGCTCTTTTCTGTTCAACTGGTAATAGGCATCGTTTTTGGTGTAGCCAGTATGTTCGGTTTCCCATTTGGTCATGTATCTAGCTCTAATAAGCCGTTTTGACTCTTCGTATGTCAGGTTGTGGTAGTTTTGCACCTTCTTTTGCCAGTCTGTCTGCCTCCTCGTTTCCTTGGATGTTGCAGTGAGATGGAGTCCACTGCACCACTATTCTTTTTGGTGCGGCCTGCTGGCATAGTTGACAGAGTACTGCTCTTAATTCATTAAGTTCAGTATTTTTCTGGCTTTTCAGTGCTGTGACTACGGCCAGTGCATCTGTAAGCAGGACTATCTGGCTTTCATTCCTTTTACCTGTCACCATTTCTTCCACTGCCGCGCCGCCCTCAGTGCCTCTGCCTCCGCTGTGAAATTACTTGTGTATTTTCCAGTAGCGAATGACAGCGTTATTTTTCTGCCATTTGGTAGGTTCAGGAGTGCTCCTGCCCCTCCGTTCTGTGTTGTATTTGTTACGGAAACATCGGTGTATGCATGGGTCCAGTCCATGCTTGGGTAGTTTTCCGTAATGAAACTCAGGGTAGTATTGTTTCTTTCCTTTTCAGACTGGCAGTTTTTGTTTCTAATACCTGGTATATTTTCTACCACCTTTGGAATTATATGCTGCCTCCAGGTAGGTTTTCGTACAGTAGTGATGGGCTTTGGTGTTGTTAGTGCGTTCATAGGGTCTTCGTGCATCTTTGCTTTGGCTATTTCTGCCAAGTTTCTCCGCTTTAGCTTCCCATTTCCGAAATCGTTTAGTCTCTGGTGCATGGGGGGGTCAGTCAGTCTTCTGAGTTTCTCTGATTGCAGCCGGGCTCTGCAGTCTCTTCTGTCGGCCATGGATTGCAGTTTTGTAATCTTTTCAAGTTCTACAATTGGCGTTGACTTCATGCCTCCTGTTATAACTCTCATGGCTTGGTTTTGGAGTTTGCTAACTTTATCTTTATCGAAGTTCGCCTTTGCTGCTGTTGTCCATGCCGCAATGCCATACTCGAGAACTGGTCTCACTCTTCCAGTCTACAGTTTCTTTAGTATGCTTTAGTCTGCTCCCCAGCTTGTGCCAGCAAGTTTCCTCATGATTGCCATTCTTTCTCTGGCTCTCATTCGGTTTCTCTCGATCTGACTTTTCCATGTCATACGCCGATCAAACGTGACTCCCAGATAGTTTGGATTGTCGTTTTGCTGAAGGTATTTGCCGTTAAGACTTGATTTGGTGTTTTGGGGTTTGATTGATAGCGAGAATATTGTACATGTTGTTTTGTCCTCGTTTATTTTGACCAGCCATGAGTTCGCCCACTCTTCCAGCGATGTTAGGGCCTGCTGCATCCGATTTCTTGCTATGGTGAGATTCTTTTCAGAGGTCCACATAGCCAGATCGTCTGCAAACATTGAGCTATGAACTCTTCTTGGAATATAATCTATAATGTCATTTATATACACTAGGAAGAGTGTGGGTGACAGTAATCCCCCTTAGGGTACTCCCTGCTCAAGTGTCACCTTTTTGCTCATCTGCCCTTGTACTTGGACTCTGGCCGTTCTGTTTTTGAGGTAGTGGTTGATCCACTTGTACATTACCCAGATATTCAAAATGTGTGACCTGATCTATTTCTTCACCACCCACTGTAAATTTATGCTGACATTGTGTTTTGTCGGTGGTCATTACAGTACTGAGCTAACAAATCCAAATATAAGGAAAAAATTGTCTACTTATCTCTACCGCTGCGAGTCCAAACTTCTTCAACAACGATATCTTACCTGGAAAATGGGCGGTAACAAGCTTTCTTTCTCACGGATCGTGCGATGTTGTAATGGCTTGCAAGGGAGTCTTCCCAACTCTTTGGAGAATCACTCGTGGACTTGTTTTTCGCTCGAGAGTACCTGAGTGGTGATCGCCGGCTTCAACGTGCTTCTTTTCTTCTGACTATGCCGCCTGCCCGCTGATTTACCCGATAATAAACAAGATACATACACGTGCACATACTATCAAATGGCAATGGGACGAAGGGTAAGAACCCAAATGCTGCTGGATCCGCAACAACAACATAAAGAAGAAAATAAATCGCAATTAAAATATAGTCATCGCATGTTATTTTTGTTAGAGATTAGTGGACATAACGATGTGCTTTTTTTAGCATGTTTGTTAATTATGAAGGAGATGTATAATTTGTGTTAGGAACAGATAAGTGGAAATAAGAATGTAATTATTATTAGAGAATGGTGCAAATGAAGACGTAAATTTTGTTAGATGACAATAGAAATCAAAATGCAATTTTAGTTAAGGGATAGTAGAAATAAAGTTGCAATTTTAGTTAAGGGATAGTAGAAATAAAGTTGCAATTTTAGTTAAGGGGTAGTAGAAATAAAGTTGCAATTTTAGTTAAGGGATAGTAGAAATAAAGTTGCAATTTTAGTTAAGGGATAGTAGAAATAAAGTTGCAATTTTAGTTAAGGGAAAGTAGAAATAAAGTTGCAATTTTAGTTAAGGGATAGTAGAAATAAAGTTGCAATTTTAGTTAAGGGATAGTAGAAATAAAGTTGCAATTTTAGTTAAGGGATAGTAGAAATAAAGTTGCAATTTTAGTTAAGGGATAGTAGAAATAAAGTTGCAATTTTAGTTAAGGGATAGTAGAAATAAAGTTGCAATTTTTGATAGTTCCCTCAGCAATTTCTCCTTGTCTTCCTTCAGCTGCCTCTCCTTGGCCTTCATTCAGCTGTCTTCCATTCGTCTGTTTTCAGCTACCCCTCCTTCGACTTCCCTCACCTGCCTCTCCTTGACTTTTCTTCGGCTGTCTCTCCTTCGACTTCCTCCAGTTGCCTCTCCTTCGACTTTATTCAGGTGGCTCTCCTTCGAACTTCTAGTGCGAACACTATCACAACTCGTGTGATGAAATCGGATTCTTTGTTGTGGACATAGCCGATGTTATTCCAACACAGATTTAGCCGATGCTATTCCAACCCAGATTTAGCCGATGTTATTCCCACCCAGATTTAGTCGATGTTATTCTCACCCAGATTTAGCCGATGTTATTCCCACCAAGATTTAGCCGATGTTATTCCCACCCAGATTTAGTCGATGTTATTCTCACCCAGATTTAGCCGATGTTATTCCAACCCAGATTTAGTCGATGTTATTCTCACCCAGATTTAGCCGATGTTATTCCCACCCAGATTTAGCCGATGTTATTCCAACCCAGATTTAGCTGATGTTATTCCCACCCAGATTTAGTCGATGTTATTCTCACCCAGATTTAGCCGATGTTATTCCCACCCAGATTTAGCCGATGTTATTCCAACCCAGATTTAGCCGATGTTATTCCCACCCAGATTTAGTCGATGTTATTCTCACCCAGATTTAGCCGATGTTATTCCAATCCAGATTTAGCCGATTTTTTTTCCAATCCAGATGTAGCCAATGCTATTTCAATCCAGATATAGCCGCTCTTATTCCTACAGAGTATTGGCAGTTATTATTCCAAACCAGAATTATCCCATGTTATTCCAATCCAGAAAAACGAGTCTCTTGAAGTCTTTCCACGACATTTCTATAGGGTCTTCAAGGATTAGGTTGGGAATCTCTGCTTCTGAGGCATCTGTTACCCCACTTCTATGGGGCCTTCAAGGATTAAGTTGGGAATCTCTGCCTCTGGGGCATATGTTACCACACTTCTATTGGGTCTTCAAGGATTAAGTTGGGAATCTCTGCCCCTGAGGCATCTGTTACCCCACTTCTATGGGGCCTTCAAGGATTAAGTTGGGAATCTCTGCCTCTGGGGCATATGTTACCACACTTCTATTGGGTCTTCAAAGATTAAGTTGGGAATCTCTGCCCCTGAGACATATGTTACCAATAGACCGTACGTTTCTCCTGAAGGTGTGTACTGTAGCTTTCCAGACGGGTACTGGAGTAATCAATATGGAACCTGTCAACACGTGGAAGAGAAAGGGAAGTTTAAAACATTGCAGAGAGAAAGTGTAAGGTGAGTTTATTATTGAGGATATTGAGTGAGATGGAGAATGCGCGATATGATAGGAAGGTAAGTGTGAGAGAAAGGGAGAGAGAGAGAGAGAGAGAGAGAGAGTAGGATAGGGAGGGAGAGGGTAAGTGAGGATAATAACATTTTAAAAATACTAAAAGATTAAAATTAAAAACGCACCGAGAAAGATCAATCGATAAGATTGTAGAGGAAGATGCTAATGTGTGTGTGTGTGTGTGGGGGGGGGGGGGGGGGGTTGAGTCTGTAGTGCGAGTGTGAGGGAGAAGATGAAGACGGAGAGAGGGATAGGGGGGGGGGGGTAGGGTGAGTGAGAGAGTGAATAAATGAGTAAGGTGAGTGTTGTATGTGAGGTAATCAGATGAGGGAGATTGAGAGAGACAAAAGAATCCTGAAATATTAAAATAAATAAATGATATTCGCTTAGGCTAATGAGACATTTTGCGTCGGTCGGTCACATCCATGACACACTGCTGTGGCGTGGTTCCAGACTTTATCCGGATCGGGGGTGGAGGTAGGTATCTGCGTGGGACATACTGTGCGGGGACGGCCAACTTCTGCCTCGTCTGAGCCTTCAGCTGGTCGGGGGGGGGGGGGGAAGACTTTTGACACTGAGGAACGACTTGTTTAGTATCTTGTGGGCCAGGGTTTCCTGGTCCAGTGGTACAACATGACCGATCACAGAAACTCGGTGGTGGTCAAGTAAAGACACTTATGAAACAATGCATGAGCGTGGAAGGAGAGACCAGTACAAAGAATTCAAGCCAGGTAATGAGAGCAGAGATGGGCAAAGAAAGATTTTTTAACTCGGAACGGGACATTAAAGACTCAGGCCAACCTCCACAGAATGGGTCTTAGAGACACCGTCACGTGCGATTGTGGAGCACCAAAGCAAACGCCAGAACAATATTATGCAGGACTACCCCGGCAGTCTGGCCCGGCTGAGCGACCATGCTCAAAAATGTGTGGGGAACCTTGGAAAACCTGAAAGGCACAGTCTCTTTCGTGAACCTCGCCGGGTTAGAAGAAAGCATCAGCTGCTCGAGAAGGAGGACGAAGAAGAAGAAGAAGAAGAAGAAGAAGAAGAAGAAGAAGAAGAAGAAGAAGAAGAAGAAGAAGAATGGAAAGTTAACTATTTCTGTAGAAATAATTAGTGCCTGTACTTCATCTGAGTAGTATCCCTTATGTCAAAAATCTGACGCGAATAATGTTGCGGGCCTAAGATACAGCTTGTCACAGACTTCATGTTGTCCGCGGGCCGTGCATTTTAGACCTCTGCTCTAGTGCCAGCCTGAAGATGAAGACACAAAAATCCACAAATAATCTCCTTAGAGACAGATGGGCGGCAGATGTGCCTTCCAATGACACAATCTCAGAGACTCAACTGGAACATATCAAATGGAAAAATCTTGTTGATGACCTTCTTGGGGTGACAAGGTTCAGTTCAAAGGTTAATAATCCGAAATGAACGCCGATGTTCAATTGAAGTTTGAATTGGGATTCGAAGTTGGAATGTTACTCTACGCCGTTTTCTTTTCTTCTTCTTCTTCTTATTTTTTTTCCTTCTTTTTCTTCTCCCTTTATCTTCTTCCCTCCTCTTTTTCGTTCTTCTTCTTTTATTTATTCCTTTCTGATTTTTCCTTCCACCTTTTTCATCCATCTCCTTCCTTCTTTCTTCTTCTTCTTTCTTTCTTTCTTTCTCCTCTTTCTTTTACTTCTCTTCTTCTTCGCCTCTCATCTTCCATCATTATTATCTTCTTTAGCTACGACTTCTACTGTTTGTACTACAAACAACGCTGCTGCTGCTACTACTACTACTACTTTTGCAGCTACTACTACTACTACTACTACTACAACTATTACTACTACTACTACTACTACTACAACTGTTACTGCTACTACTACTACTACTACTACTACGACTACTACTACTGTTTCTATTACTGCTACCACTGCAACTACTGGTACTATTAATAGTACTACTACCATTACTATAACATAAACAACTGCTACTATTACTACTACTACTAATACTACTGCCGCTTCTACAACTGCTACTAATACTACTATTACTTCTACTTTTACTGTTACTGCTACTACTACAACTATTACTACTACCGCTACTGCTACTACTACTACTACTACTGTTGCTACTACTACTACTGTCACTACTGCTGCTAATAATAAAAGATCTAATAATAATAAGAGTAGTAACAATGCTGCTAGTAGTACTAGAGTTAATACTTCCACAACTACTACTGCTTGTGCTTGTTATAATATTTTGCTTTAATCTTCTTTTACCTCTCCTTCTTCCTCGTTTCGACCTATACTTATATTACAACCAACCATCTTTATTTCCTACTCCATAGATCTAGAATAACAGTGAACTTCTGCCATGATGGGTGCATCTAGTAAAATAGCCAATGATCTTCTAGCATGCTACGCGCATCTAATAAACTAGCCAATAGTCTTCCGCGACGCAGAATAGTTGTTATTAATGAACCAATGATGATCGTCCAAGCTTTGGCCACACCTGGCTTTAAGTCTATCAGGTGTTGCTGACATCAGACACTTCAGGTCGACTCGATCTCCAGGCTATCACAGTTAACGATGTAAGAACTAAAAATGTTCACATTTCCAGTTTTACCGATTAGTTGACAAACATAAGTAAATATGTTCTTTCCGTTTGACTTACAGACTGATTAAGCACTCACTTGAATGTATTCCTTCTAGTTCTCACTTGAATCATTCCTTCTAGTTCTCCTCACTTGAATCATTCCTTCTATTTCTCACCTTAATGATATCTTCTATCTCTTCCTTGACTTATTCCTTCTATTTCTCACTTGATTATATATTCTGTTTCTAACTTGAAATATCTTCTATTTCTCAATTGACTTATTCCTTCTATTTCTCACAAAAATCAATATTTCTCTCCTGAATTATATCTTCTATTTCTCGCTTGAATTGTGTCTTCTATTTCTCACTTGAATTAGATCTTCTATTTCTCACCTGAATTATATCTTCTATTTCTTACTTGACTTATTCTTTCTATTTCTCACTTGAATAATATCTTCTGTTTCTCACTTGAATTATAAACTCTGTTTCTCAATTGACTTATTCCTTTTATTTCTCACCTGAATTAATTTTTTTTATTTCTCACTTAAATCACTCCTGCTATTTCTCACATGAATTGTATCTTCTATTTCTCAGTTAAATCACTCCTTATATTTCTCACCCGAACTATATCTTCTATTTTTCATTTGAATAATATCTTCTATTTCTCACTTGCTATATTTCTTCTATTTTTCATTGGAATATTATCTTGTGTGTGTGTGTGTGTGTATGTATGTATGTATATATATATATATATATATATATATATATATTTATATATATATATATATATATATATATATATATATATATATATATATATATATATATATATATATAGTTTTAACGAAAACGTAGTGTAGAAACAAATATTTATTTCCATCGACACTTTCAATTCGAAATCAAATGCACACACGCGTTCATTAATTGGAAAACCAGGAACCATCGCAAGCAAAACTTGAAAATGACTTTGGGAGAAGAAATCGACGTTAACGATGATCATTTTCAAAGATTAAAGGCGACAATAAATGTTGATTAACACCATCAACACAAACATTAAATAAATTGCACTGCCGAAGACCAAAATCCAACACCAAAAATTGTATGTCTAAATAACAGCTTGTACTGAAAAACGTAGCTTTTTTTATGTGTATTTTCGAATTTCAAAAGCTCGAAAGTAGAATAAAGAATAGTACCACTGCTACCTTCCAGGCATGTCGTAAGGTTGGGCAAGAGGTCAGCTACCCCTCTTGTAGAAATTATAAGATACAAGCGGTGGTGACGAAATCATCAGACGGTTCTATCTTAATGATGTAACCTACACTGTACTTAAATTAAAGTGAGGAAGTCAACTGCGCTGGTCATCAATCTCACTCTCTCATCCCGAGCTACCTTAGACCAGTGGCAAGACGTAAACCAACACGACTGGAGGTAATTCAGGATGTAGGCACTCTGGTTCCACCTCTATTGAGACCAGGAATGGCTTCAAACCTGCGGGGCTCGAACCCACGAAGTTTCCGTTCATGACTTTGACAGGCGAATGCCTTACCTCTCGATCAAAGCGACCTCTTATGTAACACCAGTGATATGGTCAAACCGCTTTTCTGTTTTCATCGTTTAAACACAAGCGCGGTTAAATATAACATAAAGCTATTCGCCCGCTGTGTGAAACATATGCCATCTGTATTCAAAGGATAAGGAGGTATTCGCTTACAAGGTAAAGTCTTGTGAGATGAAAACTACCACCAAAAAATCACAAATTTTAGAAGGTGAAAGAAAAATCAAGTAAGGTCGCTTCAGATGCATTCTAAATGTGTTATCTTGTAAACAGTTTACGCTGCGTATTTACGCTGTTGATTTCCAATATGTCTTCGCTAGAAATATCCTCAGGCTGTCATTGGTGCCAGTGTTTTCAACCGTGACAGTGGCGGATGCAGAAAAAGTATTATCAAGGTTACGATAATTCCAATAATAATTTCCCTACCTTCATTAACTGATGGATTCGCCTTTTGGCTTCGTTACTGAGGAATTTCCTGCGGCATTACAGCTTGTTCTAAAGCCTAGAAATCTGAATGGATTTTGTAAACTGAACTTTGAAGTAGCCGTTTCATGACAATAATTTTAACTGGATGCCGTTGCTAGTCATAGTCACAACCTCAGTTGGTTGATTATAGTAGCCTTATTATTTCTAGTCTGTGTAGCACTCTTGACTTCTACCAAAAGTTCGTCAAATATGTTCAGGCTTTTCATAAATTTGTTATCTAATGTTTTACCTTGTATATATGTATAGGGGAATTCCGTGGCGAAGTGGTTGAGCCGTCGGCCTCGTGATAAGGTGGTATGGGTTCGACTCCGGACTCCGCCGTCTTTTTCACCGGTGCTTGATGCGGAGTCCCGTGTATCTCGTAGTCGCCCCCTAGTCGTCTTGTCCTTGACTTGCCACTGGGGTCAGGCAGCACGAGACGAGAGAGTGAGGAGAAAAGTAGCGCAGTTAATCCTTACAAAAATAGCGCTAGCAAAATAAATTATGCCATAATCGTCTCCGATGGACGACGGCCTTTGCTTATATATATATATATATATATATATATATATATATATATATATATATATGTATGTATGTATGTATGTATGTATGTATGTATGTATGTATGTATGTATGTATGTATGCATGCATGCATGCCTGCCTGTCTGTCTGTCTGTCTCTGCCTGCCTGCCTATCTGTCTCTGCCTGCCTGCCTGTCTGTCTCTGCCTTTATGTCTGTCTTTCTGTCTGTCTGCCTGTCTGTCTCTGCCTGCCTGTCTGTCTGTCTGCCTGCCTGTCTGTGTGTGCGTGCCTGCGTGTATCTGCCTGCCTGTCTATCTGTATGCATGTCTGTCTGTCTGCCTGTCTATCTCTCTGTCTGTGTCTGCCTGTCTTTCTGTATATCTGTCTTTCTGTCTGTCTGTATGTGTGCCTGCCTGCGTATGTGTGTATGCGTGCTTGTATATATATATATATATATATATATATATATATATATATATATATATATATATATATATATATATATATATATTTGAATATCGTTCAGAGCGAGTGGGCTCAAATCGTACAAAGACATCCACAGGCTGCCCGTAATGTTCTGATGCCATATTCGTTGGGGCTGACTTGATTTCCGCCTCTTCAGGAACCATGTCCCCCTTTATCAATCTCTCCAGAACATTATATCTCTTCTCGAGTAATATTGCATTGAGCTAATTTTCTGTAATATACAGCGACTGTAAAATATCTCAATTTGTTTTGTTTTTTTCTGTTCATGATATTTTCAGCATCATTTTGTTACACTTCATTTCTAAAGTTTATTTTGACTGTTGTTGTTGTTGTTGCTCTTTATTTGTATTAATATCCATGTCTCACAGCTGTATGTAGCCACAAGACACATGCATGTCCTTATCAGGTTAATCTTTGTCTGCATGCATGCGCCGTGTCACAAATGTATCATCTGTATTAGTTTTTTTTACAAGTTTGGGTTTAATTTCAATTTCACAGTCGCCAGAATTATTCATAACATATCCCAGATATCCAAAATCCTTACAGTATATAACATAACAAGAAGGTTGGTTATTAGGTCTCAATACGCTCCAGTCTATCAAATATAAACGGATACGCAACTTACATTTTGGAAATGCACGCCTCAGAGGAAGCGAACTGCTTATTACGCCTAAGAAAAACAAGAAGAGCTTTATACAGAAGAGTTTGTAACACTTTATCCCCGACGACATTATCAGGACTACCTGTACTGGTATTACGCTTCGAACAAAAACAAATGAGCGGGAGGGGCGCTGGGTACTCCAGGTATTTATACCGTGATTCCGCCACTGAATCGCGCCCTATTTCCTTAGTATAAATCTCATTCCAAAGCAAATTAAAACAGACTATCGGAATTATGGGTCACGCTATAGATGGCTTTCGGCTAGTGTTGCGCTCTCACTGTAACTTTATAACTGCGGTAACTTTTCCTCTTGGGAGGGTAATGCTACCTTTGGAACCTGATGGGTATAACATGCCAGCAGTGTGATATGAATACAGTTAGTTCAATTCTAGTAGGGCGTTTTCAAAGCAATTTTTCAGTTTTAAATATTTCAGAATTATTTGTTTGGGGAAAACAAATTTAAAAACTACCAAAAGATAAACCAACCAATAGTTTATTTAACGGAGATAAATATATTTCAGAAATCTATTAAATAAGGATTGCATTTTTGTTTATTCGTTTATCTCTGTTAGAACATGTCACATTAAGTTCCGTTTATTATTCGCGTTCATCAAATTTGTTTAGTGTAGCTAGTATTCTTATATGTGTTGTGGTTTGTCGCTGGGAAATACGTTTTGGTGGTAAGGTATTATGTGTCACTGCGAAGCTTACTAGTACAGGCTTAATGTATTTCATCATCATCATGATCATCATCATCATCGTCCTCATCACCATCATCATCATCACCACCACCACCATCATCACCATCATCATCAGCATCATCACCACCACCACCATCATCACCATCACCATCATCACCATCATCACCATCACCATCATCACCATCATCACCATCACCATCATCACCATCATCACCATCACCATCATCATCACCATCACCATCATCACCATCACCATCATCAACATCATCACCATCATCATCATCACCATCACCATCATCAACATCATCACCATCATCATCATCACCATCATCATCACCATCATCACCATCATCAACATCATCACCATCATCATCACCATCACCATCATCACCATCATCATCACCATCATCAACATCATCACCATCATCATCATCATCATCACCATCATCACCATCACCATCATCATCATCATCATCATCATCATCACCATCATCATCATCTTCATCATCTTCATCATCCGCACCATCTTCATCTAACTTCTCCTTTGCAGAACGACGCTCTCTCAATAGTACGTAAGACTCTCGATCTCTAGCCAGAACTCTCGCCTCTGTCATCTTCAGGGCCTGCAGATGTCTAGTGCCCATCTTCTCCTCAGTCTGCCTCTACCCCGCTTTCCTGGCACCATACCATCCAGTATCGTTCTCTCCAGGCCATCATAGCGTTTGATGTGGCCAAAATATTTGAGCTTTCTGGACAAGATATTGTTTACTAGCCAGTTTTCGTCGATATTCAGTTCTTGAAGGATGGGGGACGGCGTGGGCTAGTGGCTAAGTGACACGGCTCACAACCCAAAGGTGCTGGGTTCCGTTCTCATCACAGCACCGGCCGTTACCCCGGGGAAGCAAACTCTTAGAAAATGCAGAAGGAAGTATACCCTTACATAAAATGCATGCCGAAGTCGGATGCACTGGGCCGTCAGACGCAAAATAAAAACCGCATTGCAACGCACGTCGCTTTGAAAAATAGAGAAATAAGGCCAACGCCAAAGAAAAACACACACACACAAACAGGATATCTGTCTTTTTCCTTTTCGCTATCCATGATATTTTGAGCCCCGTCCTGTAGCATTTTAGTTCAAAAGATTCAAACATTTTCTTAAGTGTCTGTGTTGTGATCAACGTTTCACATCCGTACGTTGCCACCGGGAAGATGCAAGTTGGCAGGTTTCTCATGTTCGTCATTTTATTAGAGTTCTCGCATACGTTTCTCATTTTATTCAACCTCTGCATTGCCATAGCCGTTCTCCGTCTGACCTCCTTCAGTTAATCTCCATAATGCTTTATAATTGAGCCAAGGTACTCAAAACTGTTGACTTTCTAATTTTCGTTTTGCTCGAGAATAACTTTAGATTTGGTCTTTTTCTTGTCTGTGCTCATTATTTTGGTTTTACTTATATTCAGTTCAGTTCAGTTGAGGTGCCATCTCTGCATCGAAGGTCGGCTGTAATGGATCGATTCATTTCTCTCCTTTCTTTCTTTTTGTAATTCTCTTTTGTCTTTCTCTCTTTTCTTTCTTTCTGTATTTCTCTTCTTCTCTTACCGCATTTGTGCAATCTGTGAGGCTTTTTCCAGTCCATCTCTTGATGATATCCACCGACTTTAAGCGTTGTCTGCCTCTTGAACGACTCCTCCCACCCTTCCCTCCAGTATGGTCTTCAACAAGGAGGTATGTCTTGTTATATGACCAAACTAACGTAACTGTCTAACCCTGATTTCGGTCATTAATTCTCTTTTCAACACCAACTTTTCCAATACCTCAAAATATGTTTTCTTCTCTTTCCAACGAATGCGACCCAATCTTCTGTATACCCATGTGTTGTCTTCTTCTTCTTCTTCTTCTTCGTACGCTGTCAGACGTCAACTGGAATTTGTTCGAAGAAAGCAGCTGTCATCCTGAAGTTTTCAACACTGCCATAGAGCTTGTCTAGTGGTGCGACTGGTGATGTCCACATGTGCTTTCTCTGATCCTCGTATGTCGATATCCATATGTTGAAGGCTTCAATACTCTGTTCCAACTTGTTATTCAGGTAATATTAATGTAATTACTGAGATATATACGGGCAGAGTTTTAAACAGAACAGCACAGGAAATATTGACATGTGGTTAGTAGTGAGAATGTTTCCATAGTTAGTAATCGCCCACTTTTACCCTGTTGGGTGCAGTGAGTTGTCTCTCCTTGGTCAGATGAGTCACGTCTGACGTCGTCAATTCGTGTGTCCGGAAAAGCGTCTTCACACCGTCTATCCACCTTCCCCTCGGTCGGCCTCTTGCTCGGAAGCCGGACTGTCGGGAATTGTTTCCATTCTTATGATAAATTGATTTTGTTTAACCTGCATTGTGCTTAAAAAAAAAACAACATTGGTATTCTTCTGGATTGAGTCCCTCACACACAGGCAGGGTTAACATAAAATATTGAAATATCGATTAGGTGAAAGATTTCAACTTCCGCCATGTCCTGCTATGCACCATCTCTTCCAACTTTCACTACATATTTTGTTATCCCTTAAGTAAATGTATTGTGTTCTATTCTCTGTGTTAATTTTGGTCTTCTTCTTCTTCTTCTTCTTCTTCTTTTTCTTCTTCCTCTTCTTCTTCTTCTTCTTCTTCTTCTTCTTCTCTTTCTTTTTTTCTGCTACTTGTTCTTCTTTTTCATTCTGTTCTTTCTTCCTGTTTTTCCTTCTCTTCTTTCTTTCTTCTTTCTCTTCCTTCATTTTTTCTTCTTTTTCATTATTCCTTTCTTTTTTTCTTCTTTCTCTGTTTTTTTCTGTATTTCTCTTCTTTCTTTCTCTTCTTTATTTATTTCTTCTTTCTTATTTTTTCGTTCTTTCTTCTTTTTCTGTCTTTATTTTATTCTTTTATCTCTTCTTCTTCTGTTTCTTGTTCTTGTTCTTGTTCTTGTTCTTCTTCTTCTTCTTCTTCTTCTTCGACGTTCCTCCTGAAAAGGACACTGTGGCCTAGTTTATAGCTAGGCTGCGATATCCTCGACATTCGGTCCTACACATCCGATTTCAGCTAGCTTTTTTTTTTTACAGTACCGTATTTACCTTCCCATTCTGACCCGTATTCTCTTAGGCTGCACTAGTGTAGTCTGGCTGTTTCCAGGCCCGCCGCTTGGTTCCGGACGGGGGTTTTGGTCGGCTCTGGAAATACTTTCAGTCAGCTATGAGCCTTGGCAGATGCCTGCTATTCCACCGCTCCATTTCCAGCTACAGTCTACCTCACAACGAGGCCCAAAACAGCGCTTTAAAGACAGAGTAAAAACATCTCTAAAGGCCTTCAGTATAAACGTCGAAAGACTCCTCGATGCTGCAAAAGACCGTACAACCTACGCACAGCTATCCGCAGAGTAGCAGCATTGTGGGAGGTTTCCAACCAAAAAATAGACTGCAGCAGAACAGAGAGAGAATAGAAAAACTCTTGTTATATCATCCTCTCGCGAAGCGAACTTTCCATGCCCTCACTGTCTCGGATCATGCAAATTCAACATCGGAGTCGTCAGCCATCTCCGCACCCATCCACAACCCTCGACTCACAGAATACTCAACTGAAAGGACTGATTAAACGAAAAAAGAAAAGGTCTTCAACACTCGTGATGGACGAACAACACACACAGTACAATTCTCCAGCCCTGGGGATTCCAAAAAGAGACACTTCTTTGTAATGCGATCAGTTGGTTTCCTTAATGCATGCCCTTTCCAAATATTCTCTCTTCACTCAACGGTAGAGTTGTGTATGTAGTTCATTCCACTAATTCAAAACTAGTATCTTACTATTTCAGTCCTTTGATATTGATCAAACATAAGTCTGGTTGTTGTTGTTGTTGTCATTGATGTTGTTGTTGTTGTTGTCATTGATGTTGTTGTTATTGGTGTAGTTTTTGTCATTGATGATGTTGTTGTTGTTGTTATCATTGATGATGTTGTTGTTGTTGTCATTGTTGTTGTTGTTATCATTGATGATGTTGTTTTTGTTGTCATTGTTGTTATTCTCATTTATGTTGTTTTTGTTGTCATTGATGTTATTCTCATTGATGTTGTTATTGTCATTGATGTTGTTGTTTTTGTTGTCATTGATGTTGTTATTCTCATTGATGTTGTTTTTGTTGTCATTGATGTTGTTATTCTCATTGATGTTGTTATTCCTATTGATGTTGTTGTTTTTGTTGTCATTGATGTTGTTATTCTCATTGATGTTGCTGCATTAAAAAGGTTCATTAATTTATTAAATTTGATTTTCTATCGTGTTCCAGGTCAATACAATAAAATGATCTTGCACTGGTGTAGAGCATTGTTGTTTTTGAGTACTGCTCTACATTATTACGATTTCCGAGCCTTGCAATGTCTTTTTTAATTGCTTATTTTGAGGTTGAAATTAGAACAAGGATCGAGTAGCAAACAAGGTATTCCATGGGAAACAAAAACTTATAACAACAATCAACATCAATTTTGAGCTATGGTAAAGAATAATCACAACATATATCTGGCCCGTAGAATTGTATGGTTTTGAAACATGGACTCTAAAAATGATGAAAGGACAGACATACGCTTTTGAGAAGTTGTGATGCAGCAGGGTGCAAAGAGTGAAATAAACAGAACAAAAGGTTAAACGAACAAGTGCTTAATTATATAGGATCACTTAGACAACTAATAACGAGAAGACAAGAAAATTAGATTGTCTTTGCTTGGTCATAAAATGAGATCTGGAGACTTACTATTGAGAAAAATAAGCTACAAAGCAATTTTCAGGGAAAAGAAGAATAGAACGTCAAAGGAACAGTTACATCACATACGCTTAGAAGAACATTGGGGTGCAGAATTATACTGAGCTGAAGAGATCTGCTGGGAACAGAGGACAGTGGCGTGACATGAGCAGAAGACTTCAACACCAGTCTCTGGACTGACTAACAGAGAACAGTAGAGTGACATGATCAGAAGACTTTAACACCAGTCACCGGACTGACTGACAGAGACAGTGGCGTGACATGATCAGAAGACTTCAACACCAGTCTCTGGACTGACTAACAGAGAACAGTAGAGTGACATGATCAGAAGACTTCAACACCAGTCTCTGGACTGACTAACAGAGAACAGTAGAGTGACATGATCAGAAGACTTTAACACCAGTCACCGGACTGACTACTAGAGGGCAGTGGCGTGACATGATCAGAAGACTTCAACACCAGTCTCCAGACTGACTAACAGAGGACAGTGGCATAATCAGAAGACTTCAACACCAGTCACCAGACTGACTAACAGAGAACAGTAGAGTGACATGATCAGAAGACTTTAACACCAGTCACCGGACTGACTACTAGAGGGCAGTGGCGTGACATGATCAGAAGACTTCAACACCAGTCTCCAGACTGACTAACAGAGGACAGTGGCATAATCAGAAGACTTCAACACCAGGGCCTGGGCTGACTATCCTGGTGACAATAGTAATAATATGTATTGTCTCTCCTACTGGTCAATGTTACTAAGGATGTATTTAAATAAAGGAGGATGTAGTATCAGTAGTGACAGATATGCTAACGATACAATGTTAATAGCAGAGGATAGAGTAAATTTTTTTTTTTTTTTTTTTTTCGTTCGCCTTATTTCTCTCATCCCCAAGGCCGTGTGCGTTGCACTGTGGTTTTTATTTTGCGCCTGTCGAACCAGTGCATCCGACTTCAGCAAGCATTTTATGTAAGGATCTGCTTCCTCCTGCATTTTCTAAGGGTTTGCTTCCCCGGGGTAACGGCCGGTGCTGTGATGGGGATCGAACTCAGCACCTTCCGGTTATGAGCCGTGCCACTTAAACACTAGGATACGCCGTCCCCATTAATGGATAATATAACCAGCAAAGGTCAGCAATATGGATTGGATATCAACACCAAAAAGATTATAGTTATGGTGTTCATCAAGAATAAAAAATGTTCAAAAGTTTCGATCCACATATATGGAGAAATTCTGGAAGAAGTGTCAAGCTATGTATACCTTGGCCAACTCATCTTAGTTGATGGCAAATGTGTGAAAGGGAGATCATTAAAAGAATCACAATGGCCAAAAATACATTTTACTGCATGAGAGACACACTTCTGTCAAAGCGGATATCTCAGAAATGAAAAATTCGAATAATTAAATGCTATGTGCATTGAGTATTATTGTATAGAGTAGAAACCTGAACCCTGACCAAGAAAATGGAGAAGCGGATTGGGGGCCTTGACATGTGGGTATTCAGAAGACGGGGACGAGTTTCTTGGAACGATATTGAAACCAACAATGAGGTTCTTGAACAGCTCCAAGTGGAACGGACACTTCTGATAGAAATAAAATAGAGATAAAATACAACTATTTGGTCATGTCAAGTTCCATGACAGTCTGCTAAAGGTTATTTTGAAGAGCGGGGTAGAAGGCAAGAAAGCCGAAGTTTGACAGAGATACAAATGGACAGACAACATCACGATGTGTTCGGGGACACAGTTTGACTGAGTGTACCAGCCTGACGGGGCAGAGACAGATGGAGATCCATTACCGTCAACCTCCGTTCAGGAGACGGCACTTGATGATGATGATGACTAAGAACACTTTAACTGTGGCAGATAGAATACTGCTGCCGCCCCTCAACAAAACATGTTAAACAAAGTTATATATTACGGTTGAGAAATGAGCTGGTTACGACTTCAAATAAAACAGCATGCCACACTAACTGGGAGCCGACTAGCGCGCTGGCTTCGCATCTGAGTGGTCCTGGGTTCATTCCCAAGTTGAGGCGGTAATGTTTTTCAGACCGCAACGGCTTCCGGGTCGACCCAATGTTAAACGGGTACCTGTTCAGTCAGGGAAGTAAAAGCGGCGAGAGAGAGGAGATGGCTACCGCCCTCATATAGCCGAGCCTTTGAAATGTGAGATTGCTAACACCTCATACCCGTACGACAGTAATGCTATGGGTTACTTGACTTTACACTAACTATTGCCAGAAGACCACAATAGATGACGAGATGAAGAGACAGAGATAGAAAGAGCGAGAGAGACAGAGAGAGACAGACAGAGAGAGAAAGAGCGCGAGAGACAGAGAGAGAAAGAGCGAGAGATGATTATATTCATTTCGTTGTTTTTCTCCATTGTTTCCTTACTAATTACATTGTACATAACGTTTCTTTCTGCGTGTGCTGATAAATTTTGCGTTTAATTTGTCTAATTTTGTTGACTATTTCTTTTTCAGGTTAAAAACTGTTCTATTTTTCACCTGCGCCATAGAGAGACGTCTTCACTTCTCAACACGCGTCCACTTTAACTGACCAGGTGTTTCAATGTAAGTCTCTTTGTTTGTTTGTTCAGTGTTCGTGCCTCTATTGATTATATCGTTCTCTACTTCTTCATCTCACGCTTCTCTTGATCTTATTCTTCTATCTGTGATCAAACCAAGCACAAAACAGACACACAAATATGTGCCCGTATAGGCAAGACATTCAAATACTAAAACGTCTTCTCCGAGTTTGTCGGCTCCACCAAATGAGCATAGTGATAACATGGTTTTCTCCAACCTAGTATCGACAAGATAGACACGTTTCTAAGACAAAAAGTCAAATATATCAGCCCCGTTCAGCAATGTCTGACTTTAGTAGCTCCTTTCAGTCATGCATGACTGTAGCAGCCCCTTTCAGTCATTCCTGACTGTAGTAGCTCCGTTCAGTCACGCCTAACTGTGGAATCACCTTTCAGTCATGCCGGACTTTAGAATGATAAGACCTTGGAGTGGTCAACATAACTCTCTACTTAGCTTTTCATGTTTTCTTTCTTCGTCTTACACTTCCCTGTTTTGCGTTATCTTCTTTTCCCCAAGCGTATCGTGGCTTTCCAGGATACACCTCCACTTCACTCTGTCTGCAGCTTCGTCTTCCCACGATGTGAGAGAAGCTTGGAGCCACGCTGTCACGTTCATGGTGGTTAGAGGGTGAATATGGCTTGGCTTGGCTTGGCTTCGTTCATTCTCAATCTCCCACCACCAAACAATGAAAGGGCTTAAGTAAAGGAATGTAGTAAAGAGAACGGAAAGCATTGTGTCGTTGTTTACAGCTGGACACTGATCTTTGCACCTTTCGGTCCAATACATCCGACTTCAGCAAGCATTTTTTGAGTAACGGGTTAGCATTCCCTCTCCGACCCCTTCTCCTTATTCAGTCTGCCCTGCTGCAGCCTGTTATCTAGGATCACCACGTGAAGGTGTAGAAGGGTCTTGGCAGCTTTGGTTCGCCGGCCCTGACGCTAGCAGTCAGCTATGAGTCGCTGACCACTGCAGCTGATGCGCTGCTCAGCACTTGATCCCTTTTGAGAATATAAACTTTATAGTGACAAGAGAGCCTGTTGCCAATTTTAGAACGGAAGAAATAGAAGTAATTATTTGATAGCGAACTCTGCAGCACTACAGATAATTCAACTACGAAATCTCATTATATTAAAAACGGAAATTACTACTGCAAA
Organism: Ariolimax columbianus; assembly: GCA_036924085.1. Taxonomy (NCBI): domain Eukaryota; kingdom Metazoa; phylum Mollusca; class Gastropoda; order Stylommatophora; family Arionidae; genus Ariolimax; species Ariolimax columbianus. Next base: position 65,984,102 of record JAVGWX010000016.1, on the reverse strand, counting down.
TATTAAAAACTTTTTTTTTATGGACGCTATGATTGGATAAGTGGTCTTTGCATTATTTTGAGTAGTGTATTATGAAAAAGGAGACTTCTTTATGAGGCATTAGTCTTCGCGATTGAAGGCCATTTTTCAACAAAACAACAAAAGCCCTTCTCTTTACACGGCCATTACTATATGCTCATTTGAATGCCCGAACTCTGGTTCAAAATTTTTATTTTGGCTTACATATTTCTCCAACCAAGTTGTGAAATATCGGTTCCTTTTTCTCATTTCAGGTGAACATTACTGTTTGTCCATATATTCTTTTGTTACATTAATTCCGCTCCCAATGGAGCATAGAATGCTCGCTGGATTTGCAACCATACTAAAACGATTCGCAAAGCAAATTTCAAAATTCCTGTAGTTGTT